>JBAMCK010000275.1:825000-1307410 GCA_037075185.1 Drosophila pseudotalamancana | reverse complement strand
ACTTAATTCGCTTGTATTCTCTTACTCTGGTGCTACAGCATACGATTGTAGTGTTGCCAGATAGCTTTAATTCTATTTACATAAAATGCATATTTATGTAATGCATGGAAAAATGAAGAATATTTCTTATATTGCACTTCCTTGTTTAAATCGCAATAATCCCAAGTATCGATATGTATCGGTAAAGTATGCCATAATGCACAACGGCAACGCTGCACTCCGAGCAGCTGTCGTTTCTTCTGGTGCTGCTGTTGTTGTTGTTATTGGGCTACCAGAAAAAGCACGAAAGACCGTATGAAAGCAAAACAAGCGAGAATGATTGATTTTTCGTCGTTCGCTTGAGTTGGTGTCGGAAAAGTAGGCGACGACAACGACAAAACAAGCTTGTGAAAAGCTGGCAGTAGCGAAAAATTTTAGAATTCAGTCTCACAATCGTCGCGCTAGCGAGCGGACGGAGCTGTTCCAAAATTAATAAAAAGAATTTTCATCTATTGGCTATTAAGCTTAAAATTCTAGTGTAAACATTATGTGTTTTCTTAGTGCCCAAATTTCTAGTGTAATTTAAATTTTTTGTATGCAATGAAAATCGGTGCTGTGCTGTGCGTGTGTTAATTTAATTGTCTATAATTGTGCAATGTGTGAATATTAAGTTAACGATTCATAATCAAACATCACGTTCTAATTGCTTAAAACCCAATGAAATTATAAGAAACCAAATAAATGAATAAAATGATAAAGCTGCTTTAAAACTCTCGCGTCGTTTACATAAAGGAAGAAAAATTCTGTGCTGCAGCAAAGGAATTTTTGCTGCTGTTGCAGAAAACAAAAAAAAAAAAGCTAAAGAAAATACATAGTGCGATATACGTCACAGAATTGCGCGAGAGTGTGAGTGAGACGGCCTGCCTGCCTGCACCCCCGGAAATGTAACGCGCGCGCACAGCCATACACAAACACACTCGCACTCACACTCACGAAGGCAAAGAAAAACTTGCACCTGAAAGTTTTGTGTCGTGAATTCGTGTCCCGCCTTCGTGCTTGCACGAGCGTCGTTGCACCAACGGCCGAAGAGGCCAAACCGAAATTCTTAATACAAAAGGTTAGTGTTATTAGCGCGTTTTCGTGGAAGGGGTATGCAAAAAGAATTAAAACGGTTTTTAGTTGCCTTGTTTGCACCTGTCAAAATATGTCACTTAAATGCGTGTGTGTGTGTGTGTGTGAACTATTCTGTGCGCAGCATTTGGCCTAATTTCGTGCGGTTGACAGCGCAACCCCGAAGAGCAGGGTTGCCTTTTTCTCTGTTGTGCGTAACCAATTGAAATTGGGGCACTGACGAACGACCGAGCGTCGAAACGAGCGACGACAGCGAAACAGTTGAGCAAAGCAAAGACCGTAATAACCCCTAAATCACAGGCCAGGGCTCGCCCCCATCCTGCATTCTACTCGCTTCCCTTAGCCAGAGAGTTAAGAGAAAAGCGCTCGCCGTTTTGGCCCAGTTACTAAATCTAATTGCAGACGTGTGATAATACAAATTCTTCCGAGCCAAAAAACAAAACAATTTTAATTTGTTCAAAGTACCTTTAAGCAGATAAATGTGTTTGCACACACACGCGCACGGAAATACTTACACATGCACAACCTGCAGCACTCGCTCTCCCAGACGCGCAACTTTTTCGCTCTCTTGTGGATTCTGGTGAGGCCTGAGCCAAGCTGTCTATGCTTTTGGCGGCATATTACAGTTGCTTTTTCGTCAGTGTGTGCGTGTTTGTGTGTCAGGGTGGGGGCGTTACTGTCATTGTTATTGCTCGGCCTCTGCCTACGTCGTTGCTGTAATTCAAGCTACATTTTTTTTGGGGGTCGCTCTTTCGTTTGTAGGACAATTTTATGTATTGATTATGCTCTTTATACCCTTTCGTTGAAAGCAAGGGAAAAGTAATACACTTTAGCTTTGCAAATGTCAGGATTATTTACTAAAGCTGGCGTTTTGCTTGGCTTATTTCCATGCAATTTACGTGCATTCCAGTAAGGCCCAATAAACTGTTTAGAAATGGGCTGAATATATTTTAAAACTAATCGAAATTGTGTAACAGTAGGCAAAAGCAGAATGTAAATTCCTTTCTGCGTTTATAAGGCTTCTTTTTCGCTCAGCCGTAATTATAAAGTAGGCATAATCGAATATGTTAGGGGTATACGAGACGACATGTTCGATGTGTGCACTATTCACTTTAAAAATTTCGGAACGTACGCTCTCGTATCTACGATTTATTTGTTGGCGCTGCACTGTTCGGCGGGCTTGGTGGGGGATACTGGGAGGCGACGCTCTATGCCTCAGCGAACATATTCATTGGCGTAACAATTTTGTTGCCGTTGTGTCTCTGCATTTAACTAATTAAACGTACCCTTCAGTGCCTCCGCCCCATTTTCGTTCGCCTTGTTTTACAACAATAGACGCTTTCCGGTGACAAGTTCCAATTTCAGAGTGAAGTGCGTCCATAGAGCTTCCAAGAGATTGGACACCGTATGGTAAATGGGTAAACTCGTATTACATTTGCTTGTCTCGGAGGGTAGCTTAAAACAGCTCCTCATTTGCAAAATACGTTTTTGTATCTCGTATTACTCATTCCCGCCACGCAACTTAATTTTTATTCTTTATCAAAGATTGATTACTATTTGAACAAGCAAGGCGCAATTAATGGGCACTTTTATCAAATCATTTCGTTGTTCGTCGATAAAAAAAACGTGCATTGATAGTAAAAATTTGTACGGACATAAAAATTGGCGACACGTTCGTCACAACCAAATGCAATTAGTGAGCGCATCGGATGTCCAAAGTTATAGACTGCAACTAATGGGGGGTATTTCGTGATACGAGCAGTAAGTGCAGTTAGATGGGGAGAATATACTTAATATAGATTTAAACATTCGTTCAATATTATGGTATATTTTATTACTGCATTACTGAATATATTCGAAAAATTATAAAGCAAAGCAATTATTCGGTGAATGCTTAGTGAACTTGGCTTATATTAATATCAAGCTATTACTATAGTTTTCCATCTGAAACAGTCTAGCTATCTATAATGTACATAAAGCTTGGTACAAAGCACCCACTAATTACGCTTGCGTAAGCTTTGAACGAAGAAGCGAATTAATATAAACATTATCATAATCCAGAATGCAGAGAAAATACCATTTGTAGTTCCCCTATATTCTCTAAAAAAGAGATTCCCCTCTAATGCTGCCAATTATGATAAATTGTAATCTATTAAATTGTGTTGCCAACATCAAAAGGCAGCAATAGATAAAATATTAAAAAGTTTTATAAATAGCCATGCGAAAAATTCATATGTAATTAATGTCAAATGTTTTCTGTTATTCTTTGTTATTTTCGTATGTTGTGTTGCTTTTCATTTATTTTTAAACGCAATTACGTACGGGACTTTTCGACAACGTTGACATTTTGAAAGAGCAAGCGTACAGAAATATGATAAACTAATCGCATGACGTGTTCCTAACTATCCGTCTATCTATATATCTATCCTTTTCCAATTTACTTTCATGTGGCGTCTTTGTTGTGCTCTCTCCTCTCACTCTCACTCTCACTCTCTCTCTCTCTCTCCCATTGTGCTGTCTTTGGCTCTGATTGATGTTTTGGATACGTTGTGTGGCCCACATTAAATGTAGGCTAAGGCAAAGCAACACCCGTCGACATAGCTCTTCAAGTGCAGCCGTACAAAGCCATTAATTGTCGGTGGAGGCACAATGGACTCGCTTAAATTACCAAAAGGTTGGTATTGGCCCGGGAGCCGGGAGGAGGAGCAACTGAAGTGGGAGCACTGAAATTAAAACTCTTTGCTTACAGCCAACAGCGCCAACAGCAGCGCCAGCGGCAGCAACAGCAATCTATCCGGTTCGGCGTCCACATCCGTTGTTGGTAGCCTGGCAACCACGCCCACATCGTCGGTGCCGGCAACAGTGGGAGCCACAATTAAGACACCACCCGGCTTGAGCAACAGCACGCCCATTGCGGTACGTTTCAATGCCAACCAGGATTCGCTGGATGACATACTCCACTCGTTCCATCACAATACAACGCACCAGCACAGCAGCCACAGTCCCAGCGGCGGCATCAGCGGCGGAGGCGACGCCTCGCCCACACTGATGGGCATGAAGAACAACGGCAGCGTCGGCGCTGCTCTGGGCATGATGGTGAATCCCTGTGACTCACACTCCCTCTCTAGCAGCCCCTCACAACAGCAACAGCAACAACAGCAGCAGCATCATCAACAGCAACAACATCTTCATCAGCAGCAGCAGCAGGCATCGCTTTTTGGTGTAAGTATTTGCTAATTGTGTGAATTATGTATCGAACTGCCTATCGATAGTTATCGCAAGCACTTAAGCTTCTCTTTAACTAAATTTGAGAGTCTATTCATTTTTCTCTGCGGTATGCAAATATTATATAAAATAGCAGCAGGAAAATTCTCTAATACATAAATATCAAATAGTATTAGAATTTAAATATAGGTAAATAGAATTACATAATAGACCCGTAATTTCCGCAATGAAATGAATAAATTGCTGAATCTGGAATTAAGCTCTGCTCACAAGAGCATCTACTATTCGCTGTGACCGTATTTTTTCATTGCTTCTTGCCCAGTTGTTTCTTAGTACCGTTATCAGCGCAGTCAGCTGGCATAGTGATTCATTTCCATTTGTCACGGCTCTCGTTGATCGCGGTTAAGAGGCATTAAAGAGACTGAATTAGAGATCAAGTTTAGCGTGCGGCAATTAGCATTAAGTTGCTTTAATTAGTGACATATTTATTTGATTTGCAGCAAGCTTCGTTCGTTCCAAAATAGTTTTCACTTTTTAGCAGGAATCTCAGCTGTGCGTTATTTTCGTATGGCTCGTGCAAGTGTCATATAATTTGTTTGTTTTGTATTTTTGAGCAGCTATTTTTAAGTGTGCCAAGACTTGCCAAAAAGAAACTACAAAAAGAATAGAAACAAATTCTGTCGACAGATGTGCTACTGCTGGTACTGCTGATATATGATTGCAAAACCGTTTGGCAGTGTTACTCATTGTTGCAAAATGTAATTCCCACCTCCTCTTACCCGCTCTCTTTCTCTATATTTATGCAACCCAGAACGAGGAGGTAAATCTGCGCAACAATTTTCTGCAAGGCGGCGTAGGAGGCGGAGGCAGCGGTGGAGGAGGCTTCTTCAATCGCAAGAGGTGAGTGTATGAAGACTACAACTGAATCTTTGCACACAGCCCCTGATGTACCGAATTTACTGGTGAATAACCCCTTCGTTCTTCGGGTTGTTGTTGTTGTTGTTGAGCCAAGCAACATTCGCCAACTTACCACACATTTCCACACACACTACACACACACATGTACACACTTGCAAAAACGAGAAATTAGCAGCTGTTTGTTTTGCTCAGTTCACTCATTAAATTTCATTTCATTTCCCATTGCCCTTTAAAAGATCTGGCAGCACGTAGCACTAAGTTGGCTGCGCTACATCATTATTAGGTTGTCTGCAATTGGACTTGATAATCAACGAGCGTTCACAATTACGATGCAATATTTGCAAATACGGCTTTGCATACACGTAAATGTGTTCAATATCTGGCTGCGTTGCATTGTGCGTGCCAATCGACAATTCATTGCATTTTGCAATATTCACGCATGCTGTCATAATCAACTTAACATTGTTTTTTTTTGCTTGACCAATTCGGTGATAATGTTAGAAAGCGTTGACAGCCTGTTGCTCTCCTGCAGCGTAATGAAAGTTCGTTGACCGAAAGTTTGTGAAGTTTGCGACTTTGATTTATTTTTTTATTTGCTGTACTTGTGCATTTTTAATGCATTCAGCGCCGCCTGGCGGCTTTAAGCGCTGCACCACCCGCTGCTCGTCATTTAAGTGCACTACAGCAGCAACTGGGCTTTGTTTATGTCGCATGTGTGGAACAACTCTCCAGCCGTATACAAAATGCACTCACACATCATATTTTGTGTACAGTTGCGAGTGACGTCGAGAACTTTCTGCGTTTAAGTGCCGAGCCCGTCGTCTGGGTCTTGGTCGCTTGTGTATGTGTGTAACTGTGTGTGACTGTGTGTGGATGTGTGGGTAGACCTGAGCCGACACACGTCTGGTCTCTTGACATTTTCCCATTTACATTTTGCAATTTAAAAAATATTGCAGAAAAAAGTCTGCCTTTAAGCTTGCGTATAAATATTTTCTATTGATTTTCGTGCATTCGCATTTGGAAGTCTATTGGCTGTCAACTTTTCGATTTGCTTGTCAATCAAATTTATGTCCGATTTCAATCTTATATACAAATTTTCGAACGCTCTGCTTTTTCATTTCCTCTCGGGGTTAATTGCATTCTGTAATTGCATTTTGCAACACTGACTCGTGGCTTATCAGCCAGACACAACCCTAACCCTCGACTAGCTGCTTTTTTATTTCTCATGTTTTATATATATATATTTTTTTTTTTATCTATTTACACTTGTACACGTTTCTGCATGCTATACATTTCATCATCTTCATTATCGTCATCATCTGCAGCAGACATCATCAGCAGCCGCATCCTCATTAACATCCCAGCTAGATTTAAAGCCCAACACACCCGCCCTTGGCAACCAATTTTATATTTCTCTTTTTTTAATTTCAAACTTTTCCATGCAATTTAATGTCTGGGCCCGCACGGTTTGACAGTCACTGTGCTTGGTCAATCAATTAGCGAAGCTGTGCGAGCAGCAACAACAACAACAACAACAACAAATACGAAACGAATAAACTGATAAAACGTGAACTAGTTTCGATATCCATTAGCATTAGCTTTAACACTAGTTATATACTCGTATTACTTCTATTATTAACCCATTGCCGCCCACCGTGCGTCTTTCCCACATGTGTTTATTTATTTTCAACTTCCAAATATTAAATTTTGTTATTCTGGGCCGTTGCTATCTTTTAGCAACTAAGAAAAAAAGATAATTGTACATTTATATGTATGTATCGTTTATCGTAATCGTAATCGTTATCGCTATCGCTATCGCAACTAAAAATAAACCGTGTAGTGTCAAGTGTTTCAAATTTCGTTTACAATTAACATTTAAAAAGAGCGCGCAACTGTGCATCTAAAACTAACGTAATACAGTGCTGTCAAAACTGTCAACAAATGAATTAACGCCAGCGATTGGATGTTATGAAACGAATCACAAGCACCACCTATAAAACCATCCACAATACCACCACCACCACCACCAAAACTACATTACCTACACCACCAAATAAACCACCACCACCACCAAAAACAAGAACAACAGCAACAACATCGATATTGCAGCAACGACAAAATCTTCAATGAAAAAGCAACGTTTTATAAACAAATCAGAGAAAGGAGCAATTTATAAAGATTTCTTCTTTGAATTCAACTTAAAATTGAGGGTTAAGAACTTGCTCAAAGACAGCCACGCCCAGTGTAACAAATACAATATATGTATATATATAGATATAGATACATCCGATTATATATTTAATATATGATAGTTCTTCCCCCCAACTTTATTCGAATTTCTTTTTAATTTTTTCGTACGCTGGGCGGCAATGTTACAGTAAATATACCCTAAAGCATACACAAACTAATTTAATTTCATGATTCTTATCCCTATCCGAAACATAATCCGAAGCAAATCTTTGAACAAATTGCTCCTTTTTATAATATACATATATATATATATATATATATACAATATATATATAATGCGAATGCATCCGAATCCACAATCAAATTGTAAACTTGTGTAACTAGCCTCTTCATCAATCTCTCTCTGTTACCTTCCCTGCAGCTGCAGCGGCCTGCCGCCGAATCTCAATCTCAACAAGCCGCCGCCACAGCTCCAGCAGCAGCAGCTCTCGCCCAATTTAAGCGCACTGCATCATCACCAGCAGCATCAGCAGCAACAGCGGGATGGAGGCGCGCATAGTCCTTCCTCTCCAGGCGGTGGTGGTGGAGGAGGCGGTGGATCTCCTTATAATGGCTCTCAGGCGGGTTGCAGCAGCGGCGGAATCTCGCCGATACCGCAAATGTCCATGCCGGGCGTCTCGCCCAAATATAGACGAAGCATATCCTTCCCCATCAAGGGGAATTCGCCAACAGCTCTCTATGGCTGCGGCTCACACATGGATGGCATGGGTGGACCTGGCCCGGGACCTGGTCCCGGTCACATGAACATACCGACATTATCCATCGGCAATGGCGGTGGAATGGGCACCGCGGGCGCCACAGGTGGAGGCGATGCGCCATATCTGGGCAACAACTACGGCAACATGATGACCGCCAATGGACAACTGCATCATGTGGCAGGCGGCAACGTGGGCATGGAAAACACCCTGAGTGATTATATGCGTGGCATGTCGCTGGGCGGAGCGGGAGGCGACAACATGGGTATGATGAATGAGCGCATGCGCAGCATTGGAGGCGGAGGCGGTGGGCCGAAGCATCTCAGCGAGGCTGATGCCATGGCCATAGCTGCGGGCAATGATCCGACGGCCTACTTAAATGCCCTCAAGATGGGCTCGCCGTCGCGCCTCTCGCCCCATTCGCCACACTCGCCAATTCAAGGCGGAAATGGAGGTAATGCCGGCGATAGCACAGCTCGTTTCTCTCGGAAGGTCTTCGTCGGCGGTTTGCCGCCGGACATTGATGAGGACGAGATAACCACATCGTTTCGTCGCTTCGGACCGCTCGTCGTGGATTGGCCCCATAAGGCGGAGTCCAAATCTTATTTTCCGCCCAAGGGCTATGCGTTCCTGCTGTTCCAAGACGAGAGCAGTGTCCAGCAACTAATCGATTCTTGCATCACGGACGAGGACAAACTCTACTTGTGCGTCTCCTCGCCCACCATCAAGGACAAAGCTGTGCAAATCCGACCTTGGCGCCTGGCCGATGCGGATTATGTGCTCGATGCAACCATGTCTTTGGATCCGCGTAAAACAGTCTTTGTAGGCGGCGTGCCACGCCCCCTGAAAGCCTTCGAGCTTGCCATGATCATGGATCGCCTCTATGGAGGCGTCTGTTACGCAGGCATTGATACCGATCCCGAGCTCAAATATCCAAAGGGTGCAGGCCGTGTGGCCTTCTCTAACCAACAGAGCTACATTGCAGCAATCTCGGCACGCTTCGTCCAGCTGCAGCACGGCGACATTGACAAGCGGGTGGAGGTTAAACCCTACGTCCTGGACGATCAGATGTGCGACGAGTGCGAAGGCCAGCGCTGCGGCGGAAAATTCGCGCCCTTCTTCTGCGCAAATGTGACCTGCCTGCAGTACTACTGCGAGCACTGCTGGGCGGTGATCCATTCCCGTCCGGGCAGGGAATACCATAAGCCCCTGGTCAAGGAGGGCGCCGACCGGCCCCGTGCGGTGCCCTTCCGCTGGTGTTAACGGCGGCGCTGGTAGGCCGCGCTGCATGACGAGAGACGCCAACAGAGAGAGCAACGACATCAGTTGTTGGACGCAGCGCTGGCAGTGCCCAGAATAAATATTAATAACAATAGCAGCAACAACGATTGGGAGGATCCTCAATGTGGAGCGACTGCGTGCGACGGACGCGAGCGACGCGCACAGCGCAGGAAAAAGTTGTAATTAGTGTAAGGCAAGCACACAGACGCGCAGACACACATAAACACCCACATACAGACACATACACACACAAATACAGTCACACACAGCTACACTCACTACACACATGGAGCCGAGGCTAGCCTAAACAGAGGTTAAGTAAGACAGCAACACGTTGCCATAGCGCAGAGACTCTATAAATTAGGGTTATAACAGCTAAGCAGAGTCTAGGGTAAACGCTCGCCTATCAAACAGCATAGTTTA
Organism: Drosophila pseudotalamancana; assembly: GCA_037075185.1. NCBI lineage: Eukaryota > Metazoa > Arthropoda > Insecta > Diptera > Drosophilidae > Drosophila > Drosophila pseudotalamancana. The sequence continues at coordinate 1,297,508 of JBAMCK010000275.1, read as the reverse complement.
AGTTGTAATTTATTTGAAAACAAATCCCCTCTTGGAATCCGAGCAGTTATCTCAAATGGGGGAGAACGCATGCACAGTATTTTTTGTACTTTATTTTTATAATTTCTCTTAAAATATATATACATATATCCAACTTATGTATATATATATATACATATATAAAATATTAAGGAAGGTTTGCATAAAGGAAAAACAATTTTGCCATCTAAATTGACCACCACCAAGGAACATTTCGTCAACACCCAAAACAAACTCCTCGCATCTAGCATATATATATATATATTATAATTAATATATATGCTTAATCATAACTGAACAGATACTAGTCTAAAATTGTAAATGAGCTCGAAAATTTAATTTGAGGTGTGTCGTCGACCAAATTGCAAGAATAACCCCCTAAGTTCCTACCTTTTAGAATCTATTTTGTTAGTAGATGAAAGATTTCGACTTTTCGGATCGAATCTAAATTACATTATTGGATATTTATAATTTTCAATGAAATACGAAATCATGTCAATATATTAACGTATATGTATATATCTAGATGTATACATATATATATATATATGTATACATGTGTAATCATGTTTATGTAACACAAGTTCTGCAAAATAAGATAGCTTTTGTTTTTCAAATCTTACAAATTGTTGCCACACACAATAACATTTAAGTTAGAGATCAAAAACTCCACATAGTTGCATTATGTTGTATACCAAATGACACTGCTAAAATACATATATAATATATAGATTATATATAGAACATATATACTTCGCAAATTATGTATGCTTTTCAAACAGTATTGTTGCCAAACACGTTTCCAACAACGTGCCATTTCAAATCAGAGTTTGTAATACCAAAAAGATCCCCTCACACACACACACACCCCCACACACACTTAGAAACGCACACACACACACAACACTCACTCACAAAACACTCACTCACTCGCAAACACTCACACACGTAGACTTTTGCAGTAATACGACTTAAACGACTAACAACTAATTATATAATTTCTTTACTTGGTGATTAAGTAATTTTCGCGGCTTAAGCTCAGGAAAATCGTATATATTTGAATTTTTTTTCTCTAAAAACAATATTTTTTAATATATACGATTTAAATTTATTTATAACTATGCTTGCTACAAAACAATTACGTTGCATGTGAAAATCGTACGAGCAAACAAGGCGCAAGGTTCATAAACACTTGCTAACTTTTTATTATCAGCAAAATCGTAAATATATAAAATATATGTACATTAAATATTTATCCCTAACATAGAATAAACAAATCAGCTGAATACCACAAATTTTCAATATGCATAATTTCAAAATCCAGTCGAAATGCATTTTTGTGATTCCCGTTAAAATCGGTTTCGACACTTTTCTACACTACGATTTTTGCATGCTTCGTGATTTTCCAACACTTGCTCAGGACAACAACAATCGAAAAGATGTTGAGCCGATAGGTCGATTTATCGATAAACACACAATCACACAGACATGCACTTATACACATATAATTTGCTCATATTTGGAGCCTAGTCAGCACACACACACACACGTGTAAACTATCACATATACACATACATATTCACACACTCCTATATTTACGCCCTCTATACGACCCTGTAAGCCTTACGACACCCAGATTTCAGTCGTTTATCGAAGCGATATACACACTACACAAACACAACCAAACACTCATACCCCACACAGATACACCAACGCACACTTCGAAAAAAAAATTGCTGCTAATACACGGAGGAATTTTTGTTCAAATGTAACGAAAATAAATTAAATAATTGTTAACTATGCAAAAATGAAGGAGAAGTCATTTAACTTGTGTTCAGTATTATGTTTATTTGTTTTTTTTTTTTTTTTATTATATGTATATTTTTGTCACACCATTTGCCTTAGTTATTTATTTACTTTTGTAAGTTTGAAAGCAAATTTTAATTTGCTGGGCGTGCTGCAAGCTGGATAATATCTATATATATATACATATATATTTACGAGAGTATAAATGCATTAAATCTATTAATACTTACTAAATATTAGACAAACTTTTTATATAGCAACTTTTGTATAAACTGTTTTTTAGTCAACTAAATACGAACCACAAATACATATAAAAACTGAATTCTGAAAAAAAAATACTTTTGTGCAATACTAATTGTAAACAATATTATAAAATATTTAATAAAATATGTTAATTGCGTTATATATGCATATATATATGTAATAATGATATTGCGGAACGCATAACCAATTCAGCTTAAAGAAAATACCAAAATAATACCAAAACGACAAAAATAATATAATAATATAATTCGAAATATCGGTAATATTTCTGTTGACTGTAAAAAAAAAAACCGAGTTGAAAAATCTTACTGTTGTAAAATAAATATATAAAGATAAACTCGATTCTCAAATGAAAATAGCTAAACAAAATTTTAAAAATATGTAGAAAAGTAATGTTTTTTATTTTCCAATTTATATACGAAACTTTTTTTTGCTGCAATAAGATGCATGTTTAAAGGCACTTGAAAGCGAAAACAAAAAAGAAACAAAATACGAAATACGATATTTTTTCTATACTACAAAAAAATATACTAAAAATTATTAAAAAGCAAAAGGAAGAGCAGACATACATATGTAAAAATAAGTACCAAACGCTTTTTGGACTTTTAAAATCTGTATCTGTATAATTATATGATAGTCAAATCTATTAGCAAATTTTTGCTCGCGCTTTGTTTTTACATCAACCTTATAAACAAACAAAACAAAAATAAAGTTCTAAGTCAAATGTCGATCGGATGGCACTTTCATCAAAAAGAAGAGGAAGAAAAACTAACGGATTACAACAAGTTAATAGCAATTTTCTAGAATTTTTATATTTAAAGAAAAACAAACATGTGGTTTATGTAATTCTATATACATACATTTAACATATACATATGTACTATATATATATATATATATATATGTGTGTATATAATATAATATATATATATATATATATATATATATATATATATATATATATATTTTTGAAACTGCATAATTAGAGGACTTGACGCGTTAGTTTGTTTTAAAGAAAAATAATAAAAACCTTGTTAGCAAATTAAATTTAACTGTATGTAAAGACATAAAAAAAAACACAAATAATGAATCTTATCCGATAAAAAATAATCAAATTTGCAGCCTGCTCTTTGTAGTTTAATTGTTTAATGCAAATATATTTATTAACAAATGGAAACGTTGCTAATTTTGTGCTAAGAAATGAAAGTAATGCTAGTCTTTAAATAGGCAACTAAATAAGTAAAAAAAATAATAATTGGTAAACAGTGTTGGTAAAGGCCGAAAGAAGTCACGGTAACGAGAATGTTTTTTAAATGTAGTGAAAATTCAATATTTTATAGATTTTTATACTTTTATATAAACATATACTTTATACTTTAACTGTTAAAACAAAATCTACAAAATCTCAAAAAAAAAAAAAATTTAAATATGCTAAAAAAGAAAACCTATTAAGTGGAAATATTTTACATATATACTACTAAAAATTAAAAAAAAAAAAACATTTATAAACAAATTAAACTCTTTAAAGAAAATGTAAGCAAGCGCTCAATGTTTTTGCAACTGCAACCGGAATCTTTTGTAGCGTGCTATAAATTAATTTAAGCAACATTTGTTTGTTATTTAAGTATTCCAAAAAAAAAAAAAGAATAAAGATAGAAGAAGAGTCAAAGACATTTGCGTTTAGAGAATTTTTTGATGCGCCCTTTGCCATCAAGACTATCGATTGTTTTTTTAGTTTTATACAAATTTTGTTATAGTTGTATGTATACATACGCAAATCAGTGTTCGTTCTTATGTTTTCTTTAAATTTAATTTTTCTTGTTTTTTGTGTTTTTGTGTTGGATTTGATTTGGAAAACATTTGATACGAAACTAGAGTTAGTGTTATATTTTGTATGCCTAGTTCTTAAATATATGATATGATATATGATATATTTTTATATGTTTTGTAGTTTGTAGTCGCTTAGTAGCTTTAATCGATTGCGTTGATTCACACACACACACTTTTATACCTTGTTTTTATTTTTTTAACATATATATATTTATATAAATAAAGTATGTATAAAAATATTTGATATATGAAATTTATACAAAACCTTTTTGCTATTTCATAATAAACGGACATCAAGTAAATTGTGTTTTTGTTTCTTTATTTGTTTATTATAGTTGGTTTTCGTATCTTATTCTTTTGATATACATGAATTTTATTATTAACTTTATATATGGAAATATTGTAAATACATATAAATACACTTATATGAATAACTAAACACTTAAACGATATACAAAGACTCTACAAACAAGTATTGGAACTCGAACTTATTATTAAATATTTTAAAATTGGTCAATATGTGTTTTTGATACCAAAAAAAAAAAAAAAAAAATAATATATATATATATATATATATATATATATATATATAAAGAAATATATGAAATTTACACGTAGTACAATTGATGAAATTTATAAAACGTAATATCTTGTATTTTTTTGAAGACAAACTTGGAAATTTGCTTCAAGTAATTGCTACAAATAATAATGCAGAAACATATTTCAAAATATAAATATATATATAAAATATAATAAAACATAATATATAATAAAACTCTGCTAAGTGCACTCTGCATTTTGTTTATCTAGAAAACTAAAACAAAAATTGGCATAGAAATTAGCGTTAAAACTAAAATTAGTGAACCTTTAGACATTTTAATTTGTTATTAAATAAATTTGATTATTTTTTGAGTATTTTCATAGCACAATTTATGTACAGAGTTTCGTTTGTAGCTAGTCAAAAGAAAAGTAAATGAAAAATAAATGTCAAAATCAAATGCGACTTTTTTAAATAGACAATTTTTTAAACTGAAACCCTCTTAACTTAACAAACGAAAAAAAACTTGAAATTTGAATGCTAATTGCTAATTGGAAGAAGCTTCGATCGACAACAAACAAAACAAAAACAAGGTTAAAAACAATTTGGTACCTTTTAAAACTTATTAAATTAATTTTATAATAATGCATAAATCTGACGATTCATGATTGACGATTAATGATTAATGATTGATGAGAAAAAGTAGCCTGTAAAGTGGTTGTATTAAGCGACCGCTCTTCCATTTTATCATTTTGTGCGCGAGTTTCGCATATAAGATTATAGTCCTTCGATGTAACTAAAATTGAGCGCCCTTAATAATGAATTCCTTTTAGCTAAATATTCAGAAAATACAAGCAAGAGCATATAATTTTTTAGCATTATACAATTGATAAAAAGAAACAAACCAAAACCAAAAGTATAAATACGATTAGTAAAACCTACAGCAAGTTGGCTTATATATATATACAAACTATATATATGTAAACTTTATAGTAAACCAAAGTAATTATATATACAATACCATTATATATGTGTATATATATATATAAAGCGTATGCAAATTTAGCGAAATATTCCATATTTTATAGTCATTTTCAATAAACGTAATTTTTTAATTTTTACAAAATTAAAGTTGAAAAAAATACTAAAAAAAAATTTGTAGTTTTCTAATACCACATACCAAAATAAAAAAAAATACTGAAACTCTCGATTTCCAATCATATTTTTCCTCCAGACGTTCAAAAACCGAAACAGAAAATATAAGTAAAAACGTTCTTCAATTGAAATTGACAGCTAACCAGTTACAAGTTCGAAAACGAAATAAAACGTAAACTTAAAATAGGTTATTACTAGAGAGCCCATGACAATTGTCGTGTAACCAAGTTAAACCAATATACATATATATATATATACATACATACATACCTACTAGACATACAAAGCTCCAACTAACGAAAGTCCCCGAAAACTAAATCGAACTCGAAACTCAAAATATCAGCAGTACTAAAATGCAATATTAAACAAATAAAAAACGAAAACCAAATCAATGAATAATTAATGGAAATATGTAAAACCGTAACGAATGAAAAATGAAAAAAATACTTGTACGATTATATACACAAAATATATTCCAATACTTTATCTATGGCAATCTCCAAAGAGGAGAACGGCAAAAAAATAAAGCAAAAAAAAATAAATATAATATGAAATAAAAAGTAAATAAAAACAAAAAAAAATATAAATAAAAATAAAAATCAGACAGGTTATATAGAACAAATGAAAAATAAAACATATATCTTCATTCAAATAAATAAAAATACCTTTTCTGGAACAATTAATTAACAAAATGCTTTTATATTTACTTAAATGGATATCTTTGTAAGGTCGGGCTTTTACGTTAAGTATTATATGATCTATAAATACATAGATTGAACTCGCTATTTTCTATTATGTATTATTTTTGTTCTATATCATAAATGAGGAAATGAAAAACTATAAACTCATATCTAAGTCTTTGGTCTGCGTCAACATTCACTACCTTATAGTTCGTCCTGCGAACCTGCTTCCACTAATTCAGTTTGTGGTTCCGACCGTAGTGACAGTTGGGTTTCAGTTGGATTGTGTTTTCCGCTTGTTTTTTCTTAAAGGGTTAATTTTGAGCCTGTTCGGTTGAAAAATGTCTTGTGGCTTAGTTACGAACAGCTAACAGATCCTCAGCATCTCGACCCACAGCTTTGTCTGGTATATTAGGAAATTACTTTGATTCGACGAGAACAACACAACTGTGTGCTAAGCAACCAAATGTGTCTTTTAAATAACTGACATGTTTTTATCAAAATTTGCCTTTTACACTTACAGATCGGGCAGCATTGAAGGGGTTTCGCCGACCTCCAGCGGACCCAATCTTATTTCAGCACTGTCGAGCAGCGTGACAGCTGCTGCTGGAGGTACCGCCGTCGGCGGTGGAGGTGTCATTGACAGCGGTACCGCTCCAGTGGGCACCTGGAAGCTGATCAAAGGCAAGGTCTCGCAGACCATTGAAGAGATTAAATCGTCCAAGCATCACAGTTCGGTCATTCCGGTTATTGTGTCTGAGCCAAGCACCAGCTACAGCACCTCAGTGGGTTGGACCAACGACCCGGACTCGGACACAGAGTGTATTACGATCAATACAACAATCAGCGAGGAACAGCCCGCAATTATTGAGAAGCAGCACAACTCCGACTCCGATCCTGATATTGAGCTCGTGGACAGCTCCAGCTTGGGCAGCGGGGACGTTGCAGCCGCAGGCGCTGCCATTTCCATAGAGCGTTCGCGTCTACGACGTGGCCTCGCGCACATCAAGTCCAAGGTGAAGGCCAAGCAGCAGGCAGCCGCCATGAGCAAGAAGGAGCAGCAAACAACCACCAGTAACACAAGTCTGCGTGGCACCTTTTTACGGCGTCGCAACCATTGCGAAACGAATAGCGAGCAGGTTGACCAACCAGCCAACTCGTCCCATTCGAATCAAGAGGGTACATCGCAATCCGAAATCCACATTGCCAGCGGGCAAGTGAAGCGGGGGATACTACTGGCCCGCAAGGATGTGGAAATCGAGTCAGGCGTCGAGATGCTCGAAGACATGGCACCGACGACCAGCACCGAATCCCATGCGAACCTAACCCACCCCTTGACAACAGTCCAGTTTAATGATGTGCCCACCACTAGGAAGAGAAGTTCGCTCGGATTGTCTCTGGAAGGATCGTCTCAAGATTTAGTAGACGATTACATGCACATTAAGGGCAGTGGGACCAGCTCGAGGAGCTCGCTGTGGACTTCAGTAAGCAACGCCAGCGTCGAAAGCTGGCGAGGAGGTTTAGTCACTCATCCACTTCTGCTGTTGGGAGCGAGTGTGATTGGGGTAATGGTTCTGCCGATGCATGATTTTTGGAGGGGTGTTCTGGCTACGACGCTCTTCATAGCCACGGTGAACTACTGCAGCTCCTATATACGATATATCTTTGACCACCTCTTACTGGGCACGCATCCGGAGCGGCGTCCATTTCAAATACCTAACTATGAGGGCATGCCCATATGCGAGATACCCGCCGCCGAGGAGCACAAGACGATCAAGACCTATGCGGGGTGGCTGAACGAGACCGATAGCTATGATCCCAATACTTTTTCAATCTCCACGACAAGATCGATTTATGCCAGATTGGACGGCACCATCCTTAAGTTATCCGGGACAAATGCTCGCATTCCCAAGCGACGCATGTGGAACGAAAAACCTATCGATCGCGCCAAGGTTCTTTTTGTTGACCATCGATCCTATGATATGCGCGACGCACGCATTGAGCTGCTGCCAGTGGGATTGGCAAGGAAGCGGTAAGTATCCAGAACCTTACCGGATCTCCAGATGCTTATCGAAGTCTTTTGGTTTTGCAGATTCTTCAATCGCAAGTATCCCATCCAGCTGATTATTAAGAAGACCGCCTCGGGTTTCAACACACCCAGAGAGGATCCGGACCCGATGGATGCTCTGCCGCACACATCGGCCGCAACACCCACTCTGGCTTTCGAATCCGCAAAACCGGTTGAATTTGGCACAACGGTCATGCTGGCCGATGTAGGTCTAATGCACTCTGAGATACACCTATTGCTAAATCCCAATTTTATTTCAACAGCTACGTCAGCTGCACAATATTATAACGCCCGACAAGGATTTGCGAGACATAACCATGCCATGTGGAGATGAGGTGCGTCTGCTGTTGTTTGCACGCAGCGATCGCGAAAAGGAGGATTGGTATCGTCGCTTTATCGCTGCCAGTCGAGGCTGTGTTCACGAGTCGGAGCTGCAGGTGCCGATGTCACAATTTGTGAACGACGGAGATCTGCAGGCAGCCGCCGCCCAGCAAGCCATCAACCTAACCAAGGGTTCTTCTAAGGTTGTACTATTTCTGTCCGATTCAGTTATACTCAATTATTATTATTATTATTATTTTAAATACTGTTTTCAGTTACCAGCGAGCGTTAAGGAGAGCGAGGAGGCCTCACTTATGTCTTTGCAAACCGAAGAGACAGGCAACAATACGCCCGATGCGATGGAAGATACGCTGGAGGAGGATGCCTCGCCCGATAAGGCAAATGATGGCTACGAAGGTCTCATCATGTGCGCAGATGTCGCCCGAAATCCGGCGGAATATGTCAAGTTCATGACAGTTTACCAGGTAGGGTCCTAACCCAATTCTGACTACCATTTTGTTTGTAGCATTTCGTATTGTTTTAATTTCATTTTGATTTCTATTTGAGTTTTTCCTTTTTTTTTGTTTTAATCTTAGAAAGCTTGCACTCAAAGCAAAATTCCCGTTTGCCGAAACCCACATAACAACAGACAGGGAGAACATCGGAAACGAGTAGGTTCCATTTGGATTTTCTTTTATTTTCAATACTTACAGCGGTCGAAATTTTCCAACTGAGGGGTTTGAGTTTAAGATTTAATCCGTTGCTGCTGTTTGTTGCAGAGTCGTCGCGCCAGACGTCAGGAGAACGAGCTGTGGAAGGGCATCGATCAATCGCTATTTCTGGGTCCGTCCGGCAGCGTGGTCTGGGCCAATGTGCTGATGGGTCGCTGCCTCTTCAGCTGGCTGCATGACCCTGCACTTCATCTGAAGATACAGGACTTCATGCAGAAGAAACTCAATTCAATTAAGGTGGGTGGCAAGTGCGACAACTTGGATACCTATTTTCATATCCACCTCTTCTTGTAGCTGCCCAGTTTTATGGAGGAAGTAGTCATAACCAATATATATTTGGGTGAATTACCCATGCTGTTTCATCGCATATCTCAACCGATGCTCGATGAACGTGGTGTTTGGCTAGACGCGGATGTCACCTACGAGGGCCTGGCCCACATAACGGTGACTACTAAGCTAAACCTGTTGCGAGTGCGCAGCAAGCCAAAAGCATCGCCCGTTAATCCGGATACAGCGGTGCCCGATCCAACGACGGATTCGCGCTCTGCACCCGATGAAGTGCATGCGGATGGCAGTCAGTCGATATTTGACAGCGATGCAGAGAGCACGGGTGGTTCATCAACAGAATCCGAGAGCACCATGTCAGTCGGATCTGTCGAAAATCCAAACAATGCCGAGTACGTTCTAGCAAAACATTCAAATGAGTTTCATTTTAACTAGACTTCATAACATTTGCAGGTTCTTTCAGAACTCGCCGGGCAACGCTCGCCGCATCTTCAAGATTGTGGATCGCATAGCCACATCCAATTTGTTTCAATATGCTACAGAGCTGCCGTACGTACAGCGAGCCATGGAGAACATGAGCGCTAACATAACGTTGCGTGTGGATCTGAAGGGTCTGGTGGCACGAGGCACATTGAATATACCCCCGCCGCCGTCGGATCGGGTGTGGCTATGCTTTCGGGGACCGCCAAGACTGTGGATATCAACGAAGCCGCAAGTTGGCGATAAATCTGTGGATTGGTCCATTGTAACGAATGTGATTGAGAGCAAACTGTGCGAAGCAGTCAACAAGTTTTTGGTCTATCCCAATATGGTCGATTTTTCAGTAGGATTCCTGGCCAAGCCTAGCTATGGCGATGAGCCCACAGTTTAGTCTACCTAAGAGTCGATTTTTTGCGCATCAATAACAGAAATAGAATTCATTGTAATCGTATTTCCAACTGAATTTAACACAAAGTGTGTAAACGGTTTTTTAAAGTGATTTTTACCTAAGGCTTAGCTTTTTTCCGATCTCGCTCCAGGTGTTATAGAAGTACTTATATTAATTTAACTGCAAAAAAATTCCAAGTGACAAGTTTGAAACGCCTTTGTTTTTTTTGTTTTTCTACTAAAAACCCCAACTTCAATCTGGTTACAGCCAATTATATTTTTTATATATCTACTTATACACATACACACTTCATAAACATACCAAAATTGAGTTTTGTTGTATACAAAAATTCAGTTAAACAGCTTTTGTCCAAGTCTTTACGAATAGTATTCGAAATAATACAGGCACTTAGCTCCTAACTTATGTATATAGATACATAATTATATCTTTACACTCCGACTACTACATACATATACGTATACACATATATATATATATATACTCTGCCTAGTTACTTAAGTCTATTCCAAGCTACTCTATAAGCATGTTTATCCATAAGTTAAAAATCAACCAATTTGTATTTATCTTTTATGGTGTATGATTTATATTTTTTATTTAAACTATGTGTGAAACATAGAGATTCGCCAAAGGATAACTATTCCGAATATGAACAAACTACACTTATATCATTTACAAGGCTGGCCGAGCATCACGATGAGGGTCGTTAAATGTGACCTATTTTTTCCAACACAGAACAAATAAGTATAGTTAAGCTAAAATACTAATATATCTAATATATATATATTTTATGGAAATGTAAAAACAAAAAAGAATAAATGGCTACTGAACCATTAATTTGGTATATTTGTTTTATATACTTAATTAAACTTCATTCACTTATAAACATATCAAAAACTGTTTAAGATATTATTAATCGATTACGGGTTCTTAAATTCTTATTAGTTCTAAAATGATATTTCTGACGATATAAATTTCGTCACCAATTATAAATATGGCTTTTTTTTAATTTATCGAAATGCTTAATGAGTTGAATCCCACCTTTCAAGAGCGAAGATCAGAATCGATTAAATCGATCCTAAGGAAATGTTCAGGGATGTAAAAATAAAAAATGCATTTTAGTTTTATTGGAGAATTGTTTATTTAATTCTTTTAATTACTTTTTAATTCACGTTGAGAAATTTACATTTGAAATTTGTCTTTTGTTTTTAAATTTATGTTCTCATGTTTTTATAATTTTCGATTTTGAGTTTTCAGTTAGGGTTTCCGCTTGCTTCAAAAGTACATTAAGTAAACTACAGACATACATTGGGAGTACGTGTTTATAATATGTATTAATAATAGTTATGTATATATATATATATATGTATGTATATTATGTATTTGTAAATATGTATACATATATATATAGAATTCAAAAATGTACAACATTCATTTTTAACAAAAAGGATAAACACGTTGATTCTTCGTCCGATTCGTTTGATTCGTCCGATTCGTGTCGCGTTCTCTCAATACGTAGTTAAAAACTTGAATATAGCCATAGCAAACAACTAAAGTTAGAACTTAAATATATAAGAGACTTACGATCTAATACACAAAGTACAATTTCAATATTGAAAATCGCATTTCGATTTCGTTAAGATGTGTGTTTAAATTTTCAAATGTTTGTTTTTGTTTTTTTTTTATTCTTGTGATGTATTTGAGTGGTTCTTCTGCTTCTTCTTCGTACATGTGTTTAGCAGTATTTTAAATGAAATAGTACTAAAAAAACTATTATTATTACATATATATATGTATGTGTGTATGTATATAGTAGAATACTACTTAAGAACTAAAACTGCTATCAAAACAGATTTTTTTTCTTCGTTCACAAATAAATATGCGTAGCAATATTTTGTTTCTTCTCAATAAAAACTTTTCCATTTTCTTTTAAACGCTTTTCTCTCGTGCGCGGCAATTTTTGAGCAACATTTCTAGCAAAGTGATTAAATATTTGTTTAACTATGTTTTTTGTTTTTAAGAGTAAAACTTTTGCGGTGAGGGCCGAGGGAAATGCATTTGAAGTTTGAGCACATCTCAAATTTTCGTTAGGGTTTATTATTGTTTATCTTTTTAAGCTGTTTCCGGATTCCATTCACTGTTTCTTTTGCTGTTGTTGTTGCCTTACGGATAAGATTAGCATGTCCTACTTGCTTCCTCTATTTGTTTGACCAATCCAACAGAAAATTTACAGGCGCATGTCGTCATATTTGGCAAATGCTCTGCAAAGCGCAAAGGCGAGTATAACGAGGATCAGGTGGGCAATGCCGGTGACAATGACGGCAATGATGAGTTCCCTTTGTCGTATCAACCATTCGGTGAACACCTCATAGCACCCCTATAAGTTGATGGATATATTAGCTTAAAGTTGGAAACTTGATTAGATCGGTTACTCACCTTCTTATAAAAGCTATTGCTGTCGCTGGGATTAGTTGTGCAGTCCTCGTCACGTGGCACCAGTTGGGAGACATCCTTGAGGATGCAGCAGGCGTCGGGTATGGTGCGATTGCCCTTGGTGTTCTTCCACGCCGGCGACTCATCAAAGTCGTGATAATCGTTAATGCCACAGCAGCCAAAGTTGCCCATCAACTGGTTCCACATCAAGGAAGTGGCGTCCATGTTCTCGCCAACCGTGTAGCTCGTGATCGTTGTCTGGAGGAACTTTTTGCTCTCGGCCCGCACACGCTCCTTGTAGAAGACAGCCAGGCCGCCGGCCACCAGCTCAGCCACCAGAAGCAGTATAAGGAAAGTGCCGTACTGTCAAAGGAGTCGAAAGATAACGGTTTTTATTATCATATGACGCATACACCCCGTTGACCCAATTAATATTCTCTTATGTATTCGAATCGTGCGCATTGCATAAAAATCTGACCCTGAGCTAAATGTGCAGCATGCGTTAGATGCGTGTGTCACAGAGAGAGAGAGAGAAAGAGAGAGAGAGAGAAGAAGCAGACACTGCAGCCCGCGTTGCCAATCTTAAATGCTGAAGGTCAATTTGAAATGCTGCTTGCATGTTTTATAAGCTCGTTTGTTTGCTTGTTTGTTTGTTGGTGTCGCGATTCTCTGGCCTGATAACGGTTCATGTCGCTGTTCCGCCTGGTAGCATTTCACGGCCTGCCAGCTAATGTATCCGTCAGATACAAATTCAAAACAGATACAAATGCAAACTAAAAGAATGGCCAAATTAGTAGTTTGCATTTTATTATTGAGCATTTATTGCCTATTTGTATATTTACTCAATCTAAAAGCATTTAACAACTCGCAAATGGCATTTTAAAGAGCTCTCTAAAAATAACCAATGTTAAGACATTTTGGCCATGCTAAAAGGCGGCCTTGCCCTCGCTTCAATTACTGCAAATTGTGCTCAATTTTGTGCATACAGATTTTTACACTTTTTCGATTTTTATATTTTTAGTGTATTTGAACGAAGGGCAACTAAACATGTGACAAATACGTTCACAAATACTGCAATGCTATTAACTTGGCCAAGCCCTATGCGAAGTGTTGTTTAGTTTATTAATGCGTGTCCAAGTAGTCGTAATGTTCGAGAGCCAAGTTATAAACTGTTTATTAATTGCGCCACACAAGCTCTATCATAGAAATTTCTTTTAGGGTTGGGCCCAACAGATATATGCATATATACATATGATATGGCTGTATATATAGGTGTAAATTGTGCTCAGGTGAAATTACAATTCCAAGCACACAAGATCAAGTACGGGGAGTCAAAAGTGAAGGGCTTGTCCCAGAGCTCACGACAGGTGTTGTTCGTGTGTTGAAAACACGTTCCACGGCCCATGGAAATGCCAAATGTTAAGATCAGAAAAAGAAGGCCTACAACATATTGCGGCTTTCTCTGGGCGCCAAGGCACTTTTCATGAAAAGCCGACAGCAATAAAATGAAAAAGAAAAACAACTTTAAGTACAACAAAATTCACAACTCGTTGCAACAAGCGTGCAATGAATAATTTTTGTAAGCTTCGCGACTCCCGCGGCGCAGTTCCACTTGTGATGCAACACCACAGATTGGGCAACATTTCAGATACTGAGATACTTGAGATACTGTATCTGTATCTGTATCTGTATCTGTATCTGTATCGTTAGGTGTGCATTTGTCTGTGTCTGTTATATATCTACCTGTAACTGAATAAAGTATTTGAATCTGGAGTTGTATTTGTCAATATACCTGTATCTGTATCTGAATCTGAATGTATATGTGTATCTATAAATGCCTCTTTAGGTGCATGTATATCTGTGTCTGTATCTGTATGTTTAGCCGGATTTTAAGCTGTTGTATATCTTTATATCACTATCTGTAACTGTATGTGTACCTCAATCACTATTTGTATCAGATATAGACCTGTGTATCTGTACATATATGTTTCTTTGTATCTATATATTTATGTGACCGCATCTATATCTATATTTGCATCTGTATGTGAATGTTTATCTCTATCAATATCTGCATCTGTATTTTAAATTGAATACGCATCTGTATATAAATTTGTATCTGTGTAAGTATATGTGTATATGTATGTATGTCTGTAACTATATCAGTATTTGTATCTTCACCTCCAAGTCCCTCTATAACCTGCACATAATTAAATACTTACCGTGGAGAGCAGGCAGCGAGACTCACGCATGGCCCCCAAATATCCCAAGAGGCTCAAGAAGAACATCACGGCTCCGATGACGAGCAGAGCGTAGGCCATTTGCTCTATGACCTGTGGCTGTGTGAAGTGCTGAATGCAGAAAGAGAGGGAGAGTGAGTGAGATAGAGAGAGAGAGAGAGAGAGAGAGAGAGAGAGAGAGAGAGAGAGAGGGAATCAAGAGATGATTGGTCATGATTGAATGGAATTCTGTATGTAAATGCATTGGAAAGCGTACGCAGTGGTGTATACGTAATTCTGATTAACCTTTCGACTGTCGCAACTTCTGGCAACGTTTGTAATTAAATTAAGTAAATATATCTGCCAATTGACACAAATATATGACAGCTTTGGCACACTTAAGTACTCTTAAACAATTGAGTGTGGGCTATGGCATAAATAAACATAAAAAAAAAAATGAAATTTCTGCTGAAAGTTTTAAAGAGAAACTCAGTTCATTGACCAAAGAGAAAAAACTCCCACAAGAGTTTAGTCGATTAACCTTTTCCCTGCCTGTGTGTGTGGAAAAGCCTGCATTTTCCGCATTAGGCGGAACAGGACATGCACTTTGCCTGCCTTTTCATTTGTTTTCCAAAACAATTTTCACAATTCTGTCAAAGTGAGATGGCAAAAACTTGATTAGTGGTTCGAACTTGCAACAGACAAACAGAGTTTAATTTGTTGCTGCCGCATGACATGCAATTGCGCAGCAGAATTTACCATCCTACACATTCAAACATGTATATATAAATGTAAAGTATTCGATACTTTATACTAAGTTGATGTAAACTTTGACCATGCCTTTAAAAGTTGTTTATAAATGTATTTTTTTATTCCACGTAACTTCTTTTGGTTAGAGAATAGCCATTTTTTTCAATCTAACCACAAATATATTTAGCAGTATTAAAATTACGAAAATTCTATTTAGTTATGCGGTATTTATAACAGCCATCATTGTTTTAATAATACATGCAAATAAAAAAGTAACCTATCGTGTATTATAAATATAAATTAAATTATTAACGAAAAATTTTTTTATTTCTTAACATGATTAAATGTTGATATATAACCCAAGTTAATAAAATAGATATACCATAAAAATTGTTAAAAATCTGGTAAATACATATATGTTACTCGATTTTGATAAGAAACTGAGTTTAATTTCAGTAAAAAACATTTGTTTGGAAGTGCAACACTTAGGATATGTCATAGTTAATCACTCCCGAGCACTTTAATTACCCACTGCTATTTGAACTAATTTTCCAATGGGGCAATGTCAACAATTACGCTGCACGTGATGTTTCTGTGGGGGATATGCAATTAGACCCCATTTACAACTCCGATAATATGTCCAGTATTTGGGGTGACTTTTTTTTTTAATAGACCACAAGAAAATTAATAAGATATTGCGCATAAATATGTTATGATTCAATAGAGGGGAAATGGGAGGAATGGGGGGCTTACTTTTCCTGTCCGGCCAATTGGGGTGTTTCCCCCCGGACTTTCACCTGGAATTGGATGTGAACACTTACCTCAATGCGCTCGCTCTCGACAAGCTTGAGCAGAGCAATCAGCGAGTGCTTGTCGACCACCAGCCATAGTCCGACTCCGAATATAATTGTGCCTAGCACCTGAAAGACAACACAAAAAGGTGTTCACATTGAGGATACAAAAACAAAATACATAAAAAAATAACCCTCTGTTCGCTTGCCATGCAAATTGTGAGCATAAAACACAGCGTACAACGTGATTATGTTTATGTTGCTCGGTCATGTTGATTGCATTTGACGTTGTTGTTGTTGATTATGACGATAAACACAACAACAACAACAACAACAATTGCGGCGGAGTCAATGAACCGGGTAAAAAAAACTGCGCATGCGCAGAGATTTGCTTGATTGACTGCAGCCGCAATGTTGGAAGCCGCGCCTCCAAGCACACAATTTGCAATGCAATTTAACCAAACCAACAACAACAACAACAAAATCAACAACAATTAAATAAATAATAAATATAAAAATAATAGACAGAAAAAATTGCAGAGGAAAACCACTTTTCAAACGGTTTTCCCTTGGGAAATATTTAAAATATTTGAAAGTTAAATTTGTTAATTTATCATCCATAAAATTAATGTTTTAATTTACTGTACTTACAAAAAATATGAAATTTAATATGCAAAGCAAATACTTTGCACACCAGACGCCACAATCAAAAACCATTTTCGATGTTTTCGAAATCTTGCGGCTGTTCAAAGAAACACTCGACCTGCAATAAAAAAAAGAATGTAGATGGCAATTAGTTCGGCATGTATAGTATACAAAAAAAAAACAAATCTGAAATGTAACAAAAGTTATTTTTAATTTAATTAAGATGCCTCTTCATTCATTTCAAGTGTTAGACAAAAGAAAGTTTCAGGAAATGCTAACCAGCAGAACAAATACAAGAGAAAAGTGTGTGTGTGTGTGTATGTGACAACTTTAGTTGTTATCAACTTAAATATAGTACGTGTCCGTGCCTAATAAATTAACATGTGAAGCAAGCGTACAAAATTGCTGACTAAAAAGTCTAAAAGAGACAAATATATAACTTAGAGGTTGACTTACTCATACCCTTACTTGTGCTAAACTCTACTCTAATAAATCATAAATTGTAAGTTTTCGCTATTCTAAACAATATTTCACATATTTCTGTTTCTCTACATATTGCTCAAGTTGTTTGTCAAATTCAAGATACCCTGTCGAAAGCTATCTCATTTAAACAATTAACTTGATTAATTTTAACGAACTTAACGACTTTAATTAATTCTCCGTTCACTCAATCTTCGCTTTAAAGCTCTGCCTGCGACACTCTCATAAAGCAAATGAACTTTCTCATTAAGAGTAGAAACTATTTTAGAGAGGTTCTGCTTTACTTGCCTTCATCGCTCTCTCCCTCGCTCCCTCACTCCCTCTCTTTCTAACGTATTAACCATGCTTTGACGCTCATAGGCACTTTTCATTTCTGCTGCCTACATCAGCAGCATACTTTATATACTCTGTATAATGCAGTATGATTGGGGTATGTTGTGCTTTAAAGAACTGTGACAAGGGCTCAAATCTTTATATTTACTCAAGCATTCAAATAGTTAGTGAGAACAGTAAGTTGGAAATACAATTTATACAGTATATTAATAAAATGGGTGTAAAAACAAGTTTTACAAACTTCAGGCTAGATTTGAACAGCGCACAGAGTATCTGTTGGCTGGGCATTCATGTTTGAGATGGCTTTTAAGTTGTTAAAAACGTGTTTTGGTGCTTTACCCAGTTCTATGTTCACGTTTATACTGTGAAATTGACGAAATTTGTTGATTATAAAATGAAAAGGTGGAAAATGTTTTAATTGAATATGCGTGAAGTTGTCTGATGCTGGGCGTGAAGTTGGCTGCGCTTGATTTAAAGCATTTTCTTAAATAAAATAATGAAAATTGTTAAGGCAGAGATTTTCATGTAATGGACATTGCATAAACGCAACGAGTGCTCTGGTGTGTGTTTGTATACATTTATATATATATGTATAAGAGTTTATGAATGTGTATGTGTGCACACAAACAATGTCACGAGCCATTGATGTTAGAAAAGTGGAACAGTCGTCGACTCAGAGGCTGCGGCTGCAGTTTTTTCTGTTACAGTTTTTGCTTCTGCTTCTGCTTCTGCTGTTGCCAACTGGCAAACATTTTCCTGGCCAACTTTGGCCTAAAAGCAAGCCAGGCATCCACATCCTTTTGTCACACACACACACACAGACACACGCACACCAACACATTGTGTAATCCTGTACAAGCCGAGTGCAGGTACTAAAGTGCTTAAAGGTTTTATGCTGCCATATACAACTCTGATTATGGCCAACAGCCCTGATTATGGCAAACAATCCGACAACCGACACTCGGCACTCGCACAGTTTAAGCAAATTTTCATTTTTGTGGAAAATTGCTGGCATAAAAATGGGCCAAGTTTTAATTGCTTTTTCTCATTGTTGAGCGTCGAAGCTTCAGAACTTCATAACTTCATAACTTAAAAACTACAAAGCCGGCGACAAAAGTTTAATTTATGAATTTGGGTAATGTGAATGTGATTTCTGATTGACGCCTCGACACTGAGAGAACGGTTAATTATGTAAATAATTACTGCATTCAAATATGGTATAATTAATTTACGGTGCATGGCTAAATAAACTAATCGTATTTCCACTTAAAATTCCAGTTGCGCGATAAGAGCTCTGGGCCTTAATTGTTGCCTCAAGGGACTGGCTGCAGCGCAGTATGCAGCTCACTTTTGCCTGACAAAATGAGCAACTTATCACACACACACACACATACAAGTAGCTTTTTATATTAGAAGCATTTTTCTCAGCTAATAATAGACAAACTAAACCTCAACTGGAAGCATATTTATTTGCACTTCTCTGTGTCTCTCTTTTATTCTCAGCCTCAGTTTCTCTATATATACACAGCGCATAGTTGGCCAAGTCAAATATCAAATACAGTTTTAATTGTAGGCCGCTCTGCTGTCTAATTAAGTCACATTTTTCACATATTTACAGCCCAGTTAGTTATATAACTGTACATACAATGTAAATGCACATATATATATATATATATATATATATATCATATATATATATATCTAGATACTTTATTATATATAATTCATGTGAACTTCGAATAACTGGAATTCGATTAAGCTGCGTCTGTATAATTAAATGAATAAAAAAGCGACTAAATAAAAAAAAACAAATATGAATTGCAAATTTATATGACAAGCGGGGAGGCAGGCATTTGTTTTATTGTAATTGTTGATGTTATTCTGTTTTTTTTTTACTTGTGTTTTATTTTCATAGAAAGTTGTCATACAATGCACATTTTGGCGGTGCAAATTGTGGTTCGGAGTGTGATTAAAATTTCTATTACAATGATGCGACTAAGGGTAATGCGAAGAGATTGAGAGCTGTGACTCAAGAGTTCGAGATTTTGAAGGTAATTCAGTTGTTGTTGCGCCTCCAAATGGGTTAAAGAAAGTCGTTAGTAGTATTAATTAAAAGGCAAAAGTTAAAAGGCAAACAAGAAAAAAAAAAAAACAAAAACGAAAAATAAAGGTTTTTGCAACATCTCCAAAACTTCTTGTGTACAAGTTTTCAAGTCAAGTTTTTCCTCGCACAATAAATAATTTCTTTTGGGCTGGTTTCGTTTTGGACTCGTTTCGTTCTCGTTCTCCATGGAGGTGCCACCAAATCCCCTTCTGGCAGAGACCCAGTCGCACTTGTCACGTCTCTGTTGGCTAAGAATTTAGAAATTGTATTTATTGCCAATGCTTTCTATTTTTTTTCTAATACTTAAATTTGTTGTTTTCTTTGCCTCAGCTGATGAAAACTGGTCGAAAGATGTCATAGAAAAAAATATAAACTCATGCCTGAAACCAAAAGTGCTTTTGCTTCTTTTGATTCATCTTCATATACAGCGTGAGAAGATGCTCTTCTTCTTTGTACTCTTTATATTTTAATATCTTTATACTCTTTCTCTTTTCTCCAAGTGTCTTGTGCCTGGCAATTAAATGATTTACTTGATAATGAGACCTAATTGGGTCAGCAGGGTCTCCCACCTCTTCCGTTCCCACACACACATATATGTATACACACACACACTTAAACACACACTTCAGGGAGTAATTGGCAAGATGTGCACCGTTAAATGCAGGTTGGATTAGCTCCACACTCTTAATTAACATATGCTAGCAACGTCTTCACTTATTTAAGAATTGCAAGCATGGGAACTTTTAGTTCTTTATTATGGAACAGAAAGCAGACCAGATTAAATTTCTGAAGGTGTACATAGAGAGCTGTCGGAAAGCCAATTAAAAGTTTTGCTTTATGCATAAAATTGTGGCTTAAAATATGGGAAATAGTTTGTCCTGACTGAGTGACCGAATGACTGAGTTAGGTCTTGAATATAGAATTGAAGGCTGACTAAATGAAAGAGTGATTGAGCAACTGAAAGGCAGCACAACTGACCGGCACACTGTTTGATTGTTTGACTGAACTTAAGAGAATACTCGTAGATTGATTGACTGACTGACATTAACAAAATACTGACTGACAGACTTGATAACTGGTTGCAGTGCGGAAAAGCTTATTGATTGACCGATTTAAAAGGTAAATTTACTGAAAGACTGATTGAGCAGCTAAAAGACAGGTGAGTTAAAGATTGATTGGATAATTGAATGACTTTGCGAGTCTGGCAGAGCTAATTTACCAACTGACTGAATCTCTGATTGACTTACTATTAGTCTGATTGAAGAGAGGGAAAGACTGGTTGAAAGACTCTGATTGACTGACAGCCTTGAGAACAGACTGACCGATTGACAGACGAACTTACTCACAGCCAACCCACAACCTAAACGGCTAAGTTTAAAGCCTCCTTTTGGCTTTCAAATAAGTTTTAAGACTTCGCAGCCATGTTTATATTTATTGATTGGAATCGTGCAATGCCGGTTAAAATGTTATTTAATGTATGCAAAAACTTCAGCATGCAAATGAAACCTATCTAGATGTCAGCAAAATGGTTTTAATTTTCATAAATTTTGTGCAAAGACTTTTTGCTTATCTCTAAATCAAAATTTGCTGCAAAATCTGTGACAAAATTCAATTTGGTTTATCATATTTAGCCAGGCTTAAAGTACATGCATAAAATTGACAAAAATATAGCCCTGTATATAAGACTTTTATCGCTGGTTAAATATTTGTTTTAATATGCCAAAGTTTAAAACGTAAAATTGATTGCCTTTGTTTCCAGCCGCTGTTGCAAGAATTCCCAATTAAAAATTCGGCTTTAAGCCCAAAACCCGAAGCCCAAAAACTCGAATTCAAACCCCAACCAACTGGTATTTAAGTCATTTAAAACAGGCAACATCGAGCGTTACATTTATGTGTATTTGTTGCCGCACGGGCCGCATAACCAATTTATTTATTTATAAATATTTCGCTTAATTAATGCAAAAACAAAAACAAGCTCTCAATATGACGAAAAAAAGTTTGTTTACTTTGCGTCTCGTTAAATGATTTGCATAAAAGCATATTTTGCTGCACAAATATTAAAAATATATATTGCAAAATGTGTATTTTAGAGCCACCCTAAAAAGGATGACACCAAATAGCTGTCAGCAGAATGTAAGAGTATAAATAAATATTTTATAAGCTGCGCTGATTTAAAGGTAATTATTTAAATTAAATGTGATTTTTTAAATTTTTTTTGCATGTCATTCAACTTTGCAACCAACAAATTGTTTTTAGTTGTTGTCAATTGTTGTTAGTTGTTTGCGCGGTTGTATAACACTTGGCTAGGCACACAGTTAATTGACATAATTGAAGGTGCTCCGGCACGAGTCCAAAACTAAGGTCTGCCCAAGGCGCTTATGTCTGCCTTTTTTTTGGGTCAATGGTCGAGAGACGCTCTAAAGGTTGCTCTGTTTGCCATTCCTTTTGTCACACGTTAGTTATAAAAAAAAGAAAAATACAAAAATAACTTGAAGCCAGGCAAATGTAACACCTGACACTCAACAGTCTCTGCCTCCGTCTCCAACTCCAACTTCGACTCCGAATCTGTGCTCTGGACCGTGGCATGTGCCCAAATGCGCAGACGACGACAACGCCCCAGCCACGATTACGAGACCAACCAGGCACAGTCGTCTGTCGCTTGGACGGACAGACCCGAACTGAACTGTTGTCTACCAACTGGGCTGTCAAGCTTTATGGCCAGGCCGTAAGGCGCAAGAGACACAAATCGAGCTATTTAGCAACGCAGTGCGAGATTTTTTTGGTGACCAATTTTTACGTTTATTGTGCAAAGCGTTTCAAGTAGGGGTATTCCTGATTGTTTTGGCAAATTCCAAAGTATAAGTATAAGTATAAGTATAAGTATAAGTATAAGTATAAGTATAAGTATAAGTATAAGTATAAGTATAAGTATAAGTATAAGTATAAGTATAAGTATAAGTATAAGTATAAGTATAAGTATAAGTATAAGTATAAGTACAAGTATAAGTATAAGTATAAGTATAAGTATAAGTATATATAAGTATAAGCAAAGGTATAAAAAATAAATGTAATTCAGGAGTATATTCTAGTTGAGCAGGTTATTCAGTATTTCGGCTTGGTAACAAAATATTCATGGAGCAGCTGGCTCATCAAAATTGTGGGTTGCATTAAATTGGTCAAGACATAAAAGTCGACCGTCACAGACAATGACCCAATTTTGATTAAATTGCAACAAAAATATCAAATTCTTTCAACACTTAAATTATTTTTAATTTGAAATGAGAGAGTGGAATAAAAATTAGCTTTGAATTTGCATTTAGTATAACTATAAAAGTTTATTTTCTTTTTTAACTGCATTTTTACTTGCTTGAAAAGTGAAACTTTTAGAAGTCCACAAATTTCTTGTGTCTGCGGGCTTATTATTATTCATTGTTCATTGCTCATTGGTCTAGTTAAGCTGTATCTTAATATTTCTGGTTGCTGTTGTTGTTGTTGTTCAACGAGTTGTGCGGCCTGTCATGAGCTGTGAAACACAGTTGACACACTTCCATACATTTATTTCACTTACACAAAAATATGAACCGAGAAAAAAATATTATGTCAGTCGACACGTATTTTTGTTTTCTTCTCTTTTTTTTGTGTGTATGTGCCTCATTTTTCACTTTTCATCAATAAAAATGAGTCTTTGCCACTCATAATGAAGGTGAATGAACAATTTTGTTGAGTTGAGTGCCAAGTGAGAACTTAAAAAGAAGTGATGCACTGACGGATACCCTATAAACAGTTCTTAATTGAGTAGCAACTTTAGTTTGATGTGGAACAGCATATAATGTGTTTATATATATATAATTTTATGCTAGTTAAACTGGTTGCCAATTAAGAGATGGAGCATAAAAAATAAGCATACGCCGCGTGGGCGACAATTGCCAGTAAAAAAATATGCGAAACATGTGAAAAAGAGAGCAACGCAGCAGTGAA
The DNA here is from genome assembly GCA_037075185.1 of Drosophila pseudotalamancana. Taxonomy (NCBI): domain Eukaryota; kingdom Metazoa; phylum Arthropoda; class Insecta; order Diptera; family Drosophilidae; genus Drosophila; species Drosophila pseudotalamancana. Next base: position 1,273,196 of record JBAMCK010000275.1, on the reverse strand, counting down.
GCATTTGTAATGAGACAATGGATCAACTACAACAGCAACAACTACAACAAGAGCTACAGCAGCATTAGCAACAACGCCCGCTGTCGCCACAATTCATAACAGATGCAAATAAATTTCCATTAAAGTTGCAGCTAAACCCCTAGCCCCCATTCCCCCTTCCCTCTTCATCCTTTCAGTTGGGGCCAACTGATTGAAGAGGCTTTGCCGGTGGGTCTGGCATCTGGGCGTAAAAAGGTGCCCACACGACGAACACTTTAGATCATTTACATTTTGAGTCATACAACAACAACAACAGGAACAAAAGCGCAGCTGCGGGCCTCGAGTTGTGGCATCAACAAAAATATTCACACATTAATTTCTATATAACTCTGGCACTTAATTTGAACCCATCGCTCGGCTGCAGTTCGTGTGTGTGTGGATCTGTCAGATACACACTCACACACACACAGACACGCACACATAGCTACGACAGTTAGTTAGTTGAGGCTGCAATCGGATAAGCCTCTGGCTGCTGTTTTGGATAATATTCGCTTATTATTTAACTTTCTTTTCAACTTTTGGGGCGTAGTTCAATGCGCTCAACTTTTTGCGGCTTGGCAACTTTCACGAGGCGCAACCTTTGGCTTCCTTTTTGGCCAGTTATGTGATTTGTGTCATTGCGTATTTCAAATAAAATAACAACAACAGCAGCAACCAAATAGACTATTCGATAGCATTGGCCAATTAGGTTGGCCCCAATTGCCACATGCCACATGCCGCATGCCGCATGCCTCATGGCACCCCGCCTGGGAAATGCAATTGGAAAATGTAGACGTAACGCCTGCCAGGCAAAATGTATCTACACAACGCACCAAAATCAAAGCCCGGCCAAGTTGAAGCCAGTTGTTGCAGCTACTTGCAGCTAGTTGTTGCGAGCTGCATGAAATATAGTCAGGCGTTGGCAAATACACACTCACGCACACTTTGTGGTTAGTGCAAATTTATGTGGGAGATTTTTGGTTGAGTCGCTCTACAAAACTTATCTAATAACTAAGAGCTGCCGCTTCCTGTCAGCCATGAGAACGTTGCAAAGTTTTAGATTAACTCAAAGATAAACCTAAAGACATAAAGTTCCTCATGCAACAGGAGATTTTCTTTTATCAAGTTGAATGCACTTTTTAAAATGAAAATCTTCATAAATTGGCAGCTGTGGAACGACAACTTTTTGCACTGACTGTTGCGCATTGCATCAGCGTGCAAATATGCACCTGGCTTGAATAAAAAAACAAAAAAAAACCCATTTGAAAACTTGCGCAGCGGCCACACATGCGCTCTAGGTGCAACAACAACAACAGCAACAGTTAATAGGGTTTAAGTGTGGCCAGTTTTTGTTTTGGCTCTTGGCTAGCCAAGTCCGTTTGTCTGTTTGTTTGTCTACCTGTCTGTCGCCTGATTAAAAAACTACAAAATAAAGCCCAAATTAATATGCATTGTGTGCCATGCATATTTGGACTTTCACTTTTGTGTTTTCATTTGCAACAACAACAGCAGCACCAGCAATAAGAAACTACAGTAAAAGGTAAGAAAATTCATGACTATAATATATGCCCATGTTTATAAGTCGGAGCAATCCGTTTGCAATGGGATTTAAAATTATTTCAATTACAATTACAAATAATTTTTTTTATCGTGACAACAAATTGAGTTATTTTCCGAATTTGTTGATTGGTTAGCGTTAATTGTCGCAGTCGCTGTCGCTGGTACCTGTTGAGGTGTAAAGGGAGTTGTTGCCAGCCATAACAACGGCTACAAAATAAAAATACCGTTACGCACACTAAATTGCGCAATCATAAAATTTAAAGCCATTTTTCTTTGGCGTTTTTCATGGCATGCGAAAGTAAATATTTTACTTGACTTCATTTCCTGTTTAGGAGGCCTTTTTTTATAAACGGCTTGATTCATTAATCAACCGTGTGGCAGCTCATAAAGGAGGCCACTAAACGATGCCAGCATAAGTTACACATCCACCTGCAGATCTTATGAAATGGCCCAAAAGAAAATTGGACTAACTTTTTGTTACGTTTTTTCAAATCTCTTTTTGGTTTGATTTACCACACGGCATTTTGTGGTTAAGTCTTTGGAGATTTTCATCTGTTTAAGCCAAGGCCATTTATCCAATTAGTTTCTCTCAGTGTAAGCTGATTTTAATCATAACTTTCCATTTTACTGAGGGCAAACTTTATGAAAAGATTTTATTTCATTTAATTATTTATATCGATCAATGTTCTAATATCTTAAACAAAAGAGAGTTTATAAGCTCCTTACTATAATCTTTATATGCATTGTGTTGCTTTTGCTGATTAATTGATTGATTGACTCAGTGTTGATTAACACCAAAAAGCCCAGCAGCTAGAAAGCTGAGTCGCTTACTATTTGTTGCCTTATTCAGTAGATAGTGCTATATGGTGGTTATGAATGTAAGAGAATATGACCTATTCAGAAATATTTAGCATTACTTGTACTTTACTACGCGATTCTCAAACATACAAGTAAGACTCACATGCAATAAACAACTTTTTTTATTAATCCAATGACATTTTTTGTTATATATTTATGATTATACATATGACTGTATGCAATTATACTTATATGTGGTTAAATATATACATGTATGTATGTCTATAAATAAAACTATTCATAATAATTATTATAATAATAACAATAGCAGAAAATCTAATTGAATTCCATGACGATTTGTGACTGCTGTAAATAGTTTAAGATTTAATTAACTTAAACTTGCAACAATGGGTTGTTATTGAAGCGTTTAGAGACTGGTTCCGTAAGGGACTTTGCGACTTTGCTCTGTTGCAATGACTAACTAAAGCTTATCTAATCGAATGTGGCCCTGTGGCAACTCCTAAGCCACAAAGACAACGAGACTCTGGCTGAAAGTGATTAGGTGAACAGCTTAAGCCCTTAGGGGACATGGCAGCTGGACAATTGCAATACTGCAAGAGCTGAAGACGTGGCCAGACTGAAACGTATTCAATTTCCGCTAAATGGGCAGCACTGCACCAATGGAAATAGAGATCTAATGGATTCGCAGTAGTTTCAATGAAATGTGGCCAACGATTTGCGCGCAATTAAGAATGGGAAGTTAGGTAACAGTTGTGAGAACGGCAAAGAGCGCTTGAACACACACACATACACAGTTGGCTTGTGTGTAGGTCTTCCTGCAGACAGTGGCTTGATTTTAATTACTGACCAGTGCAGTGAACTTGGAGCCCATTACTATTGGCGGCTGCTGTAATTGAAGCTGAAACTTTAGCTGGCGGTGAGAAATGGCAGTGGGCGGAGGGCGTGGCGTGATAAGATATGTGCCTGGGTTGTGTGAAAGTTGAAAAAGTTGGGCCACAAGTTCGGATTACCATAAAATATGCAATGCGCAACACGCAGGTGACCGTAACCCGGTCGCTGCCAGACTGCAGATACATTTTACAGATACTTCAGAGTTGATCACCTTGAGTCTGTGTTGGAATACCAGTATAAATCATTTCAGTTTTATTATCGCTTGGCGGCCATTGTTTGCATTCATAGCCATTTCAATTTGAGACTTGGCGACGCGGTCAAGTTTGGGCACACAAAGAAGTTTATCGAATTACGTTGAATGTTTCACTCTAAATGTTTGTATCTTTTATGTGGGTCAACAGTAGAAGATGTCGCCAAGCTGCCTGCCTGCCTGCCTGCTCGATGACATTTATGTCGGCCAAGTTTTAAGTTTTTGGCAAGTCTTACGTTTTTCGATGCAAATTGAAATTTCACACTTGCAGGCGATTCAAGTTCTGCCCATCGGAGCTGGCAGGTGGCGCCCTCTGGCGGCCGCTGTGACTTCCTTTCGCTTCGCTGCGGTTGCTTTTATGCGTCTCTCTCTCCACTAATTGAATTACATATGTTGCACGTTTGGGCCTGCGCTGGCTTCATGCTTCATGTGTTCTTCTGCTGCTTGCAACAGTTTCTGTGTTGTCTTTTCTGCGGATGTTTGCTAACCGAATTATTAACAAAACTTTGCTTCACATTTGACTATTTGATTGGCAACAACATTTTGGCTTAATTAAATGTCGTAAAGGCCTTTCAATTCTGTGGAACAATTGCAATACTTAATATTGTCTTAATTATTATCTATACCTTTATGGCCACCTGTGCTTATCAGTGGTACTTAAATTTTTGTTTTTATTGAACATTCTTGACTGCATTTGAACCACGTTTACATTTTTTATTCAATGGATATCAATTTTTTATAGCCTTTGTTTTAAAAGCTCGTTTAGATATTTAAATTTATCGCTTAATCTGCGCAACGAATAACATGATTGACTACAAGATGCTCTGCATAAGAGTTTATATGAAAACAACAAATAAATTTCATAATAAATAGGTATATCATGTCTACTATAACTGAGATGTAGGTAAATTCATAACATAGCCATATTTGCTTTTTTTTTGGATAACAGAGTATAATAAATTCACATAAATAAATATTTGCATTTGGCTTGAGTTGAGAACCGTTTAACTAGCTAATTGCAAATGGAGCAAAAAGTGAGTCTACAAATCTTGCAAAAATCAGCACAAAAGAGAAATAAAAAAAAACAAATTTGACGATTCTTGCTTTTTTAACCCTATCCGTCGCTTTTCAATAAACAATTTGAATTGCTTTAATGATTTTTCCTGTTTGATAAACTCGTTCGGCACAAGCAGCTAACAAATGGAATGAAGCAGTTGGTCAGGGAGAGGGGGAGGGAGAGAAAGAGCACGAGTTTCAAGATCAAAAAGCGAATGGCAGAAAAGCACCAAAGAAGAACGATAAGAAATTGCAAGCAAGAGATAAAAAAACATAACCAACTACAAATGGGTTACGGAAGTATTTGCGAACCTTTCACTGCACCAAAACAGAGAAAAATACGAAGACCATACAAAAAGAAAAAAAAAAAAAAATGTGAAGACCGCAACGAAATGACGCGCAAATGACAATTGAAAAGTGGCACAAGTTGCAACGGTAAATAAAGGAGAAGGGAAGAATACATCAAAGGAGATGAGGGCAAGGCACAGTTAAAGGGGGAGCCGAAGTGCTGAACAGCATCGCAATCAGAGGAGCTGGCAACGACGCAAAAGCGTGTGCGTATCCACCACTGAGCCTTGGGTTGGGCATTGGGGGTGGCTTATGGGTGGCTGCTGGGTGGGTGGCTGATTGGCAGCAGGGCGTGGGCGATTAAAGTGGGTGGCGGGTGCTGAGAACAGTAGCAGTCAGCAGAAACAGGAGCAAACTCTCTGGTGATGCCTGTTCTGCTCTTTTGATTTATGCATGCTCACACACACATACACAACACCATACAAATACATATGTATTTATATACACATACATACATATATGCATATAAAACTAAAAGTCAAGCTTACCTGAAAAGTTGTTAGCACGCGTTTGCGAGCGAGCTTACGGAATATTTAAAAAGGATGCGTAGAGCGACGAGGTCCTGTTGATGTTTTTAGCTGCAATGATTTGGGAAATTTAAGAGCATTTTTATGGTTTTGCCTTCATTTTATATGTTCTGCTTAACAGTTTTGCATGCATTGTGTAGACAGCTGAAATCAATTTCAAACCACAGCCAACATATTATTTTTGAGTTTTTTGCTTCAGTTTTTAGTATTCACATACAAAATCTAAATGGTTGGTAATTACAAAATATTCATGAAAATTAAAAGTTAATTTCATTGATAGTTGGCTTAGTGTGTTGTAAATTGTTTGGGCCCTGATGTTAGCTGGGCTCTGTTTTGATTGAGCGCGCGCAAAAAATTATACACAAAATCCAAACACACACACACATTGAGGCGAGTAGGCACTCAGAAGAGACGCACCGAGAGCTTGGGCAAAGCGTATGCTGGAGGCTGAGAGAAGAGTAGAGATGCCTCTGTAGCAGCCAACTCCCGCTTGAGCGATTCCAGACACACACACTCACACACACCGACCACGACAACTGCGATGACAACAAAAACAACAACAATTCCGACCACGACAACAACGACGACCGACGGCTGCAAACTGCGATGCTTGCTTTTGTGCTTCGACTCAGATCTGAGCGCAAATACTGTGTCAACTGTTTGGCCCGTTCACGCGAACTGAAACTGATGGTCCCAACATCAGAGCTGGAGAGCTGGAGCTCAAAAGCACAAGCTCAAAGAAATAATAGCGGGCGTAGTCAATGTTTTTTCAAGGGGGTTTTAAGACAAGTTAAAAACTGACAAACAATTATTATAATACTTAATTATACTAAAACAGGAGTTCCGTAAGAAGATATGTCTATCAAAAGTTGTTATTTACTTAAATTTTATTAAATAAAATTCTGATAATGACAATGTAACGAGAGCCCCTGATGAGAACGCCTCTGGCAGTCTGCACTCACACAAGCACGACCGCATGCACAAAAATAGCAGGTTGGGCTAGCTAAAAGCTTTTAAGCAGCAACCAATATTATGCGGGCTCACCGTTTACAACTGAGAGCTTTCATGGTGACTTGGCAGCTATTGGCAAAGAGCTTTAAGTGCTGCTTTTGATTTGATTCTAGTGCGCGTGGTGAACTTATTGTACACAGCGTTACCAGACCAGTATTACAGAAAACAGTTGGTTTTCAAACTTTTGAGAGCTTTTTAGCAAATTGCCTAACAACTCAACTTTGGAGCGTTCACTCAGTGTATTATAATAAAATATTTATTTTATGAATAAAATATATATAAATAAACGAAAGGTCACAACATGAATCATGTGGATGATTGTTTCGCAGGTGCGCCGCAGGATTTTCTTATATGCATCACAGTGCATAAGGCGGCAGAGACAGGTGTGCCCGTCGGAGAGCTCTATGTGAAAATCTGTTTAGACAAAATGACGAAAAATACAAAAACCCAAACAAACTCAGAGAATCCATTTTTTAACGAGGTACGTCGAACATTATGCCTATTTTTTTAATCTGCGTAGTATTTCGTTTTCGAGTTCCACTGTACTCTCGCGGAGCTGCTGCGGCTGACCGTGCTCTTCGAGCTTAAAAAGTATCTAATCTATAAGAAGAACGTGACGATGAGTGAGTTGATGATCGACTTGCATAGCGTTTGGAGCCAGCCGAGTCATAGCTACTTCAAGAGATGGGGTCGCTTAGAGATGCCCATCGGGGAACATCACTCCAAGGACGTTGTGAGGGAAACCTACGGATACTTGCAAATCGACTTGGCCATTGTATCCCAACACAGTGCCGTGAAGACGGGCCTAGTAGCGGACGATGCAGGAGCGGAGAGCATTGTGAAATGGCCAACGCACCACGACTTCGACGACATCAAGAGGTAAGGATTGAACATCTCTGAATAACTTTGAAATTGTACATATATCCACAGAAATCTGTTGGAGGATGTGGACTCGGGTATGCTGAGTAACATTCGGTACTACATCAGCTTTTATCGGGGCGTATTTTTGAAGAAGAACAATTATATGATACAAGTTTCGTTTGCTGGCTTCAAAGTATCTGAATTAATGAGTCTTGCTTGCTTTTGTTTTTTAAGTACAGATTCCATCCTTTCAAGGGTAAAACGAATGTGATCAAAAACACAATGACACCCGTGTGGAACCAGGAGATCAGCTTTGCCTGGGTCTTTCCCTCACTATCCCAAAGATTTCTTATCTTGGTTATTATGCATGAGCACATGCAATGGAAATGTGTGGCTGAATATGAGATGTCCTTCGAGGATATTGCCTTCGATGGTGAGCTTGAGCAGAAAAAACATTTCGAATTATTCAAAGTAAGTCTTTGCAGACAAGCCTGCCTTTGGACCAACCTATCTACATCTGTACGATCCCGTCAATCCGATCAACTATGTGGGTCGCATCTTGATGGAACTGCGTTCCGAAACACTCGATGAAGGTCAGCCCAATCATGTCCTGTTTACCCAGTCCGTCCCTGCCCCAACATATTGGACCGACGAGATGTTTGTGGTGGAATTCCTGCCCATTCTCGGAGATCATATACCGACCAGTGCCAGTCAGTACAAGTTCGTGGTCAAGTTGGCAGAGTTCGTGTCCACTGAGGTTGAGGGTCCACTAAGGCCACCACCGGGAAAGTTCCATTCAGTAATGCATACGAAATGCTTTCGCCAGGAGTCTCCCTTTCATTCCTGTATATTTCGTGTGAACTTGCCTGATAATCGTATCAAATTTGAGGGTGATTTCTTTATGATAGAAATAACTAACTATATGGTGGGTGGGTTTTAGATATAGATTGATTGTTAGAACTGCGTAGACTATATTTTCCGCTTTATCTAATTTTTAGCTTTCCAAACTGGCCACCTTTAAGGTTTTTCAACTAAAGTTTCCCAATCAGTATAAGAATCAGGCAAAATGCTTGCGGTATATTATTTTCGAAATCCTTAACAAAATCGAAGACAGCGTCGCTCTGCATCAATTTGATTACGATATGGGTGTGGAGAGTACCACCTGGGATGTGAATAGGCAGAAATATTTGGTGGATTACTTTAATAAGGTTCCTCACGAACTACGTGCGTTGCGCCAAAGGCTAAGATCGGGATTTTCGGAGAACCTAGATGCCATTATAGTTGACATTGTCAATGATTTGCATCGTCTGGTGAGAGAAATCAGTTCCCTCTCGAATATGATGCACGTCCAGGATGATTGGCCGGAGCTATTGCTCACCTTAAGCGCAGGGGGCAAGCAGGTCGGGGTCTGTCGCCTGAACGCGAAGCACTTCCTGAACCTACAGAAACGAGAAGTCAACCAAGCGACCAACCATTGTTGGAAAGTCAAGAGCTTCATCTTTAAGAGTACCGGCTGCCTACACACCTGCTCCAATTGTGGATGCAGTGCAGGAATTGTCCTGGGCTGCATTTCGATTGTGTTGGAGAGAGAGCGGCATGGGTTCTCCTCCTCGATTGCCGAGGAATGGACATCGCCAGAGCTCTGCAGCTGGCTGCCAAATGTGGCACAGACCTATTTCCGTTGTCACGTCTATGTGCATCAAGCGAAGGTAAGACCGGGCAACGATAATAAGATCATCTGCGATGGACATGTTCGAGTACTCTTCGCAGCACTGGCAGCAGAGACGCACACAACTCGCAGCGTCTGTTCACCCATTTGGGATGCTGTGATCACCATTGATGGACTGTCCCTACCGGGTGGCATCAGTTGGTATCTGCACAATCCTCCATTTATCGCCCTGGAGCTCTTCAACTGCCAATACGAGACAGTTGGCTGTGGACAGACCGTCGTAAGCGTGATTACAGCCGATAATAATGAGGAGAACAGTCGTGGCGATGGAAACAGATACTTTGGCAGAGGACCCCTGCATAAGCTGAAAAAGTTAAAAAATGTTACCCCACCACCCCTTAAATGGGTGTCCATGGCCAAGAACGGATTGGTGCAGGCCGAGGTGCTGCTCTCTGTGGAGTTTAAGGAGCTGATCGGCGATACCCAAGTAAAAAGTGACAAGCTGGCTGAGCTCAGTACAGGTATACCTATGGCAATACGACCCAATATGCATAACTATGTGTAAGTCCTAGCTGCATATTTTAACCATTTTCATAATTCCATTTGCACTTAACTAGGCTTGAAGTGATTTTCGTCGGGCTGCGCAACTATGCAAAGATTGGCATGAGCATGGCGGGCAAACGACGAGCTAAGGTCATAATGGCCGACCTGGTGCTAAGCAGCGGTTTGTCAACTTCCCGGGTCCGGAATAGCATTAACTTCCTGGTGGCCTATGCCTCAGGCGTGGTGGTTGGTATCGATAAATATAAATAGAGAATCAAGTCTCATTCTCTCTATATAGAACCTGCCCGATCAGCAGGAGTACTGGCCCGCTATGATTGCCACCGATGTGATGGTCAATACCTATTGCAATGAGTCCACCTTGGGAGCGGCCCTGATTCCTCCTTCGCCGAGCTATCTGCAGAAGGATAGTTTATATAAGTGCTCAAGGAAATCTGTTAAAAGTTCAGCTCCTAGTTCAACTGTGGTTGTGGATGGTGCCGGCGAACTGACCTGGGAAGAGACGGAAGATGAAAGGGATAATAAACCTACCAAGGACACCTTCTGGAAGCGTTTCAAGATGGCGCTGGGACTACGCGATGCTCCCTTTGCCAACAAGTATGCGCTGAGGTACAATGAGTGTGTAAATGAGAGTGAACTTTATGAGGAAAGTCGCTTTACATGGTGGACCAAGTTCTACAACTCCATGTGTTCTACATCCGATGAGAAATTGCATATGTGCAAGCACAGCTTAATAATTTACAACGGAGAGCTGGAGAAGCAGCCACAGTTTAGTTTCCTGCAGGACTGGGCTGTGCCCATTCCGCTGGTTCATGGGGTCAAACTCCGAAAGCATGGACCGCCCCGGGAAGACGTCTATGCCATACTTAAGCTGCAGATAAAGTTGACTCCCTGCCTGTCAGCGACACCCGAAGATGAGGAAGGTGGAGGAGATATGCTGCGTCCACTGCCTGACGGCCTAAATCCAGGACAACAGTACCTGATAAAGTCGATAACAGAAGCGGTAAAGATTGTGGTTTGGGTATACGTAGTTCAGGGTTTGCAAATACGACCTAGAGATTGGATATCTGATTCAGATTCGTATGTGCGGGTGACGTTAGCTGGCAAAATGGTCTCGGATCGGGCGCACTATGTGCCCAATCAAAGTAATCCAGTGTTTGGACGCTTCTTCGAGCTGAACACTTCTCTGCCTGCCGATCCCATACTTGAGGTCGCCCTTTATGACCATGATAAGCGCAAGGACGCAATGATTGGTTACACACGGATCGATCTAGAGGATCGGTGGCACAGCAAGCATCGTGCCACGGTAGGCATTCCACTGGAGTATTCTCAAGTTGGCTATAATCAGTGGCGGGACAGGCGACTGCCTTCTCAGCTGCTGGCCGACCTCTGTCATCAGCGTGGTATCCAGGAGCCCTATTACTATGGCAATGTCATCGAGGTGGACGGCACGCTGCTTGGGGATGAGACCATCATTTCAAAGTGTGGGTGTTTGCCTTGAGTCTATCTGTAGATCTTATTAAGCTCTTCTCATTTCTCCGCCTATCTGTAGCTGAAGAGTTGAAGGAGAGGCTCAGCACGACAGCTCTTAATAATCTGGAAAACTTGCCTTCCTTCGGATACAAGCTGGTGCCAGAGCATGTGGAGACACGTTCCCTCTATAACGATGAGACTCCAGGAGTTTTACAGGTACCTTTATAAATCAATCCATTTACTTTATTATGTGATTTATTGATTGCTTCATAACCAGATAGAAAAGAACGTTGCAACGTTCACATTAAATATGGTTCTCACAACTGTCCTTAAACTCGCTAACCTTTCATTTCAGGGCAAAATTCAAATGTGGTTAGAATTGTACGAGCTCAACATGTTTGTGCCGTCTCCTCTGGACATTACACCCATACCACCTACCGGTTATGAGGTTCGTGTTGTGGTCAAAAATCTGAGGAACATTCAGTTCGGCGATAAAAATATATTCGGCAAATTAATGAGCGATATCTACGTGATTGGGTAAGTCCCGGGGGTTGTAAAACGATGGAGCTCGTCCTGTAAACGATATTCAATTAAGCGCATTTTGCGTTCTCCTGCAGCTGGTGCCAGGACTCGAACAAGTTCCAAGCGACGGATATACATTACCGCTCATTTGGCGGCGAAGCAGTTTTTAATTGGCGCATGGTATTCACCATGCAATATTCCCCCAATGAGGATATGGTAGGTGCTGCTAGGGTTCGAGGGGGAACAGGGGTATTGCAAAAGCAAAACGAGCCACGGGTCTCTCCTAATTGGCAAACGTAAAATAATACAAGCGCATAATTAATGATTCACCTCATTAAACTTATATCCCAGATGGTCATTAGGCGAAAGGGCGGACTGCAGGGCGAGATCGAAATCAAGAGGCCCCCAATTATCTATATGCAAATCTGGGATAAGGATGTCGTGTCGCGGGATGATTACCTCGGTGCATTGGAGTTAAATTTATCCAATCTACCTATGCCTTATTCATCCGAAAGACGCTGCAGGGAGTTTACCAGGGCACGGCCACGTTTAAACCTCTTCAATCGGAAAACTGTGGAGGGATGGTTTCCTTTAAAGGATGCGGAAATCTCTCCAAACGGACCGCCCAAAGCAATGGCTGTGCGTAGCTCTCCCATAACAATCCAATCCAAATTAAAGTTCCCACTTTAGGGCAAAATGGAGCTGCAGCTGGACATCTGCACAGAAGCGGAGGCATCCAGTTCCCCTGCGGGCTTGGGTCACCAACCTCCGATGGCTCTGGATGCACCCAAGTAAGTGCTGGAGTGCATAAAAATTGCTCTACTGACGAATTATCATGGCTTACAGACGGCCAAAAACCTCGTTCAATCCCCTGACACATCCATTCAAGTCTGCACATCTTATCCTGTGGCCCGTCATTCGGAAATATGTTTACATAGGTCTATTACTTATTTTGGTTGGGCTCGGGTTGACTTTGTTTTTCGCCAATCTTCCCAATCGACTTCTAACCATACCCTTAAACTGATGCCACACTTTTGCATTTTACAATTTAATAATTAACTTATTTTTCTTATTTTTATTTTTATTTTTGTTTTATGGCCTTGTTAAGTGTTATTAAACGACTTTTGCCTCTGAGGCGGAACTTTCTGATTAATTGAATACAATTAGCAGTTGCTGGAATAAGTACTGGCTGAAAAGGCATTCGATTTGCCAGCGATAAGGCTGCCCAGATATATAGTATACCCATATAGCTATATATATACAAATATATATATATGTATATATATCTTAATATGTATGTAGTGCATATGCCGGGCAGACTTTGGAGGTTTCCATTCGAGATGGAAACGTGATGGAAACGAGCACGTTAGGGGTTTCCTTGACTGAAGAAGACTGCAAGGCTGCGGGATTGAAGCCACGAACTAAAGTTAGTTTGTTTTGGAAGAATGAGTAGCTTGTGCATAAAAAATTGGCAGCAATAACTTATTTTTTTTTATCGGATTTGAAAATCATTTTTTACTGATTGAAAATCATTTGTAGAACAATTTCTGACTTTTATAAATGAACTAGTGAGGTGTTCCCTAGAGAGTTTATCACTTTTTAAAATTGCCTGCTCTAGCTCTGGTGTAGTAGATATATGTATTGCTATACTGCATTACAGATTGAGTATCTTTTGATATATAAATATATATCCTCTCCAATATAAGCATTTTTCGTTCATTAATAGAACCACATTTGCAAACTAATGTCAATTCCTTTGCAACTCGTATTTCACCATGAATGACACACACGTATATACGCAGATACATTTGCATACATGATATGAATATATATATATGCATATATATATATATATATATATATATGTTTAGCGATGTGCGTTAACGCGGACAGTTTAATTACAAAAGCAAATGCCGAGGATACGAGTCGTATGAGTCGTATGAACAGGGTGACAAATTGACGAAAGGCTGCCGACTGAGTGGCTTATCAGACCCAGTCCCAGACCTAGTTGGAGGCCCAGTTAGGGACTCACACTATGCCCCAAATTGGCAAGCAATAGCTGGACTACAGCCACTATCCAAGGGCTGAAACATTCAGTTGGAGTTCAACTGGCGAGGCTGTCGGTACGCATAATTCAGAAGCTAAAGAATAAAATACAAAAAAAAAAAAAAAATAAACAAATATACAAACTGCACGCAAATGGTTTAAATTAAGTTTTATAATTAAAGTGTGTTGTGCAAAAACAAGTATAAGCGAAGTGATACCCACCTGAGCGTCAACAACGGAAGTTCATAACAGACTCACCTTAAAGAGAACTCTAATTAAGACTGTGTTTAATTTATTTTATTTGCCAATCAAAGAATTTTAAGTGGTTTAATAAATTATTTACTGAAACATATGTTTTCTATACAGTTCATTCTTTATCATACGTTTTTATAAAAGTATATACCTCCAGATATATGTGCCTCACTTACATTTTTTTTACCATCTTCCTATTTAAATATTTTAATATTTAAATATTTATTATATATATAATTTGTATTAAAGTGTTAGTAATTGGAGTTTAATTGTTTAATTGTGAGTTCAACGTGGTCTAGGGTCTAAAATAAGCCCGAAGAACAAATTTATATTTTACTCAAGTGTCATATAAAATGTGTAAAATATAAGAACAAAAATATAAGAACAATTTCTTTTTTATAAGATTTTGATCAGCTTTAAAAATTATATTCCCTATTTTAAAGGCCAATTAAAAATGTAAATTATACCAACCATTTATAAGGAATTACGAGTTTTATGATCGCTTTCAAAGCGGCTGAGCAGAAACTAACCTTAGAACGTTTCTCATTGGAAATCAGGTAATCAGGTAAAAATAATATGTGTGAATTATCTATAAGATATACAAACGATGGGAACTGGGAGAAATACCACAGCAATAATGTTGTAATGATAATGAGTAGAATAAATTCATTAACTCTATAGCTGAGATACGTGTGTCATGCTTCATATCATATCAGTTTATATATATATTTTATTAGTCTAAAAAAAGGACTATTTCACTTTCCATATGTAACAAAATATAGCAATATTGATGACTGATTTAATTAATCAAATTTCAAAAGAGAAGTCTTGTGTTTAGCTTTTTTTATTTGCGTAAAGCACTTAAACTAATCAAAATTGGACATTTCGTCGACTCATTATCCAAAAGAGTGAGTCTTACGTTAGGCGATTGAATAATCACAGTAGAGACCACAAATAGAACACCAAATGTAAAAGTTTTTCACATATTCATTAGGCAAATGAAGAAAGACTACGGCGCATGAAATGCGAATTCGAATGGGGATATAGAATTCCGATCTCAATCTTTGTAATTTAATTACAAAGCAATTGATTGGAAGTGATTCTATATGCCAGACTTTGTCAGTTGGCTTTCAGCCTTTGAGGCAGTTGCTTCTTTGTGGAGCTTCAAAATGAAGCTTGAGGATAGCAGGTGAGAGGCGTTTAAAATCGGTTGTGGGCGTGTTCGGCGTATTATGTGAATACCGTTATGAATGTATGCCAAAACTAAGCGACGCTTTAATTAGCCATTGTCAGTTAATGCGGTTTCGGTTAAGCCGTATCCCTAGAGAGGAGTCCGATAGAAAATGTGACAAACGGGCGTTGACTCCGAGTCAACAAAAGCAAAAAAAAAAAAGAAGAAAAAAGTTAAACATTCGTAGAAATTGGAAGCGTTATTTCAGAGGCCCGTTTTGTTGACATGTAAACGTAACGGTACAGTTGCCAGACCCCTCAAAAGCTGGCTCTATGTTTACCCTTATCTTCCAAACAACAACAACAATTGGAAATGGTGTGACGATTGGGTTATCTAAATAGAGAAACAGACAGACGAGTTCAGACGTTTATTAAACGTGTCCGCCAATCAATAACTAATTAGCCAATTGATTGTGGCTGATAATTGTGGCCGGGATTATTGTGAAATGCGCAATACTAACGAACCCCATTTGTCATCGATAGCAGTCGCGATTTGCGACCCTTTACCATCGCAACAGCTGCCGGCTTAGATCAGGACCAGACCACCATGCCCAAGCTCTGGAATAGTGTATACAATGCCCAATGCTCGGCTCTCTCCCAGCCAGATCTGATGGAAGCCCAACCCAAGTTGCTCCCCAAGAAGCGCTCCAGCAGCAGCGTCGGCGGTGGCGGAGGAGGAGGCGCGACAAGCAATCGCAACAGCAAGGTAACTGGCTACAATTCTAGAAAAATTAAGATCTAGTTTATTTTAATTTCAGTACTGGATATTCTCGATGATAATCGAGCGCAGTGCGGGTCCCAAGCGTGTCGACATGATAGGGGATGATGTCGAGTCCCCACTGGAGGCCATTCTCCCAGTCGAGCCCCAAGTAGAACAGGTCTGCCTGTTGCGTGACAGTCCATTCAGGATACTCCGGGTGAGTGTGCCAGCTAATCGAGTGGTTGGCAATTTGCTAGAGTGATAAACGGAATCCCTGGAGGTGCGTTATGGAAAGCGCTTATTGATTGTCTAGCCAAAAATATCTAAAAGTAGATAGAACTTCTCGATTCTAGAGACTTCCGGGTCAATCTGACTAATGGGGCTTAGATGAGAAGATAGAAAAGTGAAGTGTGAAATGTGAAAATTTTAAATATAATAGTGAATAAATAGCAGCGAAAACTAACTAGAAGTTCTCGACTCTAGAGATTTCCAGGTCAATCTGAATAATGGGAATCGAGAAAAGAAGTGATGATAAAAGAGTGAAAAGTGTGAGGAAAAAGTGAAATGTGAATATTAATAAATACATACATTGAAATTAATAAAAAGTAGCAACAAATTTCTAAAACTTCTCGATTCTGGAGACTTCTATTAGTAGTAGTAATAGAAAAAGACACGTAAAACCAGAAAAGTGAAAGAAGTTTTATACTTGGTCGCTAGAGATTTTCGAACCTTCGTCCTAATTCGCAGTTCGATTCGTAAAAATTGTTTTGAATATCCCTAAGCCTATTTTTAATGTTAAAAAAAATACCGGGTCAAAGTTCGGGTTCAAGCTTCGCTTTTAGTACTTGTTTCTGAATGGGAGTTCGGTCCTATACCTGTGTAAGCTCTCCCAATGTCAAGTGTGACAAACACGATTGTTGTTGTTACATAAAACGTGATAACAATCGAGCTCAGAGATAAGCAAGTGCCAAAAGGCACACAACCAAATGCCAGCAGGACACGCAGGTCAAGCGCAACGCAACAAGTTTCTCACACAATCACGTAAAATGGAAACAAAATGAAAATGAAAATGAAAACTGAGTGGGAAAATGAGGGAAATTCACCATGCGTCGTGCTCGGCGCAAATCTTCGCCTCTGGCGTTCGGCTATAAAAGGGAAGGATGCGAGTGCTGAGATTTCAGTCTGGTAGGACTCGTTGTCCTCGCTATGCCAACTCCCTACTAAGTGAAGTAAAATCCTTAACAAACAAATTGTTTTTAAATGAAAAGTATCAAATGGATATGAAGTTTGTGAAGCTTAAAAGTAAATTTGAAAGATTCATTCAAAATGTGAAAAAAAATATGAAGAAAATATTTGCAAAAATAATATGATTACTTAAATGAAATTTCCCTGAGTGGAAAATATAAAAACGCCTAGTAATGTGATTGGCAAGAGTTTAAAAGATATATAAAATATTTTAATTAAAACAGAAATTTTAATATATATTTTATTAAATTATTAAATAAATGCTAAAACTATATCTATATGTAGCTTCAAAATATTTATATATACATATATACACAAAGTTAGAATTGCATTATTTAACATTTTACTAAAAGTATTTAGAAAATTTTTTGCTTAAGACAAAAGCAACTAGTAATTGGCCTTGTTTTAATTTTTTAAAAGGCAAATAAAAAAATAAAGAAAAACCACCCCAATAAATTATTTGTTAAACAAAAGAAAAATTGAGTAAAACTTTGAGTGAGGAAATGAAGTCTCTGCAGATTCGACTACAAAAATGAGTGACAAGGAGACCCCCAAACGGGACGTGGTTATCAGTCCACTTCGGTTTTTGATGAGCGGCTGTGCCTCCGGCTCTGAGCTCTCGGAGATGCCTTCATTGAGTCTGCCCAACAAGTGGGCGCGCATCTTACGGATGTCCTCGGCCCCCAAAATTCAAGTCCAAGAAATTCTGCAGGTAAACGAAAGGACCCTCAAATTAGTTAAATGTCTAAGAAGCTAAATTCTGTAGCTCGTCTAAAACTTGTTAATCAAGTAGAACAATTCATTTGTAATTCAATTTAAATTTTGCCTTGAGGAAAATGTTTGGGTAGGCGAAGTGCATTAAAGTGAAGCAGAACAATTTCCACAGTAAACAGGAAAATAACTAGTTGAAGAAGAAGAAGTGCATTCAACTTACAGTGCTTATAAGCAGCAGGTTCTTCAACAATTATTAGAAGAAGGAGTGCTGGCTAAATATAAATTCAACTGAAGTAGCTGCAAGACACAATTTCAGCTTTCTCAACATTCATAGCAAAAGGACATATGGAAAGGACAAAAGTGAGAGACGGGGGCAGAAAACAAGTTGCTTAGAAGCATACATTTTTGATTAAAATCTCTATTGACATTATTGCTGAGTGTCTGAGTCCGACTCCGAGTCTTGTCTCGCAAATGAATATTGCGTGCCTTGTTCAATTTACGGCGGAATTTTGATTTGGCTCGAGTGCTGTGTCCTCAACATCCCGGCCAATTGAGTGGAGAGGAGTGCAATGGGTGCTTAAAGTTGGACACAGCCATTATTTAACTTTTAGTTTCAATGCCACCTGCAATCGAATCTAAACCATTTTAACAGCTGGCGTAAATCCTTGCTTTATTTGCAGGCTGCCGAATCGGGCAACTTGGACGATTTTAAGCGTTTATTCATAGCGGATAACACGCGCATCTCTCTCCAGGACGGCAAGGGACGCACTGCAGCACATCAGGCAGCGGCCAGGAATCGGGTCAACATCTTGCGCTACATTCGCGATCAGAGCGGAGGTAAGTGGGTGTGAATATGTTGAGTATTTACTGTAACAGCCGGTCATTAATCTTCTCCTGGTTAGACTTCAATGCCCAGGACAATGCCGGCAATACGCCGCTCCATATTGCCGTCGAGTGCGATGCCTACGAAGCTCTGGACTATTTGCTCTCCATGTAAGTGGGCGCTAGCTCCGCTTCGACGCGGCACTTGATTTATACGATTCGTCCTGTTTGCAGTCCTGTCGACACCGGCATATTGAATGAGAAGAAACAGGCACCGGTGCACTTGGCCACGGAGTTGAACAAGGTCAAGTCGTTGCGTGTGATGGGTCAGTATCGGAATGTCATCAACATCCAACAGGGTGGCGAGCATGGACGCACGGCTCTTCATTTGGCTGCAATCTACGATCACGAGGAGTGCGCCCGTATCCTGGTAGGTGGAGTGAGTCGTTAAAATATGTGTGTTCACCCTATTGCTGCTTCTCTGTACTTGTTTTGCTCAACTACTTCTAATCCATTTTATTTGGTCAGCTTAGCATTAATCAAACACCCTGTAAAATACTCAGTCATTTATCATAGAATGAAGGTTTGTACATAATTCAATTTGCCTGCGCACAAAAATATGCTACAATATTTTAAGTTGCGTTAAGTATGCGCAGTGTGCACTCGTGTGTAGTTGATTGTGTAGCACATATGAAGATATGTTATGTAATGCATTGTGTGTGTGTCGTATCTTACAGATTACAGAATTCGATGCATGCCCCCGTAGACCCTGCAACAATGGTTACTATCCCATTCACGAGGCGGCTAAGAACGCCAGCTCCAAGACAATGGAGGTTTTTTTTCAGGCAAGTATGCTTATGTATGTGGACATCACCAGAAGCTATTACCAACGCTCTCACTCACACTCCCATTGCCCCGTCGTATGTTTGAACTTGCGTCGTCGTGCTGCACCAATCGGAGTCCCCAAGCGCTTATCCACTTTATTTGATTCGTGTTGCAGCCGTCAGTTAAACTTTGCAATGGACTTTTCATTTTAATGTCGGTTTTTTCTACTCTAATGTGGCGTATAAGCCGTGTTGTACGCTGCCCCACAAAGAAGTCAATTATAAAAGTATCAAATTCGAACAGCTTACGGTTTTTCATTCGACGTCATTTAAAAGGATTTAATATTGAAAAATAAAAGAAACTTTCAGTGGGTTCTAAACTTAAAAATATCAAATTTTGCGACAGTTGAAATGTCGGTCATCGACTTTTTGCTGCATTCAAAGAGTATCCCAGAATTTTCTAGAAATTTATTTTTGGAGTTGCTTGTTAACAGGAAATAATTAGGAATCAATAACTTTCCTCAAATTAAAAGAGGTTCTAAGGATTTATTAAGTAAAGTTCATCTTCTTCTTTTGATGATTTTAGTGGGGCGAACAACGCGGCTGCACTCGAGAGGAAATGATATCCTTCTACGACTCCGAGGGAAATGTTCCGCTGCATTCAGCTGTGCATGGAGGCGACATCAAGGCCGTCGAGCTCTGTCTCAAATCCGGCGCCAAGATATCCACACAGCAACACGATCTATCGACACCCGTGCACCTGGCGTGCGCCCAGGTAAGTGGTTGCCATGGTTGACTGCCAGACAGGACATTCGACAGCTCTCATATTTCCCGCTGTCGAGCTGTTTAAATGGATGTCCTTTTGGGTGGCAATTGATAGCTAAGCGAATCTCGACTCCCGGGACCCGGTTGTTATCCTTTCAGATGAACATTTCTGGTGACTTTAATTTGACAAATTCTTATGCAAATGCCGCTAAGACGAACGTGACTTTGTGGCCGAAACCGTTGAGTGTTGGGCAAATACTAAAACAAAGACACGTGACAGGACGGAGATGTGTGATAGGGAGCTGTGCTTAGCGTAAGGTCGGAGAGGGACAGAGCGAGAAAGAGAGAATGTAGCATAAACAACAAATTGTTGAGCAAAATTTAGAAGACATTCTATAGGATTTGTTTATTTACTCTTGTAATATTTATTAAGGCACATTTAAACTATTAAGAGATGCAAATAGCTGGAATATTTGTTGATTTAATCTGAAAAATGACGCTCTAAAGTGTTCAAAATAGAAACTCACTAATTCGGTTTTTTTTTTTTTGGAGTATGGTATCTTCTAGGTTTTACTACCATATTCCTAGTAAGAAATATATAATTCCATTTTGTTCACTCACAGGGCGCCATCGACATAGTGAAGCTGATGTTCGAGATGCAGCCATTGGAGAAACGGATTTGCCTCAGCTGCACGGACGTGCAGAAGATGACTCCGTTGCACTGCGCTTCTATGTTCGATCATCCGGATATAGTTTCGTATTTGGTCACCGAGGGGGCGGAGATCAATGCACTGGACAAGGAGCATCGATCACCGCTCCTGCTGGCAGCATCGCGCAGTGGCTGGAAAACAGGTACGAATCCTCAAATATAAATATATAAGTTTTTTATATTTATTCAAATTGTTTTCTTAGTACATCTGTTGATCCGACTGGGAGCCAGCATTGATGTGAAGGATGCAGCTGCTCGGAACGTGTTGCACTTCGTCATTATGAACGGCGGGCGTCTGACGGACTTTGCCGAGCAGGTAGCCAATTGCCAGACACAGGCGCAGCTGCAGCTGCTCCTCAATGAGAAGGACAACATGGGATGCTCGCCGCTGCACTACGCCAGTCGGGATGGTCATATACGTTCGCTGGAGAACCTCATCCGGCTGGGTGCCTGCATCAATCTGAAGAACAACAATAACGAGAGTCCTCTGCACTTTGCGGCCCGTTACGGCAGATACAATACGGTCCGACAGCTGCTCGACTCGGAGAAGGGCTCGTTCATCATCAATGAGAGTGACGGCGCTGGCATGACTCCGCTGCACATTTCCTCCCAGCAGGGGCACACGCGGGTGGTGCAGCTGCTGCTGAATCGTGGTGCATTGCTCCATCGGGACCATTCCGGCCGCAATCCTCTCCAGCTGGCGGCCATGTCGGGATACACCGAGACCATAGAGCTGCTGCACTCCGTGCACTCGCATCTGCTTGATCAGCTGGACAAGGATGGGGTAAGCGCCTGTGCGATAAGTCTTCGATTGTATCTATATATGTGTCTATCCCTCGATCAGAACACTGCTCTGCATCTGGCCACCATGGAGAACAAGCCGCATGCGATTTCCGTGCTGATGTCCATGGGGTGCAAGCTGGTCTACAATGTGCTAGACATGAGCGCCATTGACTACGCCATCTACTACAAGTACCCGGAGGCGGCGCTCGCCATGGTCACCCACGAGGAGCGGGCGAACGAGGTGATGGCCCTTCGTTCCGATAAACATCCGTGCGTGACATTAGCCCTGATTGCCTCCATGCCGAAGGTGTTTGAGGCGGTGCAGGACAAGTGCATAACCAAGGCCAACTGTAAGAAGGACTCAAAGAGCTTTTACGTAAGTTGATCGTTGCCCAGCTTGGGACACCTTAGATTAGGATCTCATCTCATCAACTTCATGAACTAGTTGGCCAGTTGGAGAACTTGGTGCTAATCGATACTCTTCTCTTTGACCATAACGATATTTAGATTAGGTACTCATTCGCATTCTTGCAATGTCCCTATATGTTCGCCAAGATCGATGATAAAACCGGAGAACCGATCATGACATCGAATCCCATTCCATTGCCGGCCCTTAATGTAAGCAGAATCCAGCAGACAATGCAGATGCATGCTACTTGATTGTCGTTTTGTTTTACCATCATGATTAGCATGATGATTAGCATGAGGTTTAGCATGATGTTTACAGTTCCCGGAGATAGGCGACTATCAAGCCTTGCAATTAGGGTCCGGTTCATCCGCTTTGTTAGCTACGCACATCTTTGAACACGCACCCCATCGCATTTTCAGATATTTCTTATATTACCGAACACTATTCAAAAAGATATAAACATTTAGATCAAATATTCATTTGCGCCATTTCAAAAAACACCCGAGCAAATCGAGGAAAAGCGTAAAGAGTTCAACGATCCAAAATGGCGTCCGGCGCCATTGTCTGTTGTGAATGTGAGTCTAAATTCAAGCTAAAAACACTGTGAAAAGATATTTCGCTAATTAAATATCCAAAAGGCAACTGTAAAATCGTCTAAAGTCCTCGCACTTAACCGTTACTAAACGTAAATATGTTGTGCTGTCCTCTTTACCTCTTTGTATCGTGCTGTTGTCCTATTTGTTAAACTCGAACCCTTAGGACCTATTCGCTAATACGGTTCTCTGTTCGACTAGACTATGGTCACCCATGGCCGAGTGGAGCTGCTGGCCCATCCACTCAGTCAGAAGTATTTGCAAATGAAGTGGAACTCGTATGGAAAGTATTTCCATCTGGCTAATCTGCTGATCTACTCGATCTTTTTGGTCTTCGTTACGATCTACTCCTCCCTCATGATGAACAACATTGAATTACATCCGGGGGACAACAAGACCGAGAGTCAATATTGCAGCCTAGGGTAAGTGCTTAACCAAACCCATTCTAAATCGAAACTATCTAGTAATGCATTTCATTTGACAGTTGGGAGCTGCTGAGCAAGAATTTGTCGCATAGTCCGGCGCTGGCAGCTCAACTACGTCCGGACTCTTGCGTGGAGAGCATCAATCGCACCACCGCTATCCTCTTCTGTGCGGTGGTCATTGTGGTTTACATATTGCTCAACTCGATGCGGGAGCTGATTCAGATCTATCAGCAGCGTCTGCACTATTTGGTGGAGACGGTCAACCTCATCTCCTGGGTGCTCTACATATCGGCTTTGATCATGATAGCGCCTGCTTTCCGGCCGGACGGAGCTATCAATACCGTTCATTATTCTGCTGCGTCCATTGCGGTATTCTTGTCCTGGTTCCGTTTGCTGCTCTTTCTGCAGCGCTTTGACCAGGTCGGCATATACGTGGTCATGTTCTTGGAGATTCTTCAGACCCTCATCAAAGTCCTGATGGTCTTCTCAATATTGATAATTGCTTTTGGTCTGGCCTTCTATATATTGCTCTCAAAGGTGGGTATTGGATTACATTTAAATTAGCTCCTCTCCTCAGCTTGGTTTCTCGATTGCAGATAATCGACCCACAGCCGAACCACTTGTCCTTCTCCAACATACCGATGTCTCTGCTGCGCACCTTCTCCATGATGCTGGGCGAACTGGACTTTGTGGGCACCTATGTCAACACCTACTATCGCGACCAGCTGAAGGTCCCCATGACCTCCTTCTTAATACTGAGTGAGACAGTCTGTTATAGTCTTTCCTTTACTGAACTAATCTCTACGTATTGGCAGGTGTCTTTATGATCCTGATGCCCATTCTACTGATGAACTTGCTCATCGGTTTGGCCGTCGGCGACATCGAGTCAGTGCGTCGCAATGCCCAGCTGAAGCGTCTGGCCATGCAGGTGGTGCTCCACACGGAGCTGGAGCGAAAGCTGCCTCATGTTTGGCTACAAAGGGTGGACAAGATGGAGCTGATCGAGTACCCGAATGACACGAAGTGCAAAATTGGATTTCTTGACTTTGTATTGCGAAAATGGTTCTCGAATCCGTTCACCGAGGATTGTAGGTATCCCAGCCAGCTGGGGCTAACTAATACTCACTCTGTCCTGAAATCCACAGCCGCCATGGATGTGATTGGCTTTGACAACAACGATGACCTGATCAATGCCGAGCTGGACCGACAGCGACGCAAGCTGCGAGACATAAGCCGCATGTTGGAGCAACAGCATCAGTTGGTGCGTCTCATAGTCCAGAAGATGGAGATCAAAACCGAAGCTGATGACGTCGACGAAGGAATCTCGCCACACGAGCTGCGCTCTGTGGTGGCTCTCAGCTCCGCGGGCAACCGGTGGAACTCCCCTCGCATCCGGAACAAACTTCGAGCTGCATTAAGTTTCAACAAGAGCATGTAGAGAGTGGGAAAAGGGACCGGTACCTACTGTTAGGAGTAACTGCAACCAAGCAGCATCTCTGTGAAGTGGCTTTGTTAAATAACATGCATATATAATCTATATTCTTATCGATATCTGTATAATTGCAACGGGACAGGAACTCTATTCCAGAAAATGTCCCCTGAGCACCTGGAAAGAAATTAACTACGAATTTATAAGGCAACAGCTGGGCTCTTCGAGTATTTTGTTTGGAATATATCACAAATCTATAATACCAAATGTCTTAAATATATATTTATGTCTCTATCTATGTGTCTTTATGTCCTTTAAAAGTTTACGAAATAAAGTCAATTTATGCATGAAACTACATCATTTGTACAATTTGCAAATTTATTTATAAAAATCGAAGTGAAACATGAATTCGAATGAGAAATGTATTTTAGATGGGCTTACGAACTAAATACAAATAGATAAAGTAACTCCCGGGGATGGGGCTTTACATGAATGTAATCTTGGTACGGCCCATGTTGACCTGCCACACGTTGAGTTCCTCGTAGTCGTCAATGCATTGGTCCACCTGGTCGGGTTTGAAGCCCTTCGTCGTGCATCGATCCATGATGTCGGCAATCTTGACTGCCTTTCCAGAGCCGGCTAGTTCCCGGACGATCGCAAAGATGCGATCCGAGGTATTTGGCACACTGCAAAATAATTTGAGATTAATTGGCATCAATGCAAACTAACACAGTTTGTAGTACTCACTGTCCCTTCTGGTGTTCGTGTATCTGGTTGAGTGAATCCTTGGACATCTCCAGCAAACGCAGTGCCTCGGCGACATCGTCCTTCTCCACGCGATCGGAGAGCCGTAGACGCGCCAGCGCCGTAGAGAGACGAAGAATACCGAGCAAATTACGTGCGGACGTGAATGTCATGTCCTTCTGGTTGCGAGCCTCGCGTCGAAGCTCCACGTAGGCGCCCACAATGTAGTCGGTGAGCTCGTCCGGAATGGTGGGATTCTTCCGCTTGCACAGGTTAATATAGCGTCGCATCAGATTCATGTCCAGCGCCTTGACCCTGGAGGGCGGCTGCTTGCTGTGGCTGTGCACGTATGTAATGTGCTTGGCCAGTCGAAGATCGTTGTCGCGGTCAGGCTTGTCCTGAATAAGCCACAGCAGATCGAAACGAGAGAGCAGCGCGGCGGGTAACTGAATATTTTGCTCTACTGTGCGGCGAGGATTGTAACGGCCAAAGGCGGGGTTAGCGGCGGCCAGAATGGAGACACGTGCGTTCAAAGTGGTCATAATTCCTGCCTTAGCAATGGATATAGTCTGCTGCTCCATGACCTCGTGAATGGATGTGCGGTCCACCTCAGCCATTTTGTCAAACTCGTCTATGCAGCAGACGCCCTGATCAGCCAGCACCAAGGCGCCGCCCTCGAGCGTCATCTCTCCGGTTAGTGGATCCTTCATCACAGCCGCCGTTAGACCCACGCCAGAGGATCCCCGACCTGTGGTATATTGCGAGCGTATTGCCAGGCGGCTTATGTAGCCCAGCAGCTGTGATTTGGCCACACCGGGATCGCCCATGAGACAGATGTTGATGTTGCCGCGAATCTTCATGCCATCCGGCCGCTTGTCCACGCCTCCCACAAGCAGCAACAGCAGCGCCTTCTTCACGTCCAAATGACCGTAGATTTCGGGTGCCAAGCTGGTCGCCAGACGCTCGTAGAAGTCATCCTGAGCCAGTTCTTCCAGCTCTGCAGGTGTCAACTCGCAATCCTTGTCCGAAATATCATCGTTCTTGTTGATGCACATGATTCGCTACCAGGACAGAAGAGTTAAGCAAGAGTTGATCAAAGATTATTAAATAGCTTACGTGCGCCTGCAGGAACGTCTCTGAGAGCAGACCCTGAATCATTTGAGCGAAGCCTGTGCGCACCATTGGCAGGAAAACTCCTGAGACGAGCACATGATCACCAGGCTGAGCCATGCGAGTCACTTCACCACGGCAGAGCACCGTCATGCTGCGTGGAATGTGACCGACGGGCACCTGGTCACTGTGCTCCTGCATCTTAAGCTCCTGGAACTTGACGAACTTCGAGCCACGCGTTTGCAGATACAAACGACCGCCGGCCTTGTTGACGCGACAATCATCCGAGGGACAATCTTGGACGGGAATGAAGGACAGCGAATTCACGGGCTGATAGGTCTCAGAGCCGCAGCGATCGCAAGTGTAGGTGGCCACCACCATCATGGGCTTCACCTCAGTGCAACGGGTAACAATGCCGCGGACGGTGACCAACTTTCCAATTTGCTGTGCCTTCACCTCACGGATTGAGTGCGCCTTCTCTGTGGACTGCGGCTTGAAACCAACTTCGCTGCAATTTCAAAGTGTTATTCGGTCATCCGGCACTTTGCTCAGGCCTACTTACAATCGTTTCATCAGCTCGGAGGGGAATGCGTTACGCTCATCGCGTTGCTCCATGGGATTGCGTGTGCGTGCGTCCATCATCAGACGATGTTCGATGTATACGTCGAGAGCATCTTTGGCGTGCACCTCCTGCTGCTTGTAGCTGGGCAGCAGCTCGGCTATCACATCGCTGAAGATGGCTGCGTAGCGTCGACAATTCTCAATCACAGCCTCGGCAAGATTCTCATTGAACTCCGCCAGATCGTCCAGATCGATAGTGATTAGCACTTGCTCCCGATGTGCCAGCTTTACGAGCTGTGTTCCATATACAAACTCCTTCTTGCCATCATCATCATCGCATTTGCAGAACTCGGTCAAAAACGTTTTGATCGATTCTACGTGGAAATCATTATTTAGCAAAATTTTCAAATCTTATCTTATTGCTGTTTTTACCTCTATCCTGTGCGTAATCACGGCGGGCCATTTGTTTGATTAGAAAATTTAACTGATGAGAATCTTTACTCTGTTGTTGCTTGCAACAAAATGCGATCAAAATAGAACAAAACGATGCTTCCCGCCAGCTGTCTATTTCGGCGTTATGCTAAATTCGCGCCTTTTTTACGGTAGGTTCGATAGTTATCAATTCCAAATCAGGGCTGGCACAAAAACTTATCGATACTTCTCAACTATTATAAAACAGTTGGCAGCCCTTTTTAACGAGTGACTGAATGTGGCAACACTAAAATGACAGTTATTGCGCGCGTTAAGTTTGAATTTCAAATGTTGACGTTTATTGTATTTTTAATTAACATTACAAAAGTAATTTATAGATACATATGCAACTGCATGATTACTTATAGCATTTCTTCATGTTGTCAATAAATATTTGGACTTGCGTTGTTTTGTTACATAATTATTTATTGGTTTTAGGCATCTAAAAAGTGGTACATTTAATATTTTTTGTGCACATTTTGCATTGTTTATCTTCTAATAGATTTACAAAGATGATTTGCTTATATTTTTTTTTCTTTGCTCAATTCATGCACATTGCGTGTGTTGCTTTTTGCTGCGGTATACACAAGTTACAGTATAATATGTTTTGTTTACGATTAACTTAAATATTATTAATCACATGCAATAGTTAAATAATAAAAATAATAATTATACATAGTTTAACATACAGATATTTATGTGACCGCTTTTTTCGTTGTTGCTCATACTTTCGCCTGCGATCGTTAGTCATTAGTGTGCATATATATATATATATATATAAATACATATATATATGTATATATACTTGTATAGTAAGTAGATCAATTTTTTGTGTTATTATCCTCTGTTAATTGGCTACTAACTAAATTTGATGACCATTTCTTTTTACACTTTACAGGCTAAATTATTACACTTTACGCTCTAATATACTACATATGCATATGTATATATATATTTATTTAATTAGTTTTCGCTTAATGTTTATGTATTTTTATCTTAGGGCTAGCATATTAGCCAGTGCTAGCATTTGCAATTATATAATATTTTATTTTGTTTATGCATCACAAAACTATAAATTTGTGAATTTAAGTTTAGTTTAATTAGTTTTGTTCTCTAAAGGTGAACATCTATGTATGTATGTTTAGCATTTTATTTGCATTTAAAATGTGTTTAAATAGGCATTTGGCTTGGTCGAAAGCTGATTCTCAATTGCAAAGCTCAGTTCTCATCTTTCGACCAACTTAACAAAACTTTCATTTTTATGTTTTTATTTTTGTAGTATTTTAATCCATTTCCATCATTTAAATATTTTGTGTTTGTGTGTGTGTGCATTTTATGACATTCAATTGTTATATTCCATATAATTAATATAAATAATTCTACATATTAGATATTCATATATATCTGAGGATATACATATTCATATACCATATAATAGATTTTCATCGTTTCATGCGTATAAAGCTGTAAGTCTTCTAGTTATTTTTCCCAAAAATGTGCGTTTTTCTCAACTAAATTCCATTTGTATGCATTTTCCTTCTCTCTCGTTTGAATTGCAAACTTCTCAAAAATGTCGACAACACTTTTTCGGGCTTAGTTTTTCATCTTTTGTTAATAACACTCATTAGCTAACAGATTTAAATCTTTAAATTCTTGGTTTTACGTATTACTTTCATTCACTTTCTCTCAATATTCACCGGTAGAGCAACTATTTCTATATAATTCGCTTGATTTAATTACCAAAAAGGAACAATTTTTGCTTTGAACATTGAGCTTTATAATTTACGTACTGTACGCTATTTTTTTAAATTATTTAATTATTTCTTTTATGTGTATTAACTGCATTTTGAGCCTATTTAAATGTTTTTTGTTGTTTGTTTTTTATTTGTGCAAACCTCGCAACATATTTATATGGCACAAAAGTCTAATTGGATTCAGCGTTGAGGTGCAACGAGCTCAGGCGTGGGAATAGCTAGAAGAAAAAGGTGGCAACGCCAAAGAGAGTAACGTAACGCAACTCCAATTGGATTCGTGTTTCGCTGCGAATTGTTGTTGGATTGCAAATTGAATGTGCTTAAAACTAATAAATTAATTGTAACAACTTAAGCATTACACAAATAATAATCATAATAATAATAATAATAATAATAATAATATTAATAATAATTAATTAATTAATTGCGTCGAACTTGCTCAATCAATGCTTTCTGCAGCTTCTGCCGTTGCTTTCGTTTAATATTATAATTATATATATGTATATATATAGCATATATATAGCATATATATGCATATATATGTATATGTATTTATATTGTGTTTGTTTTTGGGATTTGGGTGCTGCTTTAACTACAACTACTATAGAGTGTGACTAGTGCGAGGAGGAGGCACGTCGCAGTGGCCGTCAGGCTGCTGGCGCCGCCCTTCGGGATGTCCCGCGACTCCTGATCGAAGGTGTTCGGCGTGCTGCCCAACGGATCATCCGTGTTTGTTATGGAACCTGCGAGAGAGAGAGAGAGAGAGGGAGAGAGGGAGAGAGGGAGAAGGAGAGTGAGGCTCATTCTAGTATCGATTGCATATGGTTGTAGCTTACCATCGCCGGAGCCATCGCCGGAGCCGTGCATGCTGCTGTACTCCTCATCGTCGTCGCTGATTGGGCCACGGACTCCATCGACGCCACCGCCATCGCCGCCGCCTGCGCCGGAGCCCTCGTGGCCCATGTCACTCTGTATATCATGATTGTTGGAGACGGGCACCTACGACAAAGTATATAATAGTATATATGCATATATATGTATACTCGTATAGTTCCCCTGCACTTACCGACACGCCAATACTCTTGCGGATCTTCAGGAGCTTGTCGACCAGCTCGTTCAGCTTGCTGATCTGCGACTGATCCTCCCATGGCACCTCCGGATTGTAGCGCTGCCTGTCCGTGCCGGCCATCATTAGCAGCTGGGTGTAGTCCCCGACGCGATCTCCGGTCCAGCAGACATGATCGTCGCTACGTGTGTAATCCTCATCGCAGAAGCTATCGCAATCAAAATCGAAATCGAAATCGATATCGAAATCGTAAATCGAAATCTTAGTTAGCCAGTATATCATTTGAAAAATAATGTCTAGTAAGGCGAACAGTCGAACAGTCCCATTTGGCAAGCAAACCGTAAAACATCATTTATTTCTCAAAAATTTCACATTCTACTTAATCCCATAAAAAGAGAAAAAAAAAACGGAAAAACGAGAGCCTGAACATGTTCAAGGAGCTTGTAGTCTACGTGCACACAACTGCGCGCAACTTCTGCCTGGTGCGTCCTACGGCTGTTGCACGGGGAGTGAGTAACCGTTATCTAAATAGATGAACCGGACAGCTAGCTAGCTAACTATCGAATGTTTGTTTCTTTCTCTTGTAGACCGCCTGCCGTCCCATCATGAAGAATTGCATCTGGGCCAACTTGATCTTCTTCATTGCTATCTTCACGCCGCTCTACGTGTGCCTGCTGAAGGATGTCTTTAGGCTGTTGCGCGATCTCAACTACAAGCTTGCCGGTGGGAAGTAAATTCCATCCGGTGCCGAGCGGTCTTCCAATCCACTGACCACTTACAAGGGTCAGACTAAACTGTGCACACACACACATACGAATACACATACACATACAAACACATACATACAAACGCATACACATATACACACTTGCACACTTGCACACTTACACACACTCACACACACTCACACTCGTACAGTCTCAATATATTTTTTTGTGTGTGGCATCAATGTTCACTCGATTTGTTTGCTTACTTGAACACAATGTTGCTGAAGAAATCCTTCGACTTCTCGATGGTGGACAGGAAGTGGAGGATGCCCGCATCCGGCGGCGTGAACCACTTTGTGGTGACGTGTTGCTGTGCCGGTTGCGTCTCGGCGGCGGTCAGCGAGGGCAGCAGGTTGGGCGTGCCGCATGTTTTCTTCACCTGGGAGAAAAAGAGGGGGAGGGATAGAGAGAATCGGGTTAGACTTAAGATTCGTTCACATGCTTAGCTGCATTTCCTAATGGGCAACACTTATGCACGTGCTGCGGTCATCTGCAGCCCCCGGTTCGTGCCACGCCGCGTTGCATGCAAATTGCAACTTGCAGCGACTCGGCGATTGTCTGAATAAATGTCGTCTAATTGAACATTTTAAATCCATTTCGAGGCAACTTTAGCCTCGACTCGGCTCCGCTGCACTCCAGTCCACTCCAAACTGGTTGCACGGAGGCATCCGCTCGAAGGCCGTCCGAAAAATTCATTTAAAATGTTCATAAATTAAGCCCCAATTAACGTCCTTGTGAATCACGCACGCGCTTCCCATATCAAGGAGGAAATACTTTTCGTTTTCGAGATTGCGACTGCCTCCACTTCAAGCATCATAATTATATACTAAATATAGAGTATATATGTATATCTGAGGCCTCTTGGATGGGCTTAAATGAAGGCTAGCATTTAATTCACATTATTCGTGTTTATCTTAGTCGCATATATATATAATTATATCATGGCCTCGTTCAGATCCACGCCGGATTGTCACTATAAATTCAATCATTTAGTCGTTTTTCCCCATTCGATAGAGTATTCATATAGAAGCTTGTACAATATTTCTGCCTTCAGATCTACCTTCTAATCATAACCCAGCAAGTAGAACCTTATGTCTTCTAATGAATGTCTGACCCATTCAGCTGTGCTAATCTGTAATACATTTCCTTCCACTCCCACTCACCTTCTTCTCCAGCTCCGGTCCGTTTTCCATGGCTCTCATGATGGCCTCGGATAGTTTGGAGTCCAGCTGCTTGATGGTGTTTATAATGCCGCTGTCCGAGCGAATGTGGGCAGCCACCAGATTGTCCAAAGACTCCACCACGCTGGACCAGGGACTGTCCAACAGGCCCGAAAATTGCGCCGAGCAGCCGCTGTAAAAGTTAGAAAGGAATAAACCATGAGCACAGGTTTAGCTGGAATGGATTCGGTTCAGGATTGGGATTCGGACTCACCGCATCACATTCATGCAGTAGCTGTAGCAGACCTTGGGCCTCATGTGCTCCGCATGTCCGTTGCAGTTGGGACAGTAGTGCATCTTGAGCAGGTGCAGCTGGCAGGTCTCGGTCAGCTGTTTGCCATAGAGGGCATCCGTTTCGCTGAGGACCTGGGCGCTCTGGAGCAGGGCGCTCATAAAGATGTTGGACATGTGGACGCTCTGTAGCAAATTGGCCTGAATTTCGTTGGGTATCTGACCGAACGGCTGCAGATTGTCATAGTTGTGCTTCAGGCAATTGGTGTAGTCATCGTGCAGCTCTCCATAGTTATTCTCGGCCAGGTGCACCGCCTGATGGTAGGCAACGGGAAATAGATTCTTAAAGAAATCGTGCAGGGCACTCTCCAGGCTACTTTGGCTGGTCAAAATGCTGTTGCCTTGGCCATTATTGCTGCTGTAGTTCGACGTGTACTTCAAATGGCTAACAAAATGAAGAAAAAGAATATGTGGAAGGAGCAGTTAAATAGTTATATTCATGACACACCCACACATGCACACACACACACACACACACAAACACACACATACTTGATGATTTCCGTGTAGAGCTGATGTATGAGCAAGCGGGACAGCGGCTCCATCCGCCTGTAGACCTGCGAGAATACATTCAACGTCTTGTTCTCGGACTGCTCGGCCAGCTCCAGAACGTGACCTGTGGAGCAGAGAGAAGGAGCATAAGTCCAAAGTGTTCGTATTATTGTTTGTTCGACATGGTAGTAAAATTTAATCACTCTCTTATTGAAGTGCCGGCTAGCTATCCCACTCTCTCCCACTCCCACTCCCACTCACTCTCTCTCTTTCTCTCTCTCTCTCACTCTCTCTCTCTGTCTCTTTCTTTCTCTGCTGGGATTTGGCAGCAGCTTTAGTCCTGGCTTAATGACCTGTCTGGGATTTGTTACCATTTGCCTGTTGGCGAAGGCAAAAGTTTATTCTATTGTTCTCTTCTTGCTTTTAGTTAATTAAATCAAATTTGTGTTCAGCCCGGCGAAAAAGATTTCACTTAGTAAATATTCATGTCAATCAATAAAAGAGTTCAGCTTAAGTGCTTAAGACATGACTCAGATTATATTTGATTTGCTAGTGGGGATTAACTGATTCGAGCTTTTTTCTAATTTTAGTTTTAATTACAGATTTTATCATAATTAATATACTTTCGGTAGTACTCGATACTCATTCAGTTCAGCAGTGAGTACTCAAAAAGTACTCAGTGCAATTGTATGAGTATTTTGAGTATTATCATTATTAGTATACAACAGATTTTTGTTATTTTGTGTACAGCCCGGCGAAAAAGATTTCACTTAGTAAATATTCATGTCAATCAATAAAAGAGTTCTGCTTAAGTGCTTAAGACATGACTCTGATTATATTTGATTTGCTAGTGGGGATTATCTGGTTCGAGCTTTTTTCTAATTTTAGTCTTAATTACAGATTTTATCATAATTAATATACTTTCGGTAGTACTCGATACTCATTCAGTTCAGCAGTGAGTACTCAAAAAGTACTCAGTGCAATTGTATGAGTATTTTGAGTATTATCATTATTAGTATACAACAGATTTTTGTTACTTTGTGTACTACTCAATACTCATATAGTGATATATAGGTACGTATTACAATTAAATTCCAATTAAATAAATACTTTTGAGTACTTCAAGTTGCAATTGCTATTGCAGCATAACAAATGAGAAACACATACACTCTGAATTTACATTTACAGAGCTTATTTTGTTTTATTTATCGCAAGTCTTATGCCTAATTTTCCGATCAATCAATCAATCGTTGCCCCAATCAACAATCGAATCTCTTGCCACGCTTTCAAATATCCAATTCGAACAGGGTATGCTAATCACAGCATTGCTCAAAATAATCTGTCAAAGTGTCAGCGCAAATTGTCTGACTGGATCTTGAGGTATTATATTATTGATTGGCCAGCGATACACCTGACAGCCAGGCACACAAACACACAAGCACACATACACACACACAGTCAGAGACGTGCAACGTCTTGTGGCACGTTATTATCGCGGCTGATATAAAGCTTACAAAATCATTTGTCAATTGCTAAATCGGCATACATATGCTCTTATAGATGTATATATGTATGTGTGTATTGGACTCCTCTCTGCTCTGTCTCTCTACCCTCTCCTCTCTTCTCTTTTTTTTCGCTGCGGCTGCTGTCAAAGCGTGGCCAATTCTAAATTGCAATCTGTTGTTTTCTAAATCCAACGACTCGGTTTTTAAATAAAAGTGTCAATCTTTTTGTTAATTGGCAAATGGCAACAACAGCAACAACAACAACTATAACAATAAAAGCCACAAGCAGAAAAAAACAACACATTTCGGACAGGCAGAGTGTTTTGTTTTTTTTTTTAATACTCATCGCAACACGCGAGTTGTTGTTGTTCGAGTTGTTGTTGTTGGTGCGCGAAGCATTTCCGTTCTCAGCCTTGGGTTCATTTTGGGCTTGGCTCGACTGACTGTTGTTCTCTCCTTCTCTCCCTCCGTCCGGCCGTGTGTCGGTGCGTCTGCCTCTTTACCGGCTAATGGCCTTTGATGCGTCAGAGCTCGACCCTTTTAATAAGCCTTCTTGCGATTTGTTGGCTCTCGCTTCTTATAACAAGCAACAACAACAACAACAACAACAATAAGAACGTTTGGACAGCTAATCAATTGTCAATTGCCGCTGATAATTGCGCAGGATATTTACTCATACAAAATTAAAGAGAGAGAGGAAGAGAGAGAGAGAGCTACAATTGGAGTGCGTGAGAGAGAACGAAAGCTAATCAATTGGCCTGTAACAATAACATTGTTATTGCTCAATTAATTATGTACAGTGCTTGCAATTCGTATGCCAACAGTCAAAGACAATGCACTTGCAAGGAGGAAATTGACAATCCATTTTCCTCATCCATCGCACATCCTGCCAACTAATCCCATTCAGCTGTGGAAATCGAAACCCTCAACTGGCGGATGCCGCAGTTAATAATTGAAACAGCTCAGAGAACGCGTTAATAGCCGCAGATATTCGCACATTAATTGCAAATCGAGTGAGTCAATATAAACATAATTATGCTATAGACACAAGTGTGCATGAGGATGAAGACAAAGGCAAAGGTTGGGCAGGTGTGGCCGATTACACATTGTAATATTCGTAATAGTAAACAATAAACCTTCTTCATAAGGTTATTTTTTTGCTTTGATCAAGAAATTCGACTAAATTTGTAATTGGTTTCTATAATAAAGTTAGAAAGTTAATAGTTGTAGTTAAAGTCTTCATTAAAATTGTAATAAAACGTTGGCAACAAGTTGATGCTTAAATTCCCATTTGCTGCGGCTCCGACTGATGCTGATGCTGTGTAGACGACGCTGCGTATACTTAATATTATTGCAGCTGCTTTGTTGGCCTAATGCGAGCAATTAAGTTGAGGTTTTAACACAGGCCACAATATGCCGACGACTGCCAACAGGCAGTTAAATTTGTAGCTCCACATAACAAGTATACATACATATGTATGTGTGTGTATATGTGTATATATATTTTCACCTAAGGGCGAACACTTTGTTGTTTCATAAGCTGTGCACAACTAATTGCAATTTGTGTGTCTCCCTCTCCCTCTCTCTCTCCCTCACTCTCACTCTCCCTCGCTCTGTCTTGTTCGCTTTCTATCTGTCTCCGGTTTCTAGGAATTAATAGAGTACCTGATTATTGTGTGGGACTTGGCAAATGCTTTTTGCCCATGTTACATGAAAATTTCATTAGTTTAAGGTTTTTCCACTGTCGCAATCGTCACATATCCAGCTTTGACGACTTTAATGGGTAAACGGACATTCTGATTGAATTATACAAAGCTCCGTTTTTGACCGGCATCAGCCAAGTGTGTCCAGTGCCATTTCCGAGAGCGCGAGAGAGTGAGAGAATGAGAGATTGAGTGGAAAAGAGACTCAACCCACTGAAAATCCATTCAATTCATGTGGCTCCAGTGGCTCAAAGTGCTTCACGTATGCATAGAACGAATATCAGCGATGGGCTTCATTAGCTGGAGAGCTGGCGAGCTGGCGAACTGGAGTTGGAGCGGGATTAGCATGGCCAGCAGTGGGCAGGCACAGCCCGGCTCCCACTCCAGGTGGGACCGGTTCCAAGCCTCGGGCCCAGCCCCAAAAAGAACGCAATCGCCGGCAGATGCGACCGCGTTTCGCAGTTCTTTGTTGTTTCCCACGCCGAACCGAATACATGTACATAAACACACACACACACTCACACACACACACACACACACACACACACACACACACACACACACTTATATATATTTATACAGGGATAGGCCAGAGGTTTCGTTTTTTTACTTTGTGTAGTTTTTAGGTTCTTTTTTCTTAAATATATATTTTATATTACCCGCCAGGTTTGTTCTGCTGCGTTCCTCTGCGGATATTACAATTTTAGTATCTGCTGCTTTTTTATTTGCATTTTATATGCATGTATTTCTAGTTTGTGTGTGTGTGTATGTATGTGTGTGTGTGTGCTACTATCGCTTTATGCTCTACTCTCGACTTCAGCGCAACTTTATTTTTTTCGCCTCGCGTTTAGCTACATTTGAAAATGCGGCAAGTTTTTGTGTTCAAGTGCTTGGCACAGTGGGCCCTGGGAATTGTACAGGTCTGGGTCCCGGTTTGGGTCCGGATTCGGGTCCAGGTGCTAGTGTCTCGCAGCATCTTTCACTGATTGGGCGACTTTAAGGTGGAGCAGGCATAATTATAGCATGCGTTCCATGCTATCTGCTCTATGATAATTGCCGGCATCTGCGATCCGCTCCGCTCCGCCCCATACCATCGATATGCGACACACTGTGCGCCGGCACAGTGCTTAAGTGCTTCGCTTGTAACTAGCTATCTGCGGGCAGGCGTGCCGACCTGCCACGCCCCACGCCAGATGCCGCCGCCGGCAACAACAAGAACAATAAGAACTTGACTCAGCCAACGGCCACTCCAACAGCTGTGGGCTCCGTGTTGGCTGCCTTGAATGAATCCTTCCACAATGTCAAAATAATTGGATGCATTTTGCAGCACGCTGTCACTTGACTTTTGGCTCGTGAGTCAACTTCATATACATATATATACATACTTATATACATATTTCTATATATAAGTCGTATATTTTTACATATATATTCGTCATATTGAGGTGCTCCAGAGCATACGCATTAATTGTCAACTAAAGCTGTTGCAATTGCCATTTACATAGCCTACGACTGCCTTTATACTCTATATTTCTTATAGGGTATCTCAATGCATAAAGAAAGACTAACCTTTTAGGCGCCTATATCTATATCTATGTATTCTTAATCAATAGATACCGAAGAGGCATTACTATATGCTTCGAAAAGCAATCAGTATTTAATTTAAATCAAACCATGTATGTATTTATAAATATAAATATGTGGAAAAGTGTATTTAGTCTTCGACTTGGCTTCCACAGTTTTTTCTCAGTTCCTTTTTAGGTTTTCTCTGCCGTGCCGCCAATTAAAAGTAACCGCTCGAAGCGTTCTGCATTGGTTAGCAACTAATTATAAATGGTTATTCATATAATGTGAGCGGGACGGCAAGGGAGTGGGAGTGAGAGAGGGGGAGAGACTAACTGTTGGCTGCTGGCAGACAAAATGGCGCCGCAGCTGCCTTTGGCAATTAATGAAACCTGTTGCGCATTTGTTTTAAATCTGAATTAATATTTTTGCTGTTTGACAAACCGCAAAAATGAAAATGACTCCATTAATTTTATTTAGCTTTTGTTCAATAAACAATTGATTACGAGCTGGTTTCTGCTGCTGCTGCTGCTGCTGATGCTTTTTATTTACGGTTGTTTAATGCCAAAACGGACGGCGGATTCATTCAGTAAATTTAGCTGCACTAGCAAGGTCGACCTATTAATACATATTCAAATCTATATATACATATATATATATATATATAAATATAGGGTATATATTCAAATTACGAAGCGTGTTAATTGGAATCAGTTTTATTGCAAACGCGTTGCAAAACGGGAATTAATTGCGTGTTCGGATCAATATATATATATTTATATATAGAAATAATGATATAAAAAGGTACATTTCTAAGTCTTTGCTCAAGTTGAATTTGTTGCATGCCACATTGCTGTTGTGGCAGTAAAAAATAATGATAACAACTGCTGGCAGTTGGAGTCAAGCTTTGACTCTGACCAACTAAGCAGCTGGCTAACAGCTTCACTTTGCGACAGGGCAAACAAAAGCAGTTAACAAACGTTGACGGCCAAAAACCATTTTGCTGCAGCTTCAACTAAGCGTGCGGCAAAGAAAGAGATAGAGATAGGGAGGCTGCCAAGTGGAATGTGCCACGAAAGTTGCGACTTATGAAAGTGCACGCACAGCTCTTCTTGTTATTGTTATTGTTGTTGTTACTGTAGCTGTTGCTGTTGCTGTTGGTGTTGCATTGTAAAAAATACGGGACTATACCATAAAAAGAAAACGAATTTTTTGCCACGCTCTTTGTTGTTGCTGCTGCACAAAGTGGCAAAAGTTTTTGTCTGTGGCAGGCAGCCAAACGGGCTGATCAGTAAGTCAGCATTTGGAGCTTTTATATGCAGGCGCACGAACGCCAAGAAGGAGCATTAGGAGTGGGGCAGGGGCTGGTGGATGGTGGATGGGGGTTGGGGGAGGGGTTGGGCGGCGTGTGCGACGTGCGAAGTGCAATGGAGACACATGGCGTCCGCTGTCTTGGAGTAAGGGGCGTTGCCTCCAGGGGCATAGGGGAATGGGCGGAAGGCAGGGAGGGAGGCGTGGCATAATTCGTAAGCTGCGAAACGTGTTTACACACGCAAATACTTGCTTAAAAATAATGCGAAACACGCATTCGCACTGAGGCAGCAGCAGCAGCAGAACGAGAATGAGCTACAACAACAAAAACAACAACAACAGCAACAATGTAAGCTCATGCAACAAAACAAAAAGAACAGCACACACACAAACAACAATCAGAGAGGAAACGGAAAGACGCAACCGAAGCGGCGCACAACGTGAGGAAAGGCATCAGGAAGAGCGACAGGAAAAGCAGCAAACTGCAACCTGATTGTTGTTGTTGTTGTTATTGTTATTGTTGCGGTTGCTGTTGTTGCTCAAGTTGTGCATTTCTATTTGATGCAATAAAATATATTTAAGGCGTAAGCGCTGCAGGGCGACAAATAAACGAAATAAACAAAAGAAAAACAAACATTATAGAAATATGAGAAGTAATATGCATAAAACTTTATAGTTGTGGCATTCAGAAAGTGTGGTTAACAAAAATATTACGTATACGCACGATCGCACCAACTGGCACGATTTAAATCAATTTTTATGAGCCGCGTGTGAAGACATAAAATAAATAAAAAAGCAGCAGTCTTTACGACTTGGTAAATAACCAAACTAAACCAACTCGAGAAGTCAATTCCAAATTGCTTCACATGCATAAATTAATATACACATATTTATATATGTATATGCAACATGATTTCCATATGCATTCAGTTATTAAATAAACAATATAAAAAGTGTGCACACGCCAGCCTTCATTTCATTTTTCATTTATCGCACACAGTAAAAAATGAAATATTTGCAATTTGAAATGTAATTTTATTTCAATGCTAAATGAATACGCGGATTGCATATTAATTAACTTTTTTTATTTTCAATTCGAATTTAACGTGGGAGATTTGAAGCTCTAATGTGACATCATGCAGCGGCTGCAAATGCAATCGGAATTTAAAATACAACGTGTCCAAAAGGGCAGAAAATAATAACAAGTAAGAAAACTGCAGTCGAGCTTGCTCAACTAGGAGACACCCTGTTTTAAAAAATTCTGCATGCTTACACATGTGAGGTATTCAATATCTAAAATATCCAAAATGTGTCTTCATTAGCTGAATAATATAGACCGACGGATGTATATATATATATACATATGCATATAGAAAGAGCGCAATCAACTCAAGAATATATATATATATTTATATATATATTTTATGGTGACGTCCACTCCTGCCTGTTACATACATAATCATAAAAGCATTATACCCAATGTTAACGCGTTGAGGGTATAAAAATAATGAAATACAGAAGTTCTTTGAATCCCATTTGAATTCAATAAGTCACAAATCTATATAATTTGTAATACAAAGAGGAGTATTCATTTAGCAATTGGGCTTTGTACTGAAATAAAAATGAATCTGAATTATTTAAATGATGTGGGATAAGCTTGAAATTCAAACAATAGATATATATATATATATTATATATGCATATGTATATCAAATGCGAGGGCTATAAAAAAACAACAACAAACAAACAAACAAAAGTCGGGTGCAGCCCCAGAGAAACTTTTTAATTTTAAATGCGCGCCCATTTCCAAGAACTGCACAGAACAACAGCAACAACAACAACCACAAATATTGAGCTGGAGCTGGAGCTGGGGGCACGCCTTAAAGCGAGATTTACAACATGTACGACAACAATTTTGCAGGCATTGAAAAGTTCTCCTCCTTACGGGCTGTTGTCCTAAAACGTGACCCAAACAAACTTTGCAAATTGTCCAAAACCCGATGAGCAACAACCAAAGCAACAACTCAAGCAACAACAGCAACAACAACAATAAGGGCAACAATATTTAATGCCTTTTTAATTAGATGCAGACACTTTGTTGCATTCCAAACAGCGCGCAGCGGATATTCCCAGCCAAAGACTTTGTTATGGATATATAAATATATGCATATATACATATATACAAATTTGTACAGGTATGAATGTATGAAGGTATGTATTTGTTTAGCTGTGTGTCGCTTTGATCTGCATACAAATGCAAATTACAAATCAATTTCGCGTTTCAAGTTTAATTTTGTTAAACTCAAAAGTTATCATCATAATATTTTTTATTTTTTTTTATTTTTTATTTTGTTCGCTACCCACGCTCGCAATTTGCATATTATAAATAATTTATTGCTCACGAAAATATATGTTTTTATCTTCTACTTTAAACTTTAGCGAGACTTCGGCTTCGGCTTCGACTTCGACTTCGACTCTAACTAAGCGACTTGTTGGCTGATTTGCATAAAAGCGTTTGCCATTTGCCATTTGCCATTTGGCAGCTCCCCAGTGCCCAGTTTTCCGCTTTTCGCTTTCCTCTTTCAGCTTTCCAGCTGCCATTCGCTGCACTTATTTCGAATGCGGCTCATAGATTCGCGATTCATATAGAGCATATGGTGTATGGTATATATATATATATATATATATATACATATGGGTCGACACTCACTCTGAAATTGGCTGGCAGTGGTCTCCAGGATGCCACGCAGGCTGCTCGTGTGATGGTGCAGTAGTTGCTCAAATTTTCTGGCTGCCTTGTGACGCAGCTCCAGTTCCGTGGCATTGCTGCAGCAGCTGCCGCCGCAAGTGGCGCCTGCAAAGACAACAATCAAAATTTAATTAAATATTAGTATTTAGAAATACGGTTACAAATTATTCTACTGCAGTTCTTAGTGGATGATCTTTAAGGCAACTGAAGAAAGAGCATACGAGCTCGAATCCAGATATAAAGTTGTTAGTAAGGTTCTTAGAAATTGATTTATTAATATTAAATGATACTTCTAATATTAATAACATTTTTCATAGATATATCATAGATAATGTTACTTTTTAAAAACTATATTGATAGTTAATAACTATATAATCAAATACAAAATATATAATAATAACTTCAATACTCTTCACTCTATAAGATCCAGACTCGAATATCAAATATAATATGACGTATGACAATAATAATAATTTAAATTTAAGAACTCAGACTAGAATCCCTAGCTTAGTAAGAAGACAGGCCAGCAGAGCCAATAATTATATCTCACACCTCATAAAGCAACCTCAATACTGCATAGTCTTTAAAATACCCTGTAAACAAGTTTAAAGCTTAGTATATCGGTGACCAATCAACTTGCAATTATCATTTGTGCGGATTTCCGCGTGGGTGTGTGGTTGTGGCTGTGGTTCATTGAATTGTTAATGGCTTATAGTCTTTGTGGCTTAATGTATTTGTTGCATTAAGTCATATTTAAAAAAAAAAGCGAAGCAAAATAGAAAAAACAATTCCAATTCCAATAACGAATTTTGTTTTCCT
This sequence comes from Drosophila pseudotalamancana, assembly GCA_037075185.1. Lineage (NCBI taxonomy): Eukaryota > Metazoa > Arthropoda > Insecta > Diptera > Drosophilidae > Drosophila > Drosophila pseudotalamancana. Next base: position 1,230,558 of record JBAMCK010000275.1, on the reverse strand, counting down.
TCGTTGCGCTTAAATTACTTTTATGTTCAATCAAATTGGGGCATGTTAATAACTTTTTTATTGCTCGTAATTGACAATTTGTTGTCTCTATATAAAGCATTAAGATATGTTTTTGTTGCTATAAATTCAATTTAGAGGCAACATTCCAAATGTTTACGATTTGCAATCAATATTGACAAACTTCAACAAATTCGTGAGTAAGCTTTTCATTTTACATTTTACAGTAAAAATAGAGCTAAAAAGATTTTTATTAGAGAGTTACTATATCATAAAAAATTGTGTGTTGTAAATCTAAAAATATTTAATGGCGTTTTTGAATGTACAGTAAAATCTCTTTTAAGATTTTTAACTTTCAAATAGCTCACAATAAGCAGAATTTATTTTTATATATTCGTTCGATGTGGAGCTGTTCTAGATGTTTCTTAACTTTTTATTTACTATTTATGAATTTATTTTTTTAATGTTCTAGTTGTAATGTTTTCATTAACTTCATCTCTAATAATAAACCATTTAGCATTCATTCAACAGGTTGCTGCAGCTAATTCTTTCCCTCTGCTAATTGACTCATTTGTACTTTGACAACAATGAAAGCCATAAATCTAAAGCCTATATATATGCATGTATATATGGGTGTATGTGTGTATGTGTGTGCGATAGTGTTAATAGTTTCATTCGCCGCTGGCATATGTGACAATTGAGAATTGAGCTGGGGTGAAGTGCAGCCGTCTCGCTGAGAGCTTGCAAGTGGGCGTGTGTGTTGTGGGCGTGATGACACGCATTTCATGACAACTGCAATGACATTGACAACAGCAACATCAACAACAACAACAACAACAACAACAGCAGCAGCATAAGCTACAACAACAGCAGCTATCCAAAAAGCGACAAATGCTTCGAGCAATTGACTTATATGGCATCTGTTTTTCCTCCCAGTGCGTCGGTATGTGTGTGTGTGCGTGTGCGTTGCCCATTTTGTCTTTTATAGTTTATAATTTAAATTAATGGCTTTTACATGATGTTTATGTGTTGCTGCACCTACATTCGGCATATTAGCATATAGTATATACCTATATATATATATATATATATATATGGATGTATATATATCTGTGGCAGCCGATTATCGGGCCAGATGTTGTTGCGGCCATAAAATTGGCAAATGAAAAAAAAAAAAAGAAAAAAGCGGAATAAATTAAATGAGTTTGACAAAACTGTAAACAGTCGCAGTCATACATCAGCGGCTAAATTTAAGTCGCAGCAGCTACTGTGTATGTAAGTTGCATGTGGCATGTGGCACAACTGGAGAAACACGAAGCGGTGCGTTGCGTCGCGTCGCGTTGCGTCGCGTCGCTGGCCACAAAGCCGTGACACATATTTTCCATGTCAGGCATTGCGAATTCAGCAAGCAAAATGAAATGGAAAATGGAAAATTGAAAATGACGTTGCACACACAAGTGTTGCAACTAAATGTGCGGAACCAAATTGAAAAGAAATGACGCGCAAGGCCAACAACAAGGGCGAGTGAGCGAAAGAGAGGGAAGATAGCATTAAGCTAATTCCTCTGGCATCTGGCAAACATTTGATCAGGTCTGTAGAGCCAAACAATGACACATAATTAGGCTGAGTCATAAAGTGAATCATTTGATTTCAAACGTGATTCAATTCGATGTAAAAGCTGCTTTTTAAAGTTGTCTTAAATCATGCTCGCAATGGCCTGTTTATGCGCTGCCTGAATTGTGGCTCATAAATCACACAACAGGCCAAGCAAGGAGTAAGCAGCAAGGCGCAAATATGGCAACCCGCCAGATGCCTTGTCAGCCAAGGCGTCAGTCAGTCTCGCAGTCTGTCTGTCTGTCTGTCTCGCTGTCTCTCTGTCTGGTTGGAAGCCAGGAAAGTCGCCTTCGAGGCTGGCCGTAACTTAAACCTGACCCGGCAGCAGCTTCCTTTGCAGCTTGGCTCATGCTGTTGTTCGCTTCGTTGCTTTGTAGCTCAAGAGCCAGCAGCACACAATTCAATTGAATTGTCGCTCACACACACACACACACACACACTATAGGGAGAAAGAGCGGCCCAAAAAAGTAGGCTAGGGCCGAAGTATTTCAGCCGTGGCATACAAAATGCAAATCTCATGCATGACCAAAAACTGTGCCTGCCAAAAATACATGCGAGCGAGCTCTGTGCCTCGACTTGGCCATGACCGCAAGGCATGTGGCATGTGGCATGTGGGCGTGCTACAAACGCCTCCACACTCAAAAGCTGTTATGCTGTTTGCTGTCTATTTTCGTCTCTTGTTTTGCAGCCTGTCACCGCAAAAGCTGGCAACGTGTGCGAATTTGTTTACTGTAATTGTCTGCAGGCTGGAGATGATGACAGTGGTGGTGCAACGGTGCGGCGTGGTGGCGGTTGCAGCTACAGCATTGCCTATACTCCGGGCCATTGTGTTGCCGATTTTCGCTGGCATTATCAGACTTGGCTGTGAGCCAAGAAAACGCTTAGCCAGCAGAACACTTGGCTTTGAGGCGGGCTTAACATACCTTGACATAATTTGGCTCCCCCAATCTCTCCCCACCCTCATCCTCCCCCCCTTCTTACCATAACACGTATGGTACTATATGCGTTTTCAATTTGCAGAATTTGCTGTAAATCTGTTGAAATTCATGAATTTGTCAGGCGTTGGAAAATTTTGAACAGTGAGCGGATAGGAAAGAGGGAAAAATGTGTCTGTGTGTGTGTGTGTGGGGAAAACTTTTAGTGCCACATTCTAATTAAAGAAAATGCTGACTAAGTGCAAAGGCAAACATGCCAACTTCTTGACTAATGTTATTCTACATTTATATATATATATATATTTATATATATGCGTATATATATGATAGATATGGTTGTTGGCTTGGTCTGAAAATCAATTTGTGGTAAAACATGCTTCGCACTCACACAAGCAATCTCTTGGCTGTACATACTAAGTATATCATAAATATATTTTCGAAATAACATTTTTCTACTGAAATTTATGGCTTTGATAGAAAATCAATTCGTGTAAATACACACACATACACAAATACACACAAACTATAAGAGAGTGCAGTATTGCTGGAAAACCCTATTGATAGATCGCAGGCCGGGCCAAGAAGTCAACTATTGGCTAGGGTCATAAATTCTCATGAAATTTATAATGAACAACGACTCCGCATTCAGGCAAACCACAAATAAAAACATCCGCCGTCCACTAAGCCCCACCCCCTATTCTCCCCGGCCATCCACTATTTGACTGCGTGTCAAGGGGCGTTCAATAATTGTTATCGAAGAATAAAAAAATACAAAAAAAAAAAACTGTTGACTACTTGTCAAACAGCAACAATTTGTGCAGCGGCCAAGCGCGATAACGTTTAAAAGTCAACAAATGCGGCAAAAAGAAATTGTCGAGCATTAGAAGCAGACGAAGAAGAAGAACGGACGTACGATAGTGTGGAACATATTACCAGCCAGAAGTGGGGTCTGGAGAAAGGCGGCTGTAGATCCCATCGATATGCTTGAACTGTTATAATATTTTATTTTATGGTTCGTTGAGTTTGGTTCTTATTATGACACGTTTGCTGTGTGGCATGTGGCATGTGGCATGCACTGGAGATCATCATCAGCTGCGGCTGGCAGATCTGCCGGATTGTAAAAAACCAAAACCAACGCTCTTTGGTTCGTTGAACTCTGTTCTAGTCCAGTTAAACATAATGACTACCAAAGCGCAGACATAGAAACCTATTAAAAAGCGTTTGCAATATTTTTTTTTTGCTTTACGGATGGTTTCATAATAGAGGCACGAATTATATGGCAAAAAGAAGAGACATATAATCATATACGTATGTTCTGTATATGTAAGGAGATCGTGGTTTACTATTCGCTATACATTATAAATATACTCTATATGTAAATATGGGAGAATATCTTATTAGATTTATATACTAAAACTCTACATACTAAAATTTTGAACATCAGCTCTAATAGTTTACGAGTTCGTATAGATTAGTATGGAGTGTGTATAGATCTTATGGATATTTTTTTTAAATAAATAGCACTTGTTTATTACTTTCATACTTCTAGGTCTTATAGTTTCAATTGGTTAACGCCATGAGGTCATCGATTTTTTTTTCAATGGATTGTGTTTCAAGATATCTTGAGTGAACTTTGCATATAAGAAATTATCTAACTAAATAAAATAAGTTTTGAATATAAATATTTAATATATCAAATATGAAATTCTCTAAACGATCTAAAGTAAGGCTTAGCTTAGCTTAGTTCATCTTTCTAATCGGATTGCTTTACATTACGTCTACTATAAGAACCATCTTCCAAAGGTCGTATTGTCTGCGTCTATCAGTCGAACTTATTTTAGTTGCTATCGCAAATGCCTTTAAATCCTTTATCAGTAATCAGTTACTTGATAAGTAGAAAGTTCTATTTTCGATCCACTTAAAAAGTTGATATCTGCTATCTCAACGAATTCTTTTCTTTCATATTGGTTTCTTTCGTATTTTAAATAAATATACAACTTTATTTGTAATTGTTGGCAAATGCAAAGTTTCCGGAAGCTGAGATGCACAAAAAAAAATATTTTCGAATTTGTATTCGTTAACGTATTTGCATCTCATATTTATTTATTGTATTTGCAATTATTTGTTTTCTTTCGCATACTGTGGGATGCACGAGTGTATTTATTTATTTACTTGTTATACATATATGTATTTGTATTTTATTTTCATTTTGGTTGCAACTTATTTTTGCATTTGCAGCTGCCACACGAGGAGGCGAGAATCCCAGCAATTCGGCTGATAAATTGTTAATGCGCGCATAAGTTTTCAATTTGTGTGGCAAATTCCGCCTGGCAAACACACACACATACACAGTTACAGATGCAGCTTGCAACACGCGACGCGGCGCTGACATCGAAGCTGGCAGATTTTGGCGCCACGTCTGCGTTGCATGTTAAATTTATTGCGGTGGCTGCAACAGCGACAATCTCCTTGCCATTTATTTGCATTCGCCCATTTCAATGTAAGCTCCATATATGCATCTACAAGATACTTCAGTTGCAAGTGTGTGTATGCGTGAGTGTGTGTGTGTGTGGGTAAGTGCACGCATGCACTTTGTGCTAATTTTGCAATGAAAATGTCAACTGCGATTATGCGACTGCCATGCCAAGAGTTCAGCTCAAGTCGTCGACATGTTGCCAAGTTGCATGCCTCTTTTTGGACACGCCGCCGCTGTGGCGTGCCACACTTTCGCGCCGATTGGTTTACACACACACAAACACAGACATCAGTTAGGCGCCAGGCAGACGCCACACCGAAAAAAAAGCAAAAACAAAATAAACAAAAATGGCTACAAAAAAATTAAAATAAATAACTTGAAAAAATTGTCTGCCTCAAAAAGCATATTAAAAATTTAATTGAAAAAATTTGCAATATGTGGGCTGGCTTCTGTTTAGATCTCGATGTGCATTTGTGTGTGTGTGTTTGCGGCCTGGTCTATATTAATTATTAAGATTTATGATGCTGCCAAAGCAAAGCCTGTCTATATGCAAATTCCTCGTTGGACAAAACTCGAGGCGCGATCTGCGAAAGAAATTGCCGAGAAAGCTAGATATATGCCACAGAGATCAGATACATATTTATATATATAGATATATATATATTTGTAATATGGGTTCCATGAATTTGTGCCAAAAATGCATTGTAGCGAATTTTCATTTCATGGCTCTTTCTGCGTGTTGCACACAAATTGCAAACTGACAGGCGGCTAATTGAATCGGAGGCAACAAAAGACTCTAAATGCTAGATCACACACACACACACACGCAGACACATATACGATCTGTAGTGGCATGCATCGCTGAGTTTGAAGAGCTTCTGTTATGGTTCATTGCCTACTCGTCGTTGGGCTGTTGCAACTTCAAGTGGCAGCCACATGGAAAATCGCGCAGTCCCAAGAATGCGAAGCAAATAAAAATGCAAATCTATAAATAAAAGAGAGAACATCTCCGATTTGATTTACAAGGCATGAATCACACACCCGATAAGACCAGCTGCCCAACTGAAGTGAAAGACAATGCAACTGCAACAGCAGCAACAGCAGCAGCAGCAACAGCAGCAGCAATAATAATAATAATAACTTCAACAACAACAACTAAGCAAACAGCAGCAACAAATTGCATAAAGCAGGCAAAACAAAAGGCTGAAGCAAATGTTAAACAAATGTTCAACAAATCAAAAATAAACAATATGCACAATAAGTCAACACAGCAGCAGTAGCAGCAGTAGCAGCAGCAGCAACAACAACAGCAGCAGCAGCAGTAATGGTAAATCTTGGAGCTCTGTAATATAAGAATAACTCAAGTCGGGGAGCAGCAGCAACAACAAACAATTGCGGAAATTGCTGACAACGTACGAAGCAGTAGCAACAGCAGCATTTTAATAATTAAAAAACTGAAGCAACAACAACAGCTGCGGCAGCAATAACTGCATGTTGCTGCTGGGAAACGGAGCAATAACAACAACAAACAATTGCAAATTATACAACTGGGCGCACAGCAAACGAAATAGCAGAATAACTGAATAACTGTCCAGTTGGGCATTTGGCCAGCCATTGGCAACATTGCAGATGTGCAAACGCTACACAAACAACCAACAAACAAATGGTCAAACAAATAAACCAATGGGTAGATGAATTGTCTGCCTCCCCCTTAAAAATCTTTAACAAATGCCCACAGAGCAGCAGCAAATTCTGTGCGCCCAGCAGGCGAATGGATTTCGAGCAGCTGTTGTCCCGTGACGACAACAACAGTTGTTGCTGCTGCTCCCTATCTGCTGCGGCTGCAAATTGCTGCGGGTAATCATAGTGCATGTTGCATGCAAATTAACGCATCAGCGAGCGACGGCAATGGCCAGTGCGATTGCAACTGGCAAAACCAGCAGCAGCAGTAGCAGCAGCAGCAGCAGCCGCAGCCGTAGCACCAACAGCAACACAGATCCCGCATAAATCGGCATTTTTATGAGATTATGCCAATGGCAAAATATGCAGCAAAAAAAAAAGGGGCCCCAAAGGGGGGTCTACCCAGGGTAAAGGGGGTTAGGTTTATCCCAATGAGTGTGGAATATAATTACCTCGCATTTACTGTCCGATCTCTCCCTCTCGTTTTCTCTCTTACAGTTGTCAACGAACGAACGAACGAACGAACGAATCTCTAATGTGCGCAAATTATCAACAATTGCTGCCAGCAATAAGCGGCTTAATTGTCATCATGAGTTATGTTGAATAGCATCAAGACCTGCAGAACCTAACATCCGTAATCGAAACGAAGGAATAGTTCTTTCTATAGAGCCTTGAATACGGATAGCCGCGAGCAACATGCAGATGTTGTTCATGATGAGAAATACCCGCAATATATTGCTGATTTCAATGTTAGTTGAACACGCTGCTTTGAGGCACTTTATAAAGGCTACAAGCTTATATAGTTCATTCTTTAAGTCTTAAATCCGTGCTTGACTGTAGCAATAAGCAATATGTTGCTTGGACTGCAGCAACATGTTGCTTTTGCTGCTGCTAGAATGCGATATTTAAGGTGCAAAGGTCTGTTCTTTATTTAATAAAATACGTAACTTTAATTTGTGTTTTTCTATAGGGCTTTAATCCGTTTTAATCGACAGCAACATGTTTGCTTTCGTCACGGCGGCAACATGTTGCTGTTGCTAGCCACCGTTAATTGCGCAAGTTGTTAAGCTGTTAAGCATTCCATAAAGAATATCTCTCTGTATATATAGTTAATTCTTTAATCTTTAATCTCCTCTTAATGACAACAACATGCAGATGTTGCTCATGAACGACACAGCTGCAACATGTTGCTGTAGCCGTTGTTGCTAGGCACTGGTTGTTGCGCAAGCGGCTGTTAAGCATTCAATAAAGTGCACTGGCTTATTACACGAAACATTCTTATATAAATTACGAGTATTTTAATTAATTTCCATTCCGGTTGCTGATAACAACCGAAAGACGAAAAGTGGGCCAAGTCGGTGGCATGTGTCGAGGGCATTATCTGAGCATTTGGGTCTGCTACAATTACGCAGCCGAGGCACAATTCGAGTTGCTGACTCTCCGACTATCTGAATGAAATCCCAAACTAAGCCAATGAACGCTGTTGGCATCACGTTACAAACTTACATGAAACAAAAGAAGAAGAAGTTGAAGAAGAAGACAAGCTACAATTACTGCAAAGCTTGCACACGAATTGGTGCCAAAACCAACTTGAAAGCCGTCAAAATACTAGAAAACAAAATACTACAAAATAAATATAATTCAATTTAATTGGGTCACATTTTTGGACAATGAAAATGCGTTTGGCCACTTGAGCACTTGAAAAGTTGAACACTTCGTATGGTCGAGAGCATAATTGCATTGCATGGAACAATGCTATCAGCAGACGCACAATTCGGGCCAACAAAATGGTGCCACTTGGCTCAGCATAAATAAGAAATGCATTAAATTTGAATAGCAAAAAAAATGACTAGCATTAAATTGGAATTTTGGGTCAGATTAGAGGATGTTGGCCACTCTGAATGAAAGAAAAACACAATCACGTGCAACCTTGACAGCCTGTTTATATTGCGAGGTTGCAAGACACTTTGCGTGTAATTTGTTGCATGTTAGTTGCTTTTAATTATATGCTGATTATGTTTGGGGGCACAAACAGACAAAAAATACAAAATAAAAAAAAAAACACAACAAGGCGCAGCCAAACAAGACAAAATTGTGGCACGTACCAGAAGCCAGGCAGACAATGGCTGGCTTCCCTATTGCTGACTTGCACAAAATGCCAAAGAGCTGGGCACACAGACACAGACAAAGTAAGAGAGAAGGAGAGAGAGAGAGATGTAGAGAGAGAGAGAGGGGGGGGGGGTGAGGGAGAGAGAGAAAGGTATAGCAATAAGGATAGAGCAAAAATTCAATTAGTTTTGTGTTTGCGCATTGCATGACAACAAAACCCCATCCAAGCCCCCTTTCGAAGAGCTTAGACTACACCCATGTCCACAGACCATTTGCTAACATGGGCTCGTAAATGTTTATTAAATAAAGCCAACTACGTTGTGGATCCTTTTTTCCAGAAGGTGTCAGCTGGAAGTAGCGATGAGCTTAGCTAAGCTAACGATTAGATTGTCGACATGCAAATAACTAGTTAATTCCAATTTAAATGAAGTGGAGCTTTAGTCACGATATTCGACTAGCTATGGCAAACAGTGATTCACAGTGACTGCTGGAAGTGTGCGACAGCACTTGTTGCCTGTTCCATGGATCTTTAATATGCTGCTGACACGCCCTCTAGGACTCCCCAAAGTTCAATCAATAAATTCAAACAAACGTTGTGCATGCAAATGAATTTTCTCAACCTAGCGAATGCAACTGAAAAGCGGAAAATGGAGAACAACCTGCAAATGGAAAATGGTAAACGGATAACGGACAGACTTGTCAATAAAGGATGCCCAACCTTTTCATAGACGACATTGACAATTTTACTCTAAGGCACGTAGCTAGCACGAAATAGTGTTGGAAAATGCAAACTGAACGAAAGCTGTTTCATACAAAATTAAGTTAAATAATTCCATTAGATAACTGCAAGCAAATCGAATTATAGCAACTTGTGTCAATTATTATGCATTATAGAAACTGTATTTCATCTAATTAAACAATCAATCATTATTAGTATTGGAAAATGCAAATAAAAGAGGGGGAACTTTGAAAAAGGTTCTATAAAAAATAAATGCAAAATAATTGCAAGCAGTAAAATTTATGAGAAATATAAAAAACTTGTTAAGAGCTTAAATTAGAATGCTAGATATATACTCGTATAGTGGGCGGTCTATTGGAATATAAACTGTATCTCGACTCATCTGCTTAAATGAATGTACAGTGAACACCCATAAAGACTGCAGTAGGTGGCAATAAAAATGCAATTTAGATGAAACGTGTTCAATGCTTCAATATTTGCCTAACGCTGGCCACTGCTTTCTTACAATACACCCGCACAAACACAGACAGACAGATACACGCACATACACACAGGTACATACACACTTACACAGACTGGCAGATAAAGCCATTGAAATCGCATGAAGCTCAACAATTGCAAAGCATTCGGCAATTGGCCGCAAGCCTTCGTTTCGACATTTTTATTACTGGCAAAACCGGAATTTAGGTGAGGGATAGAGAATCGGTAGGGGGAGGGGGAGGAGCAGTGCCTGGGCAGCGGGATAGCCCACAAGTGCGGCACCGCCCTCCTCCCTTTTCACCCCACCTGCTTCCCACTCATTGAGTAGCTTCGGCCAGCGGCTGCTTTTGCTGAAATTGCGCATACGCCACATTGGCCGAAGGCTTTTTGGCAGCGATTTATCGGAACGTGGCTCTGCCTTTGATTTCGGCCACTAAATAGTTGGCTAACAAATTTGTTATGCAGCATTGTGTGGGGGCTCGCAGCCGGCTTTCAATTACGCCCACGAAAATTGTGGGCCAAGTCGAGCCAAAGCGTAAAATGCTTTGGCCATAAAAATCAGACTTAATGCAAAGGATTCACGCTGTTGCGGCGACTCCGTCGAGGTGTGGCACAATGGTGGGAGGGGGTGGTGGCAAATACAAAGGAATAAATATTGAGTGTTTACGTTAAAGCCGCAAAGCAAACAAAATGGCAAACAAAAGATGCCGACAGAATGTTGAATGTTGAATGTTGCCTGGCTTGTGGCCTGTGGAAAGCGAACGCAAACGCAAACGCGAACGCGAACACGAAAGCGCGAGCAAACAATGCACAGATTTTCCATTTTCCTTATTTTTCTTCCATTTTTCCGTCAGCTCTTCAGTTGGCTTTTGTTTTGGCAGCGCTTGTTGTCTTTTGCCTAGGTAGTTACTCATTGCATCACTCACCGACTTACACACTAACACTCACACTCATTCACCCAGTCACACGCTCATTCATTCAATCAATCATTCATTCATTCTTTCATTCATTCATTCATTGTTGCTCGTGGCCTTTTGTGTTGGCCATGCGACTCACGTAATTCTCAGGAATTTGCAGCCGTTTTTCGTGATGATTTCACAATTTTCCATGCGTGCCCCGTTTTTCCACTTCCCACTTTTCCAAATAGGTGTTGCAGCTCCGATTTTATTGTGATTTTTTGTTTCATTTCTTTTTTATTTTCTTTCTTGAGTTTGATAATCTGCTTGCGAGCTTATCAGTTGGTCTACAAAATTTGTTCACGTCATCGTTGCGAAAATTCTTGTGAATAATATTTCACTTTTCGCAGCTATTATTCTATTCTTCTCATACATGTGAGAGTGTGTGTGTCTAGAGATTCTATATTTTTAGCTCTTCTCTCTTTCCCGGAAGCAATTAGATATACTCGTACGTACAGAGATTTGCGGCTGACATTCTCGGACTGCTTAAGCATTCATTCATAGGAATTCGTCACGATTCTACAGATAATTTTTATTTAATCCGCAAAAAAATAAGATACACAAAAGAATAACATTCTGATTTTGCTTTTTGCACATTCAGCATCAACAAATGATGAGTACGAAGAAAGCTTTTGCTATACTTAAGAAATGACAAATAGTTTTGAGAAAAAACTTTACTCGAGATAAGATTGAATAATGATTCAATGCGTTGCAAATCACATATGAATGTGGCAGCTTATATACCCTAATACTTTACCCTAACTATACGCATATATGTATACCCTGTAAGTAATGTAAGTTTCATGTAACCTGTTCGAAAATGAGAGAAAAAACGTTGCAAGCGTTAATTTCATTGGACTTGGCCAATTAACAAATACATTCATATTATTTTTCAATTTTCAGTTTTCGATTTAATGGCTTCATCAGTCGTCGGCGGCCAAGAGCGGGTTTTCGTCCAACCAGAAAAACTAACAAACGGATAAAAAAGCAAACCAAACAAAGTTGCGAGTGGGGCAGGTAAGTGCAAAATGTTGTAAGCGAAGCTGCTGACATCTGCGGCTGCCACAAAGAGGCGGCAGACACGCCTATCTTGCGCCTCATTAGATAAAAGACATATTACGAAACCCAAACCAAATCGCAGACCAAATCTCTTGCAGCATGTAGCCGTGGGCCTTCATTCGCCCAGTTGCCACAATTTGTAGCATGTGCGCGCTTTTTGATTAACAGTTAACCGCGAGGCATTTGCGTGTGGCAAGCGCACAAGAAACGATGCGCAGACACAGTTTCAAAATTACAGTTGAAGTTGCAGTTGCAATTGCAGTTAATGGGACTCAAAACTTTTTTTAACTTTCACTGCGTGTAACTTAATCAAATAGTGTTCGATCTTTGAATATATTCATACGGAAAAGATAACTCACATTTATAAAATAAACTACAATTTTTGATCTTCAGAATTTTTGTTGCTTGTAAGAACCCAAACTAAATATTGACATAAAATATGGAGAGGAAATTTGTCTCGAGCTAACATTAGGTTTCGATTGAAGACTTTTCAATGCCAATCAATTTTAAAGACTTCCCCAACTTCGAGCTGCTTTTTTTTTTTCAAGACAAAACCAAGCTTTAGTTAACTGAGTTTTATAGTCATTAAATGAAATAACTGGAATTTTTGGGTTATGTTAAGTCCGATTTTGGAGTAGTAGACCTCATTGATTGCGACTCCTGTGGCAAACGTGGCAAGTGTCGCCGGCGGCTGCGGCTCGTATGAATTATGCATTCGTGGCAAGTTAGTTAGCTGACCGGACAATTGTTGTTGTTGTTGTTGTTGTTGTAATTGTTGTTGTCGAGCATATCGAGTGACGTTCACATAAATTTGTAATTACGTATACGTCAAGTAGGTCGCAGCCAAGACGCTTTTTGTGCCTGGTTTTCAATTAAGCGCTCGCATTCGCATTTTCGAGCGTGCCGCATTCGACTTCCTTATAAAGTTTTTTTTTTGTTTTGTTTTTGTTATTGCTGTTTTTGTTTATGCTTTTCTTATGGGCCTTTTTCTCAAACTGAAAACAATTTTGGGCTGTAATTTATGCGTTGGCTTTTTATTATCGCTCGCCGCTTGTAATTGCAGCCTTTGAATGCGAGAATTCTCCAGGGACAGATTTCTTTTGAATTACTTACGACGAGTGAAAGTTGCACGTTACACGTTGCAGGTTGCAGGTAACAATTCTTATGGGTTGGCAATTAAAAATGTATTAAACTACGTATTCAACGATTTCAGCTGCCAAATGGTGTTTCCCACGCGTTTGCAGAGGAAATGAACAAACGGCTTCAGCACTTTATTTAATGCTCAACTAAAAACTCTTCAATTGCACTAATGAGCCGGATAGACAGAAAAAAAACAAGCATTAAGTAGCTATTCGTCTGTTGCAGTGTCTACTGTACGATGGAGAAAAACTATCAAAGCATCTGCGTGACTCACACACAAATAAGCAAACCCCATAAGCCATCAATCAAAATAGCCTTGAACCGAGTCTGACAGACGAACATACAAAAACGAATACAAAAACGAATACTAATATGAATATGAGTGTGAATATGAGTGTCAGTGTGAGTGCGGGTACTCATGAGTTAAGCTATATATAGATCACACGCACAACACTCATGAAATATCTATAAAAATTGACAGGAACAGCTATGAATATACATAAATATATATAAATATGTATATATATATATATATATATATGTTTATGTTTTAGTTGTTGTTGTTTTCGCCATGGTTGAGTGCGTGTGCGTGCATTGTTGTACGCTCATTTGAACGACAAGAATTTTCAACGTTTGTGAATGCACATCAAATCATAAAAATGTGTAAAAGCACACGCAATTTGTTTGCTCAGTGGCGACAAAGGCGACAAAACTTGTCATTTAACAATCGAGCAACATTTAATAAACAGCAACAGGAACAGCAACACCAACAACAACAACAACTGCAAGTTTTGAAAGTGTGTATATGTGTAGCATACAATTTGTGACTTGAGTTGCAGTTGAAATTGAGGAAAAGCTGCAACAAATGTTGAACAAATTGTGCTAATGAGCGAAGGGCTTGAATGAAAACTCAGCGAAAAACTTGCCTTACGCATGCAGAAAAGTTGTTCAAGAATTCAGCAGGAACTAAAGAATATATATATGTATACTGAAGTATTTGTTTTAATCAACTCAGATTGGTTTATAAAGGCCAGTGATTGAATAAAAAATGAAAAAATGTATAAATAATAAATAATTTAATATAAAATATAGATTTGGGTACGGATTAAAATCTATCTAAGAGAGGCGTTACTTAAGATGAGTAACAAAAAAATTTTTACATGCGTGATTAACATCAAGAAAATGAGATAAGAACCGGAAAACCAAAAGAAGTCAAAGATTTTAATACAGGAAAAACATTCATATACCAAACAAATATCCACTCCATACAATTAGTTGCTTAACATGACTGCTTAAACTTATAAAAGTGTCTTAAATTAAAAAAGAAACCCATTATTTAACTTCCGTTGCGATTTGTATATATGATTAGTTGCCTAAATGAAGACTCAGAGAAAAAACAAGCAGCCAAACGTACAAAGTACAAAGAATTCTAACTAAATGAGCAATTGCTTTAAGAAAAAACATGGCTCAACTGTAAATGAGAGTTATGAAAGAGTCCAAAACTTGAACATAAACATGAACACTTAAGATCAAATGAGTTCTAGAGCAAGTCTTAATGCTGAACTTAAATACAGCCATTAACAAGAAACGATTTGACGAGATTTTGAAGACGAGCACGTAACGAATTTTAAGTTACATTTTTGCTCTCTGGCTGGGCTTTGAGTTATGGGCCAAGAGAGTGGAGTCGCGGCCAAGAGGTCGGGGTTGGGGTTAGGGTTGGGGTTGTGGTTGTGGTCTAGGCCCATATGCGATTTGCATGTTAACTAATTGCGAGCCGCATTTTATGCAAATCGCATTTCTGTCTGCGCACAACTAAAGTGAACGCTAATAAAGTTAACAACTTGTTTTGGCTTTTATTTAAATCTGTTTTTTTTCCATTTTTTTTTTGTTAGTGACAGCCTGCGCTAATTTCTTATAGACCACAAGCAGGCGAAAAGAGGCGTGGCAGCGGAAAAGGCGCTGCGCGTGCGTCGTGAATGTGTCTGCAACTGCGTCTGTCCGAATGTCTTTCTGTCTGACTGTCGCTGTCTCTGCTTGTCTGTCTATCTGTCTCTTAGTCTGCGAGGCATAAATTTCACATTTGACACTTTGCAGGCGCACAAAACTCACAAAGTGCCACATGCAACAGTTGCAGCTGCGGCAGGGGGCAAGCGACATGCGTCGTTCGTTGTAAATTTATGCGCCAAGGTGTTGGCGTGTGCCTCTCCGAGTATGTATGTGTGTGTGTGTGTGTGTGGGGGTCGCTTGACATGTAATTAGTGCGATCTCAACACTTCTGTTACAGTTATTTTTTATATTTTTTTCCATTTTATTATAATGGAGCTGGTAATTTGCTTATGAATATGTTAAAATTCAATTGTCACACTCTGCGAGCTGTCGAGGCACAGTGGGTGGCATTCGATTATTTGTGGAATGTTCGACTAGAAAAAAAACCAGCTGAATTAATTAATGAAATTAATTAACCAAGATATCTGCAACAACAACTCTAGAGTCTTTCTCTCAGTGCAGGCATATCATCAATTTATGACACTTCACTGTGAATGGAAAAATTGCTGATGTGATTAACAGAAAGCAAAGTACATTTATAACAACTGACAACTGTGCACATTGAGCACATTAATCAAGCGGCTTAAATCTGCATCTGGCCTAAAGCCAGCTCCAAGTCCAAGTCCAAGTCCAACTAGATGTAAAACTATCTGGGGCTAGATATATGACTGCTCGTTTGTATCTGCTTATAGTTTGGCACAATTATGATATATGACGCCTGGCTCCATTATGAAAAACATGTGAAAAACTGCACGCGATCATTAGACAGAATAACAACAACAGCAACAAAAACAAAGACTTGCCATTGAAAATGCGCAGCAAACAATTTTCACAGTTGTTGAAGCTGACTCAAAGGAGCAGCAAATAGGAAGATGTTGGTGGTGGAGGAGGATGAGAAGGAGGAGTGGCGGAGGAGTTGCTGTCGAAAGATTAATGACAGCACAAAACATCGGGCACACACATGGACTCGGCCGTGGACATGGATGTAGTCATAGATAAACGAGACTCTCATCCACAAATGAGGCAAAGGCAAAGACCTTGGATACACTTGCATTTCAATTAAATCACAAGTGCAGCTCCAAGTGGCAGCCGCAATGGGGCATGCCACCGCAAAGTATGCCCCTTACATAAGCGGATAATTAAATGTGAAATGTTAATTATTTAGCTTAAGATTAAGCTAGGGCTATAAATTGTATATATAGCAATATCTAGTATACCCTGTAATAAGGGGAGTGAGAATAATTTTGAATGATTTATCAGCTTAGCAAATGGCATCAATATTTTGTTAATCGGTGTAGATACAGCTAGGATACCTTGGAAAGAGTTCGTATATTTTTATGAGTATTTCACTTTTGATCATGTCTGTTAATAAACACCTGAGCAAATACTATTAATATTTTGCCTGGAGAGTCCGTCGCTCGTTGCTGAATGCTGGGCAAAAAACCTGTTCGCAGATACTGATATACAGAGATACAGATACACACGGATACACACCTGCAAAAGAAAACAGAAATGAAATTGAATAAGTTATGCGTTAGCGCAAATTAAGATGAATGTCATAATTTCAATAAAAATGAAATCTATTTTCAAAAATTGAAATAACCAAAACAGCGGAGACAAACGCCACAAACGGATTCATCGATCGTTAAGGCGACCAGTTCTCGAATCTTTGAGATACAAAAAACCCAAAAGAAAAAAAAAACAGATTCGACCCGCTGTGTTAATTATTGTTGTTGTTGTTGTTGGTTTATAATGGCAACTCTCACACGCGCCCACACAACGACTGAACGTTTAACAGTTAACCCCCCCACCGCCTCACCCCCCTTCAACCCATTCTCTCTGCCTTGTCACAGTCCATTTTGGCCGGCCTTAACGCGCGTGTCTTGCATACATTTTTGGGTAGCTTCTTTTTTGACAATTTCCATTGTTGTTCTGTCTCGATTTTTAATTTGTAACGCCCCCTCGTGCCACGCCCTCATTTTCTGCTTTCTGCATATTTTTACTTGCAGCAAACAGAAGACCTTAAATAAATTCTAAAAAAAAACAACACGTTCAACCAGAAGCCGACAGAAAAGTTTACGTTACGTACAAATTTTGTTGTTGTTGTTGTTATATTTGTTGTTGTATTTTCTGGTTGCTTGCCAAAATGCCAAAAACTAACAAAGTGGAAGACCGCGTAGGATGTGCAGCGGCAGACAAACAGAGAGAATTAGGGAGGAAGATAGTGAGTGGGAAAGAGAGAGAGGGATAGGGTGGGAGAGAGAGGTGGAAAGAGGGACAACGGGCTAAGGAGAAGTAACTGTATTTGTATCTTCTGTTCTGTCGGCTCGCTTTGATATTAAATCGAGGCGAAAAGCACAAAACAACAACAACAACAATCGAATCAACAACAACTAAAAAGATACCAAAAACAAAAAAAATGCTGCGAAGCGTGAAGGAAATAAATTCTTTCATTATTTTAAAAACTTATGTTGAAAAGCATTTTAAATAGTGTTGTTTTTGTAAAGCTATGTTTTTTATGTGTATTAAATAAATGGACTTAAATTACTTAATATATTGCCTAATATGCATTTAATTAAGCAATTCACTTCACACGGAAATCTAAAATATTTTTTATAATTTTTAATGAATTTTTAATGTACAGTTTTTACAGGCAACAGAAAAAAAGAAAAAAAATTCATTAATTTTAGCACATTTTTTTATGATTTATGAGCACGACGCTTTTTATGTCTTTAACAATCATAAATAAATATATGAGCTACATTCAAAATTTAAATAGTTTCGTCTGTGTTTCGCAACAATTAACAGATACATCATAGTTGAAAAGAAAATTCAAAATTTACGACTGTTTTTTTTTTCCAAATTTATTTTAGTTTCGCAGAACGTTGTTTTTGGTTTTGTTTTTGTTTTGCCAAATTCTTGTTAATTTCTTTATTTTGTTTTTCGATGAGAGGGTCAAGAAAATATTTGTTGGCTCGAACGGAAGCAGTTAATTTCTTAATTACATACATTTAATTTGCGATGCGAGACGCGATTCTAATTATATACGATATACAACAGATATATATACATATACATATATATATATATATATGTATGCTGAACTACGGCTAGGCCTAAAAAGAAATACTTGTTTCGACGGACTTGACAGACTTTGAATATGCATTAGTTTGTTTCTTTGGCAATTTTGGAGTCGAGTCGTGATATATTTGAAAAGGCGTCTGAGTCGAGGCCCTGACCTGGCAGTCGTGCGGATCGTATATATATCTATATAAATATATGATATTATATATGTATAAATGGTATGCTGCTCATTTGCATTTAACAAGTGTTTACAATTAAACAACGAGAGGGCCCAATGTCAGCCGTCAAATGTCCAATGGCTGATTAATAATCGCATACCCTAGCAAGCGGGAGCGAGAGAGTATTTCAGCTCGTCGCACAATTAATGACAATTAGTTGGAATTAGTTGTCAAATGTATGTACATTGAAAAGTCATTTGCAGACAGCCGGACATCAAATGCCAGTCCACACGTATTATATTCGCAGATACATTTGTTTCTATGCCTGTTGAATGGGTGTATATTTTTCCCGACCACATGTCTTATTGTGGTAGGCTTGACAGATACAGAAATAGGTACGACTGTATATAGATAGGGATTACGTTGCAATAGTAATACAGTTGTATCTAAGTGCCGACTGAGCTTAAATGCATAGAAATAGATATCAATTAATTAGTGCTTAGATACAGCTATAGATGCAACTCATATATAACTTTTCAGATTTGAACAGTTATATCTATGCATATTACATGATTGAGGACTTATTTTTATTGTCAAAAACCTTACAGATACAGATTATAAAGTAGCCAGCTACAAATACAATTGTACATACAGATATCTAGATACACATAGAATTGTAACTGTGCCTAAGGAATGAATGAAGACTTCTATTTCGTTACAGTTTGTATAATTGTTAGATACATATACATTTGTATCCAGAGAAATATACGTATACAATTGTGGTAACATACATTAACAATTGTATCTATGCCCATTGCATGTACAAATCTTTTGCTAGCCTACACGTATTCTTGTCGTAGGCCTCAATTGTCGCACACGCACAGCTACAGATACAATTGTATCTGCGTCTAATGCATGTTGTGTATCTTTTTGCCAAGTGACAGTCAAAGTCAGAGTCAGAGTCAGAGTAACATTCAGCAACTCTTCAGCGGCTAATTTGTATTCATTAGGCAGGTCCCGTTCGCAGTCTGTAATTTAAAATCGTTAAAAGTTTAATGAGGCGTTAATAATATGGTTTTGTTTTACTTTTCCCTCGCCGGCACCTTCGCTGGCGACTCTGTCCATGTGCGTTGTCTCATTCTCTCTTTCTCTTTCTCTTTCTCTCACTTACTCACTTTTCTCAGTGTCGCCATCGTTGTCGCCGTCATTGTCATTGCTTTTAACTGCAAATAAGCGCCACAGCTTTACAACGTGCCGCAGTCCCAGGCCGCAGTCGCGGTCGTGTTTGTGTCCTCACCTGCATTCCGAGACACGGCCACAGGTAGACCCATTCCTAAACCCATTCCCATACCCATCCCACCCATACGTGCCTGTCTGGCTCTGGGTTAGGATCTGTCGAAGGAGACAGAGAGAGAGTGCGGGAGAGAGGGAGTTTCGGTCTCTCCCGGCTTAATTGACTTGCAAGTGACTAATTGTGCATGAGTTCGAGCCGGGGAATTGGCCATGGCCATTGGGGGGGATCAGAAGAAGTTGCTGCTGTCATATGCGTGTAATATGAGCCAAGCTAAGAGGTTCGCAAATGAAGTTGTTCGAGCCGTTCCTGATTAGCTGTCGTACTCACTTGTTCGTCCGTCATTCGCTGCTAACTGTTATTGTTATAGTCGAGACATAAGTCGAGACATAAGCGGCTTGCAAAGGATGACTGCGCAGTGGTAAACTTGGCCAGGAACTTGGTTAGCAACAAAAACTTGCCAACAGTAAGTTCTTAAGCCGATATGGATTATGGTCTGCATGCACTTAGCTCTGCAAGTAATTCAAATATCTATCTAAATTCTAACAAATTTCTAACAAAATTCGTAGCATGTTTTTTTTTCATAATTTAAAGTTTGCATTGAAGCAATTGAAAATTTGGCTTCTGACCAATTTTGGTCAGTTTAGACAACAGACAGAAATTGTCATTGTCAGTTTTAGTATAAGCCAAAAAAAGCAATAATAACAACAACAACAACAACAACACGAGTCACAGAGATTTAGATTTGCAACGATTGTCAAAGAGCCGCAAAATATTTATAAAAAGCCAAATATTGCAATTGCCGCAATTGCATTTTGGCCTTTTTTTGTCATTGATATGTCCAATAAATTGTCACGAAATTCTCAGCAGGCAGTCCGACAACAGCAACAACAGCAACAACTGCTACAACAACAACAACAACATTTGTGTCATGAGTCGCATGTATCGAATTTCATACATTTTTCATTATTTACAATTCTTATAAAAACTTTTGGTTAAATGCGACCCTTGCATAATGTGAGGTCAAAAGCCATTAAATGAAATTAACATAAATCAACTAATTGCCGTTAGTAAATTGCCTTGGGGATCAGGGGCAAGCACTACGCTATAATTAATGAAATTTAACTTGATTAAAATCAAAGTCGAAAAGAGAAAAACAATTAGGTAGAAATTCGTGAGATAGTGAAATTTTTATAGACATGCTTTCAAATTAGCTTCAAATAATAAATAATAAATAATAATTCTCCCCAAATTCCCCCAAAACAACCAAAAATTTGTATATAGTATACTATATTTATAAATAAAATGATTGTGTGCTTAACTGTACAAAAAATGTGTAAACATTTATAACTAAAGTCAATCAATCTTCGGGCAGCTTTAAGTGCCAGTTCATTAACAGCTCTTCAACTAAGCCCCAGCTTAACTATGTATATATAAAGATATATATGCATATATATATATATATATATATATATATATATATATGAATATGTATGGTAAAACAAGATGTCTCAACAATGTAAAAAGTTGAGACGCTTTGCACGTTGGCAATTTGTGTCCGCGTCTTGAAAGGCTTTTTTTGTTTGTGCCTTTTGCGTAATTAACTTAAAAGAACATTAAACAATAAATTGGCAAATTTATGGCATTTCAGCAAATGTTGTGCGAGTAACAAAAAACCCGGTGCCAAAGCCGCTGATAAGGCACAAAGCGAACAGAAGACAGAAGACAGAAGAAACAGCTGAAAAACGTGCAGCCAAAGGCAGCGAAGAGGGAAGAGTGGAAAGGAAAAACGAACGACGGCATACGAATAATTATAATAAAGTGATAATGGAATATATTTTACAACGTTTTGAGTTAAATGCTAAATGACAGGCCCTGTCAATACACAAACAAGCAACAACAACAGCAGCAGCGATAGTAGCAGCAGCAGCAGCAGCAGCAACAACAACAACAGCAACAAAGTGTCAAAGGGGCCGCGTCTCTTTGGCCATTTGGCCAGTTAGGCAAATGAGTTAACTGGGCTTTATTCAACGGAGCTTGCGTGTTTGCGACTCCTCTTGAAGTTTTCCAATCGTGGTTAAATATGCATTAATTAGGCGCTAAGCGCAGTGCTGGTAAACGTTAAAGTACACAAGCCAATTAGTTAAGCTCTTCGCATCTATTGCTAATGCAATTAAAGTTATATGCAGTGTTGTTAAACGTACAATGTACACAAGCTAATTAGCAAAACTTTTGCTTTTGTAGTGTTGGGAAACGTTAAATTTCATTAACTATTTACTCGAACTGTTCTCTTCTAGATTACCAATCCAATTGAAGCTCAGTTTTGGTTAATAATTATAATCGTATCTTTCACACGTAAGCGTTACATTAAATAGGCTAATTATTCGAAATTTTTTCTTCTATATTGCCAATGCAATTGTGTCGGCCACTCTTGAATGCACATAAGATAATTATTCGAACTTTTCGCGTCTATTGCCAATAAAATTGCATTCGTTTGACTGTTTAAAAACAATTACAAACACATTTGAAAAGCGCCCACGCGAATGTCATAAAATTGCATCAATCAAGAGTTAAACGACAGCAGCAGAAAAAGCAGCAGATGTTGCAGAGGCAGCCACATGTAGGAGGGGGGGCAGCTGCCACAAATGTTAAGTCATTTTTGGGTCATTTGAAATGCTGAAGCAATGAGGCAATGAGTTGGCAATATGTTGGAAAATCGCATCCAACAAATCTGGCAAATACATTAGTTTTAATTGCCTGCCTGGGGATGATGTCACTGCCCAAGCAGCAACAGCAGCAACAGCAGCAGCAGAAGTTGCAGCAGCAGCCCCCAAGGAGCAGCAATAGCAGCAGCAGCAGCAGCAGCAGCAGCAGCAGCAGCAGGGGAACAACATTTGCCAGTTGCTTAGCCTTGTCGCACATAACAATGGCAATAAACTGGCTTTCGGCTGCAGTTGTTGCCAAAGTTGATATTGTTGCTGTTGCTGTTGTTGCTGCTGTTGTTGCTGCTGCTGCTGCCAGTGTTGTTGTGGGCAAAGTTGCTGCTGCTGATGTGTTCGCTACTCTTGCTGCTGTATCTGGTGCTGCTGCCAATGTTGTTGTAGTTGTTGTTGCTTTTGCTGCCAATGTTGTTGCTCCCGCTGACACAGTTGCCGTTGCTGTTGTCGTCGTGTTGTCTGCCGCGAGTGCATTGCTAAATGCCTTTGGCTTTGCTTTTTGCCACCAGCAGCTACAAAGTCTCAAACGTGATTACAGTGAAGCCAGGCTATGATGTCAATGCAATTATCGTATTGCTTTCAAATATGGCTTTTTATGTGCAGCTCTTATCTAATCATCCAACTGCGCAACAAACAAACATAAAATGCAATTTTATCTATGAAGTTGTTGGCCAAACAAAAAGTATTTCACGCTAACTAAGCAATTCTTTAACAAAATTCCGTGACACTTAAAAAAAAAAAAACGAAAAACTGCTTTAAGATACAGATACATATTAAAAATTATCTACAATTATCTGCACAATTGTTTGAAAAATAAGGTATTTAATCTTCTCGTAAATGAATTTCTATATGTGTTCAGTTTATCTGCGCTCCACTGTACTTAGTCAACGCTTATATAATTAATTTGCAGCTATTCATTTGTTGTCTCTTTAGCCATTTACTAATAAGCATTTAACTGTCTATTTGTTTATCTTTGAGTCTTTGTAAATTGCATGTTTTGTTTAACAATTAGCTCGATTTTCCATTTAAAAACTTGGGCTTTTCCAGTGGAAAACAATGTTTGGCACAAGTGCAAAAGGTAAACAAAAGGAATGCAACAAAGCCCATTGAGCAGATTTTCTATTTAAAATTAAAAAGGATAAGCTGAAAATCATAAAAGAAAATTCAAATAGATTTCACACTTGCTTTCCTTGGCATTTTGCAACGCCAAATGCGCAGATGAAAATTTGAATGCAACTGCAATGGCAAATGCATTTGTGAACCACTGTAACTGACTCATCGTTACAGTTGGCAGCCAGATCGACGACAGTGTGTGCCATAAGTCTGCGACCCGCTAATTTGGCAACAGCGCGAAGGCCTCGCAGACTTTTTAACTTTTTGTGGCTTTTTGCTTTTGGCTGCTTTTATTTTATTTTATTTTTGTTTTTTCTATTATATGAAACGGTTTTGTGTTCGCTTTTGTGCCCTGCGGTCATGTATACCCTGTAAAATGAAAAATTAAATGTTGAGGCTACATGCATGAGCTTTGAAATAAAGGAATTCTAATTTTTTTATTGAATATATATTGTAAGTCAAGAACATCGAAATATAGATCGAACCGAACCATATTTTTCTTTCAAGTTAGTTTATTTTCACATAAAAAAATTTTGTGACTTTACAATGAACAGCTTTAAATATTTTGTAGAATCTTTAAGATAAAAGCTTATATGTGGGCTGAAACATCAAAACAACAAAATTTTTGGGGTTTGCAGTTTTGTTTAGAATTGTAATTGTAGTAAAAAAAAATTTTTCCTTAGCTACTCAAAATATTTAATGATTCTAAGGTTTACATGAACTTGATATACCCTATGAGAAATGCATACGCAGTGTTTAAATCATATTCGCTGGAAAAATCTAATGAATTGTATTACAAACGAATATCCAATAACCAAATATGAAGCTATTTTTTGTTAGGTTTCATAGCTGTCGTATATCTGAGTGATTGATATACCCTATATCATATGAACGCGCAGGCATTGAATGACTGCAGACGCAATAAGGCAACACGCGATAATTTTTTTTGGTTTTTGTTTTTGCTGTTGCGGCGAATTGCCAAGTTGACAGTTGCGCCTTTTTTATACGATTCTTATGTGGCGACATTTTCGTAGTTCCTCTCGCCACTCTCCCGATCTGCCGGTCTACAAATCTTGCAATCTCCCGGTCTCTCGAACACTCGGTCACGGGGTCTTTGACACTTGCTGCACGCGGCGAGGGCAATTAAATAGCTGGGCCCCAAATATGCACACACACACACACACACACACACACACACACTTTTGTATATATACATATATATTCATTATTTGTCTGTATGAGTCCCGGATGCATTGCATAAGTTGCGCATCAAATTGTGAGATTTGCTTGGGGCGCAAAATATTTGCCTGCTAAATTTAGCGACGCGTCAAAATACGTAAAAAAGAGAAGCGGCGATTCTAACGATTTGAATACTTTGCTGCTTGTTTTCTAAACATTTGCATTTTCGTTTTTCATTTTTATCTTTTTACTCTATTTTTTATTATATATATTTTTTTTTTGCTGTAAAGTATAGCTGCCAAAATTTTGCAGAAGCGCATAAATTAGGCATTCGAAATGATAAACGCGTGACTTGTTTTTAGTTCCCTCTTTGAAACGCTCGAAATCAAATGTGTATATAGAGCTTGGCATTTATATACCTTCTACCTGGAGGGTATACACGTTTCATCATGCAATTTGTAACACCTATGCATTAAGCTGAAGGTTTGCAAAAGTTTGATCTTGAATGAAAAGTTTCTCTGTTTTTCAAAATATTTTGATAGCAACTCTTAACATTCCCTATCCAAAAGTGAATTATATATTCGTCTGTTCTTCTGGATCTTTAATTTAGTTGAAATTCATTACAAAAAATTGGCCGGCAAAAAATGTTCATCAATTAAAGTTTTCGGTCAAATATTTGCTTAATAAATCAGAGACTGAAATAATATCCCACCGAAAAAAAATATTTATATATATAGCGATAAAAAAATCATCATAATAAAGTAAAAAATCAAATTTGAGACATTTGTTTGATTTTTTTTATACAGATTTATGCATGGCTTTTAGAGCTTTAATTAATCTTTATTTATACTGCGAACTGGAACTGGATCTAGATCCGGGCTTGTTTTTCTATATTGTTCTGACACTTGTAATCGATATATTTTATGCGATGATTATTTCCATAATACCCATAACGAAAAAATACAGAATAGAGAAAAAAATCCACTGCTCTCGATCAAATTTATTTGATGGCCTGTTGAGTTGTTGAATGGGGCTTTGGGGCTACACTCGGGGGAATTATGCTATGCCGCAGCTTGATATATTTTATGGGGCACAGTGTCAAGTAAGTGTGTTTGTATGTGTGTGTGTGTGTGCATGTGCGTGACATCTGGGCACAAATCTATGCATTGTATTCAAATATAAGTTGCAATAAAGCATTAATGCACGAATAGAGCAAAACTTGAAACACAGATTTATTTTACTTAGTTTTCTCTCTTTCTCTTCATCTCCTTCTCCTCCTGAACTGTATTCAATTTAGTTTATATAAATGGCTTGAACAGATTTGCCTGCGATAAATCCCAAATAATAGAAATTGAGTAGAGAAGAGAATAAAACTTAATTAATTAGCGTCAAAATGGCGCGAGTTGCAGGCCACTACATAAACCACTCCATAGACTCCACCATAGAGCAGACTTCCACTCGGATGCAGTTGCTCTTCGTCTGGGTTCTATGCTCTGCTTCCTGCTTGCCTGTCATTTGGCAAATTAATGGAATCAGCGCCGTTATTAGCCGAACCGCGGCCAATGATATTATCAGCAAAAAAAAAAAAAAAAACAAAAAAAAAATGAAATAAAATAAAAAAGGCAACAAAAAATGTAGACTATAACAGAAATGTTTGTTGGCAAAGTCGCCGCATAACGGTAATTTATCTTTTAGCACGAATTATCGATCGATTCCGTGGCATTTCACTCTCTGAGCCAAGTTGCTGGGCCAAAACTTAATGCTTTATCTGTGTATGTTTGCCATTAGGTAACTGTCAGTTCCGCAAGCAGGCAACCGGCAGCAAGAAGAGCGTAAGTGTAGAGGGGAAGAGCGAAGGGGGGAAGGGGGGTGGTGGGGTTATTATGCGCGACTCAATAGACTGTTAACTTGGCTTATTGAGTTGTGAGCAGCCTTCCTCCTTGTTGGTGTTGTTATTGTTGTTGTTGTTGCTTTTACTGCCGACCTTTTTATCGCCTGGCAAGTATCTACAAAGTCGCCAAGTCGCCAAAGTCGCATTCGTTGCCGGCTCAAGTAATTTTCGTTGTGGCAGCTCGTGTAATGAACGAGGGGTGTGGTGTCCAACCTCCAACCCCCAACTCCCAACTCCCTACCCTTAGCCCTCAGGCTCTTCGCAAATGGCAACGGCAACATTTTTGGCACGCGAAAACTTGCGCTTATTCAATTTTCAGCTGCCGTCGCCGGCGGCCAACGCGGCGTATGAGCGCTTCCGCTTTTCCCCGCTTCCGCTCTTCCCCATATCCGCTTCCGCTGGCCGCCCCTGTCTGTCGGCTCGAATGGGTTGCCCAAATTTCAAATGTACATGAACAAAGCGCGCCGCGGCAATCATTCATAGTTCCCATCCTCGTCGCTGCGAAGGCCCAAAATCCTTTTTTGCATGCAATGCCACAAAACTTTCCACGACTGTCTGCCCTCATACACTGCGACAGAACAGAGTCAGACATCCAACATGGGGCTGGATACACACACCTGCCCAGACCCCAAACCCCAATCCCCAACCCGAAGCCCAAACCCGAAGCCTTTGCTAATTAAGATGAATGCGTCGCCCGTTTAGCAGCTTAAATGATACGGAAGTTTAGCCCGATGAGTAAGTTTAATTGGGCAAGCGAAAATCGTGTGTAGCTGGTTTTCTTGCAGTGTATTTTGTTTACTTTTGCATAAGCAGCGGCGTCAAATGGCCGCCAAAGGAGCTGCCACGCATGCTGCGAGCTAAAGGTCCCGTTATGCGCATATATATAAGTAAATGTATATGTATCTGCCTTATATAATATCTCACATTTAAATAAGGCCAATGCCGAATTGGACAAAAAATTTAAAGGGTGGACTTTGTTTGCTTTTGGTTATGCAAGCAAAAAGTTGAGCAAACATTTTGGTTTTTTTTTTTTGCTGCAGCTGCGCGCGTGATTAATAAAGCGTTTAACTCATAAAAGTTGCGTTAAATAACAAACAATTTAAAATTGTTCACTTTTAATAAAACTTTAATAAACAAATTGAACATCGCTTCTGGCATTCATTGATTTCATTGCTCTGCCAAATCCGTAAATGGAATTCAATTCATTTTCAATTCAATTTGCTTGCCAGCCTTAAAATACGCATCATATATCTCTCTGCCTCATATCGGACATAGATCAATTAGCTAACGTATTGCGAACAGACTTTACATCTAGTTGTTCAGCCTTATTAAAATATATTACTATCAGCTCATTAACCCTGGTTACTAACGATCTAGCTACTGATCAGATTTGCAAATGATCCTTTTTCACATATCGCTCATTTACAGGGTATCTTTCCACAGAAATGCGTAATTCAGCATCGTTTTTCTTCCTCCACTTTTGTTACATTTCTTATGAATATGCGAAAGTTTCTTCTCGTTTCCGATCAGCTTAATAAATAATCAACCCCCTGCACAGCTTATATTCAGGGTGTCCAGTACAGGGTGTGGACAACAGGGTGTCTCTTACTTTCGCAGGAAAATCAATAATAGTTGAGACAAGCCTATTGAAACCCCTCGATATTCTTCTGAGACTTCAGCTACTTATGTATCACACAATTGTTGTTGTAACTGTTATTGTTATTGCTGTTGTAGTGTCTGTTGTTGTTGTTATTATTATTTGTTGTTGCGTGTCGGATTTGTGCAACACGCAACAAAAGTGACTTTGTCATGTTGCGTGTTCGCAGCTAATGCGAATATAATTTAATATTTTTGTCGAACTTTACTCTTGCCAAAATGTAACAATTGTTGTTTTTCATCCCTTAGCCGGGGCTACCCTATGCTGCGAGGGGGTGGTTGCAGGGTTGATATGTTGCAATTGTCTCGTGTCGAGTCGCTTGACTGATGAGTTTCAGCACCGCACGATGGCAGCGGCAATCAGCAACCCTCTTCAAAAATTAAGTCGTGTTGAAATCGATGCCGGCTGTGGGTGGCAGCAGCCGCTGCTAACGTCGACGTCGACGTTGACGTTGACGTTGACGTTGACGTTGACGTTGACGTCGACCGCATGTCAATCATAATTAAAAGTTTCTGTCTGGGGGGAGTCGAGGTTTTGAGGTTTCGGCTCTCTCTCTCTCTCTCTGACTGAGCGGGCGGGCTTTCGCTTATCTAATCGTGTGCTTGACTGCTCGTTAAATCATTCAGTCAGTCAGCCAGTCAGTCAGTCAGTCGGTCCGCATCATTCATGCAGCCTCCATTCACACTGCCATTCATTCATATTGCAATCCATTCTGGTCTTTATCAAACATCGTCGCTGCCCAATAAGGCGCTGCCCATTCAGCTGCTGCCTGCGGCCGAGCAGTGGCAACTTTAGCTGGCGCTGCTGATGTTGCCGCTGCGGCTCATTATCAATTTCCAATGTTGCACAGAGGCAAAATGTGCGTGCAGCTCGTGCAGCAGTTGCCAGCAGTCGCATCTGTCAATGGCAGCAGCTCAGCTAACAAACTGCCCATTGTCCCAATGCCCCGTTGCATGCCCCAACTGCTGCTGTTGCTGCTGCTTGTTGTCGCCGTCAATGTGTCTGCAACAATTGTTGCTCTCCATTTGCTGTCTGACTACTAAGCCAGCCCCTCCCCCTTCCCTCGCACTCTCCTACTGCTCCTACTGCTCCTTCTGTTCCCACTGCTCGTGCTGCTCCTGCTTGTACGTCTGTCTGTCTATTGTCTGTTGCAACTGTCTGTTGTCGCTCGAAGACATCGTTTGAAATTGCTGAGATTCTGGTTTTTGTTGCTGTTGCAACCACTGTTGCTGCTGCTGCTACTGCTGCTACTGCTGCTACTGCTGTTGCCGTAGTTGGGGCATTGGGGCAGCAGCATTCACATCTACAGCCATATTCAGCGCACTTGCACTTATTACGCGCTGCGTGCCTCGAAACCCAACTAGACTAGAACTCACTCACCCCATCAATGGCTCTGCAACTGTGCCAAATACATGTCAAACTGTGCGCTTACCTGCAATGAAAAAGAGCAATGGAGAACAGAAATGAATAAAAGAGAAACGAAAACACAAAGAAAAGTTCTTATTATTTAAATAGAATACAATACATATTTTATTTAGTGTAGAGACTGAATTGTGTTGTCTAGTGTATCCATCAGATGGCCATAAAATAGTTTGAAATGTTTAGCATTTTGTTTAAATTGAGATTTAATTATGTGGCAACAAGCGGATCAACAGACAGACTTGTTGCAAGGGAAAGGAAAACCGATTCGAGCAGGCGGCTCTTCACAGCAACTTTTCACAGGTTTTTCTATTGCGCCGCTTTTCATTTTCCCTCGCTCTGATGGATCTGACTGACAGGCCGGCTGCCTCTTTCGTTCCGACTGATTAAAATGGATTTGTTTAGAGAAAAGTTGTGCGTCTGTTTTTCAAACGGAACATGTGTGTGCGTGTGAGCATATGTGTGCGTGTGTGTATGTGTGTTATTGTTATAACATTGAACACATTTTGAGTTAATTTGTTTGTTTGCTCGCGTGTCACAGTTCAACACACGGCGGCGTCTATTTTGAGAAAGTTTATTGACTGCAAACGTTGCCCCCTACCCCTGCTCCTTCCTCCATCCTCCTTCCTCAGCCCCTTCACCTTCTCCCGCGCCCGCACAATCAACTTATTTGCCATGCATAAAATGTCCAAGCATTAGGAATCAAAAGCCAGGCAACAGCTTTCCAGTTTTCCAGCTATCCAGCTTTCGAGCGGGAGTCAGTGTCAAAGTTTAAGCAGCTGGCTGCTTGCCCCAAGTAGAGCGGCGAGTGGGGCTGTTGGCACTTGGCTTGAATAAAGAATATGTTGCAGGCAGCCAGGACTTGCCACGGGTGGCGCGTGTTGATGATGCACCGTGTTGAAAGACAAATAACGCGTCGCTGCTGTTGCAAGTGGCAAGTGGCAAGTGGTTGAGCTGTTGCAACACCAAAGACCCCTCCACAGGCGCGTTGACACGCAGCTGCCATATATTGGGGCAAGGTGGCAGCTTGAAAAAGTGCTCAACAGCAAAATTTGTATAAATTTCTCTCGTCTATCCGTACGTGTAATAAATGCACGGACTGTTATAAATTGCACGCGCTGATGGCCAATTGTGGCAGCTGCGCATGCTGCATGCCCCAACCTGTGGCAAGAGACTTTGACAGGCATTGATGACAGCCAAGTGAGCCTTTTAATTAATATCTAAATATCACACACACACAACCGAGAACCAAAAAGTCGAATGTGCGTTTGTATTAGTAAACATTTGAGAATTTGGAGATTTCTTTAATTACTTGAAAATTGTTTCATACATTTATATATGTATGTGTGTGTATGCATTAAATTGCAGGGTATTTCAAGAGAATCTTCTTCTTCTTCTGCAGCAATCATATTGAAAAGTGCTTTTTAGATGAGGTTCAGGCCATATTTTCTTTGATTCGGGACAAGTTGTGTGCATTGCTTTAGCAAATTTGTACAGCGTTCTTTTTTCTGCTTGTTTTCTGTTTTTAAATCAAGACCAATTTGTATGCATTAAATGCAGAGAGACATTTCACTGCGTCAAGATTTACGTAATGCCACCCACTGACAGACAATGTAGAGACTTCCCCTCCACAAATACGGATTCGGAATCACCCTTGGCTGACTGCCTGGCTGTCTGTCGAGGTCGTTCTCTGCTTCCAGGGCTGTTCAGTCTGAGGAGCAGGGCTAGTGGGGAGTCTGGGGGTTGGCTTGTGGGGCTGGTTGATCTGTCGCCCTGTCTGTTTACGCCCACAGTTTGTCACAGCGCCAGCGAATTTTGAGCGGATGCTTTAATCGAGGCCCAATGGTTGCCTCTCTTTCTCTCTCACAGTTGCTTTCTCTTTCTCTCTTCACCACCCTCGCACACACACAAAGGTCAAAGTCAAGAGCAGTTTGTACAGTTTTTCGCCAATTATTAATCAGACTATATACTGCGATATATGCAACGATGTAATGTAGGAAATTTCCACTTGAGACACGTTGTTGTTGTTGTTCTTGTTGTGGTTGATGCTGTTGCCCAATTCCGAATTTTGAGCTCTCTAATTTTTCTCACTTAAAACAAAAACTATAAATTTTGCTCTGCTAAAAACATGGAAAAACTTACACAACTCTCGGGGTCAAGCATGACAACCAACAACGAACAACCAACAAGCAACAACCAACAACTAGCGACTGACAACAACAACAAAAGGAAAGCATTGTAAAATTTTTGTTTTATTGCAAACATTCAACGCCATTTGCGTTTTTGCCATATAAATGTCGCCTGTTCGTTGTTGTTGTTGTTGTTGTTATTGTCGGACAGCGATAAAAATCTGTGAAATAACAGAGCCCAACAGCCGGACACAGTACAACGAAATACCAAATACCCTATCCAAAAGTATTATATATATATTCATAAATCATGTGTATGTGTATATATTTATAAATCAAAATGTAAAGAGAGAAGCGCGTGTAAAAGGATAAGTTCAAAGTGTAGAAACTGCTGATAAATAAATCAAGTTTAAATGTTATTTAATTATTATAGAATATATATACAATTGACTTGAGCTCCACAGTTAATCCAAACCAAACTTCTTTATATCTTATTTATAAAAATAATAATTAACACTTAATTGAAGACTGACGAAATATAAATTAATTGTAAATTGTCTTAAGACACGAATTAAAATAAAACAAAAATTATGCTTAAAATAAATTGAACTCCAATTCTTGGCCATAGCTGACAGAGCCACAATTGAAGAAGTGAAACAAGGGAACACGGGCACAGTTTGTAGAACATGGTAAAGTCAACAATTCAGCCCCCCGTCCACGCCCCCTCCCTTCGTGCACACCCCCACAACAATTTGGCCATAGTTTGCGGAGACCCCAATGGGGCTCGTTTACAAATTAAGCACTTCCAAATGGGCAGCAAATTAATTTTTATTGCTCGCAGAGTTATGTAAAATACAGCCAACAGTTCCGACAAAGCAGAGAATTTACGTTTGGTTAGGTTTATTTGCCTTATAGAGCGATCCAGATATGGCGTGAGAAAAAGAGAAAGTGAGCGAGAGCGAGACAGAGAGTCAGTTGTTAGATGCAAAAAGTTTTGCAAGTTGTCGACTGCTTCTAATAAGCGCCGCAAGTTTCGTTCGAATTGACAAAGTTTTGTTTTTTTTTTTCCGACTAACAAGAATTTTTGTCGGCTGGATTTTAGAAGCTTAGCATCGCAGCAGATGGCGACTGCCTGTCTGACAGTTATTTAGTGCAGGGATTTGCAAAGATAGCCACCCAAAACGGAAGCGGCCAGCAGTTTCCCTCCAGAGTTGTCTTCTTGGTAGTACATTTGGCTGGCAGCTTAACGTGCCTGCGATAAGTCTATCTCCCTACCTCCCTCTGGCCTTATCATTAGCTCGCAATTATGCGTATTTAATTGAGCTGCACATAAATCGGGAGCTAGTTGGACAAAGTTGAAATTAATATTGGACAGTTGGCAATATGGAAGAAGTCAATATTTAAATCCGTTTCCAACTAAAATATTTGGAGCTTTAGAATGAGACATTTTTAAAATTAGTCCATTCACAGTTAATATTACAAAAATTTACGAATCGAACTCCAATCAAAGTAATTGCTGCAAATGATAAACCGAACCAATAAAAAATGCAGCTGTGATTTAAATTATTTTATAATTTCCTCTGATGAGCTTCAAATTGAAACTCTTGGTATAAATCGCAATCATATTCGTATATAAAATTAATCAGAAATCATTTTGTGACACGCCACTGCAAAAATGTTAACGATGCTGTTTGACGATAAGTGTTGGAAATGGTCAGTCGGATAGTTGACTTCAGCATTCAGTTTGACATTTTCATTAGGCTACAGCACATCTACCCACAACCCCACCCCCTCATCGCATAAAGAGAAACACCCCCACGCATACATTTACCTTTTCACGGGATGTCATTTTGTATATGTGCGAGGCTTATCATTTATTTATATGGTTTATTATTGTTGTTTATGCTCGTTGTTGTTGTGTTTGTTGTTGTTGTCGCTGTTGCTGTTGCTGTTGCTGTTTGTCGAGCAGGAAGGGAAACAATGAGAGGCGGAAGTCTGGCCTGAAGTGGGCGGCTGTAGGCCAAGGGTTGTGGCAACAATCTCTTTCTCCCTCTCTCCTCGGCCTGCTCCAAGTGTCATTGTTGCCATTGAGCATGCTCTTTGTTTGATAAATTATTTATTGGTCGTGTGTCTGACAGAAATGATGGCACGTGGCATTGTCCTCTAAAGGCCCAGCCACCAAAGCTGAAGTGCTTGCCGGTGGCTGATTCGACACAGCGGTTCAAAATCTGCGACTCACTGCTGCAAATCACGGCTAAAATATTAAGCATTAACTTATAAATACATATATATATATACATATACACATATACACATATATATTATGTATATACTGTGCCTTCGAGGCAATTCAATCAGCTTTAAGCTCGCCGTTTATATTGCAATTCCTTCCCATTGACTCACACCTTTGTCTATCATATTCACCTGCTCATCCTGCTCATACCTGCCCAATTGTGCAGCAAACAAAAAGTTGATTGCGTTTCACACGGCTGCAGCCGGAACCGGAGCTCCGCATATGAAGCCGTCAGCTCCTCGACCCAGTTGAGTAGTTCACACTCAAGTGGCTCCATATGATGCACACACACACACACACACACACACACACATAGGCACATACTCTAGAGTCTGTATGTTATAAAAAAAAAATAAATTTGTAAAAATATGAAAGGCACAACTTTTGCATAATGCGCTTGCACTTGGCCAAACTCCTCTCTCTCTCTCTCTCTCTCTCTCTCTCTCTCTCTCTCTCTCTCTCTCTCTTACTCTTTCTGTCTCTCCCTTGCCTCCCCTATGCATAATAGATTTCAATGTGCTCCAACCAGTCAACATGGAGCAGAGCATCGGGCACATGTTGACCTTAGCTTGGTCCGGGCCATATGCAAAAGGTTCATTGGCCATTGGCGACCGGCACGCGGAGCCATTGTTGGAGCCGTTGTTGGAGTCATTCTGGGGTCGAGATGGGGCCAGTTGGCCAGTTAAAATTTAATGCTGTTTATGAATTCGAGCAGTGCCCAAAGTGCTGCCATATAAATTCCGGTTGTGTTTGGCCAACTTTTGGCTCATTTCAAATTTACAAGTTTTAATTGAAAAAACAGTTAGTGGGGATTTGTGCACTTATATATGACTGCAGTGGAGCCCAGGTGGAGGACATTAAATCAACAAGTGACTGCAGTTGCGTCAACTGTTTCCTTTCTACCTTGGCCCGGTCTTAGGCAGTCACAGTCTCCTTCTTGGCCACGTTCTTGGCCAACGGTGTCGTGTCACGTTGCAGAGTCGTCGTTGGCCCTTAATTACCGGAAGTTGCTGCCTGGTCGCCTCGTTTTGACCAGGTTAGAAGCTGCAATTAGTGTCTGGGACACACCTACAACAACAACAGCAACAACAAGAACAACAATAGCAGCAAAGCTGATAGCCAAGAAATTACTTAGATATGTACTTGAAAGTGGCTTACAAGTTGCCTCGTTGCTGTTCCTTGTTGCAACAATCTTGCCGCTTCGTGTTGCCTTAAGTGTTTACAACTTTATTTAAGCCTTCAACGACATGAAATTTGGTTAACTGATTTTCATACACAGTTAGGCAACAAAAATGGATTTAAGTCTAGTTTTGACTACCCTAGCTGCAATTAGGCATAGGGTACGCGGACAGCTTTTACTTAAGCAATACCTTATCGATGAAGATTTGTGGCACTGCACCCAGAGTGTGCCACAAAGTGCCGCCGGTTGTCGGTCGCCGGTTGCACATGCGTCGCATTATTTTTATGGGCAATTTCAATTATCTTCGCATGTCGTTTAATTGCATTAATTAAACCAACACGAGATGCTTAACATTCATTACTTTCTGTGTGCATTTTATGACAGCCCCATCTATAAGTCCAGCTGCATCCTTATCAGTGACTCTTTCCTTTTCGCTGGTGCCGCATTTCCGGCGTTAATTGAATGCAGTGGAGTCCACGTGCGAGCGGACGCATTAAGCCAACGAGTGTGTGAGTGTGAGTGCGAGTGTGAGAGTGTGTACGTATGTGTGTGTATGCTGGTGTGTGTGCATTGCCAATTAGCAGTGGCCCGACTCCATTTGGCAGACTGTCCAATCCAGCACTTTGTCAATTATTATTTATTAATTGATGGTTTGCATTCTTCCACATCTTTTCTTTTTTTTTTTTTTTTTAATTTCTGCACATACAACATTTTTGATTGATATTTCAATTTATGCGCTTCATTATTTAAATTGAATGATTAATCAAACAGAATCAGTGGGTCAACTAAATATGTGCAGCAAATCGAAACAAGTAATAAAAATCTAGTCGAGTGTGCACGACTAAAGAATACCCTGCACTCCTGTTCTTTAGAAAATTTTGCTTATATCTCTATTTACATGTTTATGACACTTATCCATAATGGAGTCTACCTTAGCAGAAAATAAATGTATATACATATATAAATATTTTTGTATATACATACATACATATATTAAGGTAGATGATTCGATGTACGAGATTTGCTCGAGAACCTCAAACTAGCTATCGATAAGAAGCAAACAGAAAGTGATATCGATATTTCCAAATATAAATGATCAGCGCGTGCTATTGGAGAACCTACATACATATAAAACTTGAAGTCTCCAGCTCTTATAACTTCGGAGATCGACGCGATTTTACATACATACGCACAGGGCTGAATCTGCTGATTAAGTATTTACATCCATCTACATATGTATGTGTGTAAACAAAATACTTTATGTAGTCGGCCTCCTTCTGTCCGTACATTTTCACAAAACATTATACCGTTATGAATGGGTTCACTGTGTAACATAAAGTAAGAGAAATATTACGCATTCACACATAACATTTAGCTAACTGTAAATACTGTAAATATGAGAGCTTAGCATTAAGAGCGAAAGAACGAAAAAATAAGAGCGCAAGTACAAACAATAAACTGCGGCAAAACGAAGCATTATCAAAACAATAAACAATTGATGGCATTCTACTTAGGCCAGCAGTAACAACAACAGTAACAACAAGAGCAATACCAACAGCAACAACAAATCAATAAAAACAAACCAGCAAAAGGGAAATAAATAAAAATTGCTTTATTTATCAAGCATTAAACAATAAATGGGATTATTTTTATCAAGCAGACAAGAGAGATGTCAAAGCACAAGCAAGACAAAGCGAAAGAGACGGACGAAGAACAGCAGAGAGCAATGCTAAGTGGAGTGTAGGAGTGAGGGAGCGAGGAAGCGTGGAAGCGAGAAAGCGACGGAGCGAGGGAGCGAGAGAGGGTGTCCAAAGCACGCTAGAAGAAACACACAAATAAATAAATGCAAATCATTTTCTATAGCCCTGCGCTTCGTTCCGCTACTCTGTAGCGCAGTGTAGTGTTGAGCCTCTGATGGCCTTTAGGTTTCTGGTTGAGTAAATGGCATTACGACCCACTTGGAAGTACGTGTTCTGGCCTACAAATGTTTGAGGCTTTAAGGAGAGCGAGAACAAGTCCTGGACAGGCCTAATAAGTAACTGGACCTACACTCCCACTCTCACACACACACTCACACGCAGGCACGCACAAACACTTTGCCCCCTCCCACTCACAACTCATTTGAATTTCCTTTTGTTTTGTTTTTCTGCTCTCCCATTTTATTTCAGCAAATTTGTAACTGTCACTTGGCCAAAGTTCTTTTTTTTTTGTTTTTTTTTGTTTGTTAGGCAAAGAAATCTGTATGTTCCGGCTCATTGTGGAACCGGTTCGCTTGCGGCGAACTTTGTGCGTGTTGCGAGGCGAATGGAACAAAAAAATAAGTAAAGTTGAAAGTTGGGTAGCAAAAGGTAGCAAAACTTTCGCAAGTGACAAATAGATTTAAATTCGAAAATGCTTTTTGTTTGTCGCTATTTTTTATGCGGGACGAGGCACCAATTCAATAGGCAGAAGTGCTAAGGGAATGGGGAGGAATGGGGGGTGACTGGGAGGGTGAGTGGGGGGCGGAGGTCGTGTCATGCAAAGCACTATTGACGGCGGTCGTAAATCTTTGTAAAAGAGTGTGTTGCAACCCTTGTCAAGGAGTGGCAGCCAAAAGGGCAACGGTTCGACACGAAGGGTAAGGGAGTAGGTGGTAGTGAGGAGTGGGTGGGGAGGTAACGGGGGTCAACGAAGTGGGCGGTCGATGCAAATTTGTGTGTGTTCGAGTTTGAGCCGGAAAATCAGTTAAAAGCGATTTAAAACTGCTGTCAAACACTCGTAAAATTGCAAATGAAGAGTGAAAAATGTAGTTTTAGGGCTTTTTTTTGTTGTTTTCCATCTGAAACTTGTTAACGAGCAAAGTGCTTATGAAGCAACAGCAGAAGCCAGAAAAGTTCTTTGCAGTCCATTTAAATTATCGCCCTTAATCATTCGGCGAGCCATTATTTCAGTTAATTTTATGATGGGTTAACAGGGTATACTGTTTTTATGAATTCGTATGTAACAGGCTAAAGACCTGACCAATCGGGAATAATATATATTCTAAATCAGAACAATCAGCCAATTTGTCTGCCTGTCTTTCTTTGTGTCCGTGGGTATCTCTTAGTCGAACACACTCGATTTGAGTTTTCTTACTTGTTTAGTATAAATATTTAGCAAATTGCTATTTATAGATGACCTTCGAAGCTCTGCATAAACATGTTATAATAGATTATTGGAATTTAAAAATTTACAATGAAAATGCGTTCTTTGTTGAAATTCTGGGAATTTGTTTGCGTATGATTTATAAAAAAGTTCGTTGGAATCACAAATAAAAAATGGATTTTACTTTGGAACAATTAAACGGGGCACAAATGTTCACAGCTTGGCGCTTCGCACGCCATCTAAAGCCATCGAATTGCATTTACCAATTAGCATTCTAATGAGCGGCCCTCGAGCCGTGGCCCATAACATGGCACGACAATTATGGCGCCGCCTTTTGTCTATAGACACCTCTCCCACTCCCCCGCATTCCCACTCGAACATTTTTCAGACATTTCTCTGGAATAGACATGACCATTCAGTGTCTGCCGCCTGGCCTTTGCGTGTTGGCCAATTCAAATGAGTCTCAATTGGCGGGGTTTTCACTGTAGTTCCACATTTCCAGCCATGCGAATTGTAGATTTATGAATGAAGACTGCAGCGACAACTAGGCCGATCCCGATCTGTTTCATCCCTCCTCTTAGCTTCCCTCCTCTTGCAGGTGGTGTCAGCTTCACCTGGGGAGCTGTTAGAATCGAGGAGTCTGCTTTTTGAGCTCTGCTTCTCCTTCTACCTTGGCTGCTGCTGTTGCAACGCAACCAAAAAAAAATAAAACCGGTTACAACAAAAAGCAGAAAAAAGTACAACTACAAAAATGATAAAAAAATACGTAAAAAATTCTTGACTTTTGTTTCACATACACACACACACACAGACACACAGACACATGTGCAAAGAAAACGAAGTTTATCTTTTGGCTCTCTGGTTCTCGGCTCCGTTCTTCTGCTTCTTGTTTATAAAAATTCTTTGAAATGCACACAAAGAATCTCCCACACACCGACTCGCACACAAAATTACATTCTGTCTCCCTCTCTCACTCTAGCTGTCTCTCTCTTTCTCTCTCTCTCTCTCTGTTTCTCTTTTTCTTTTTAATTTTTTATATGGCTTTTTAGTTGGTTCTGTGGCATTTTCTTCCTGCTTCGCTCCGTTGCACCCAGTCTAAAAGGAGCGGCTCCATCGCTCCCTCTCGCTCTCCCTCTCACTCTCATTCTGTCTCTTTCTCTCCCGCTCGCCAGCAGCTCGGTTTGTTTAGAGTTTTGGTCGGTGCTTTTAAACGCAGCCAGTTTGAAGTGGAAATGGTCCAAGCATGCATGTAAAAATGCAACGTAAGCCGGCCCCTAGAGCGAAGGGGAGTTGGGAATAGGGGCAGAGAACGGAGCTGGAGTTGAAGCTGGAGTTGGAGTTGCAGTTGGAGTTGGATGTGGAGTTGGAAGTGGAGCTGCAGCTGAAGTTGGAAAGGGCAACCCATTGCGGTTGATGACTTGCGCTTGGCTCTCGCTTTCGGGCCCGCAGAGACTGACTGACTCTGGCGCTGACTTTGACTTTGGCACTGGTTAGACTGGCTGACTGGCTGACTGACTGGCTGGCTGGCTGGCCCTCTGGCTAAACTGGGTCTGGATTAGGGGCACCTGAATACGCATGCCCCTTCCCCCACCCCATCCACCAGCCACTTCTTTCTTCTCGTTTTTTTTTTTTTTGACTTTGAGTGTCGGTCGTTTTTCTCTGATGTTCTGCTGTTTGAAATTGGTTGCGTTTGCTTTGCCTGCATATTTCACTTGCCACTTGCAACAAAAAGAGTGTGACCAGCTTTGGTTAAGCCCCTTCTATAGAAATTGCAAGCCTTGATGTTATCTTGTATCATTTCAATGCAACGTATGAAAGTTAAACTATACAACTAAATGGCCTTTAAGACATTTCCCAATCAAATCTCAGTATTTATTATATATAGATATATATTGATGCTCCCATTAAGTTAATGGAAAATGTTCGCCAAGGTAGCCATAGGGTTAGGATGTTTTACTATACAAGAGAATGCATAGTCCCGATAGTCCAGGCAGAAACTGAGGGTCTATTCGATTATATTTCACATTTTGGAAAAGTTATTAAGCCTCTACAGTAGAGTATAAAAACAAAAAAAAAACAAGATAAGGCTTACGAAATCATATCGAGGCGCGAAACCCTACGCTGAGTTTTAGTTCATTTTACAGATAATTTTATACACAATTTAAGATATTTTACAACAAGTGAACCCAAACTTTTGGTAGCAAAAAATCTTCTAGTCTAAATGTTGAAATAGAGAAACAAATTTGGGTTCACTCAACCACATCGACCATGGGGGTGAATCGTTTGGGTCCTATGGGTCTAAAGGAAGGATCAACAGCAACCTCACTTGAGATTCTTGATGAGCGCCTTGGTATATTCGGAGCACTTGGCCTTGCCGCCAATGTCGACGGTGCGCACCTTGTCCACCTTGATGGTCTGCACGATGGCTCGCTCGATCTTATCAGCATAGGAGGCCATGTCGATGTATCGCAGCATCATGGCGGCGGACAGAAGCAAGGCAGTCGGATTAGCCATATCCTTGCCAGCTATATTCGGGGCTGTGCCGTGGACTGCTTCGAAAATGGCGCCGTTGGTGCCAATGTTGCCAGAGGGTGTTAGACCGAGGCCTCCGATGAGGCCCGCACAGGTGTCCGACAGGATGTCGCCATAGAGGTTGGGCATGACCAAGACGTCATAAACGGTGGGGTCGGCCACAATATTGAGGCACACTTTGCCAATGCCCTCCTCCTCGTAGACAATGCCATTGGCCTTCAACTGATCCTTGTATTTCTCATACACCTCCCGCACACAGTTGATGAACAGGCCATCCGACATTCGCATACTGGAGCGCTTGTGGACAGCGGTAATCCTCTTGCGCTTCATGGACAAGGCGTACTTGAAGCAGTAGTCGGCCACACGCATCGATGCGGCTCGCGTGATCAGCTTGATGCTCTGCACCACTCCGTTGACCAGCTGGTGCTCGATGCCCGAATACTCGCCCTCCGTATTCTCGCGCACGGTTATGATATCGACCTTCCCATAGACAGTCTCAACGCCGTCCAATGAACGGCACGGACGTATATTCGCATAAAGGTTGAACAGCACGCGGAGTATGAGATTCAGGGAGCGGAAGCCGGTGCCTACTGGCGTCTCCAGCGGACCTTTGAGACCCAGCTTGGTGCGTGTCATGCTGTCAATGACGGCTTGTGGCACCGATGCCTTTCCGGTTTCATCAATCGTGGGCGTCACATCGACTGGCTCGAAGGTGAGCGGCGCACCAACGGCCTTCAGAACCTCAAGCACGGCCAAAGAGATCTCCGGGCCAATACCGTCGCCGGGCATCAGGGTTACAGCCCGTGCCTTGCCAGCACCCTTTACAGCATTACCACCTGGACCGCCGCCTGCCGGGGCCTTGCCTCCCGGGCCTTTGCCTGCCAGACTGCCGCCTCCCGGCCCTTTGCCTGCCGGACCGCCGCCTCCAGGTCCTTTGCCTCCCGGACCTCCGGGAGCTGGACCGCCTGGACCCCCACCAGCTTGACCTGGACCACGTACCGCAGGCAGCTTGCTCCCCTTTCCAGGTCCTAGTGGTGTTGCTGATGCTGGTGGTCGTGGTGGCGGTGGTGGTGTTGCTGTTGATAATGTTGGTGGTCGTATTGGTGGGAGATCCCGGTGTCCGGCTGATGTGGTTGGTCGTTTTTGTGTTGGGGGCGGTCCTGCTAGAGGCTTAACCATCTTCTCGGCTGAATGTATTAAGAGCTTACTGGGTTGCAAATTAGCGCGTGGCGGCTGAATACGTCGGGGCTCGAGCACCTCAACCACTTCAACTTGGGCATGCTTCGTGCTGGGTGCATTGTGCACCACTCTGCCGCGACGCAGTCTTTTGGGGCAAGGTTGTCGCCTGGCCGGCATCTGCCTGTCATCTGGCGGACGTCTGCGTGGGTGTCGGCTCGTCACCAATTCCAAGCGGCTCTCGGGGTGGAAGGACGAGAGCCATCTACGGCCAGACGTTAGGACATCCCGGTTAGATAAGTTCCAGGCACTCGACTGCTGTTGGTATAAGAGGCCGACGTGGAAAAATTTACGAGACATACCCCGAAAAAATTTTGTTCAAAAGGTTTGAAGAAATAAAATCTATTATAATGAGCGCTTTTCTAAAAGATCTGTTCAGGATTTGATTGAAACTAAAACACCGCCTGCTTTAAGCTGGAACTAAAAATTACTAATAAAGCCGAGTTAAAGGGAAACTCGCTTTTGAAGGAATTATCCAAACTGTACTTCAACATATTACAATTTCAGCTCTTGAAAAATTCATTTTGTCGCACAAAATGGTGGAAGTCAACACTTGGCCAAAATCCGGACCGCTTCCTGCGACCTCGCAATTTGCATAGCTTTTAGCCAAGCGTCTTGCAACGTTTCTTTTTTTTTTTTTCCTTTTTTTTTGTTTAGTACAAGGGCTAGTTTCGCTTTTGTTGGCGCCTGAAAAGTTTGGCGACTGGCACCGCCGGAAAAAAAAACTTTCACAAATGCAAACACGCGACGCTCCAAGGACGACGACCAGGACGAGCGTCAGGAGTAAGAATCGTCGCCTGGTA
Organism: Drosophila pseudotalamancana; assembly: GCA_037075185.1. Lineage (NCBI taxonomy): Eukaryota > Metazoa > Arthropoda > Insecta > Diptera > Drosophilidae > Drosophila > Drosophila pseudotalamancana. The sequence continues at coordinate 1,187,522 of JBAMCK010000275.1, read as the reverse complement.
ACCCTTTCGGGCTGGTGCGGAAATTATTTTCATTAAAGTGAAATTATTGTGGAGACTTCTGCTGCTTCAGCTGCTTCTTCTTCTGCTGCTGATGCTGCTGAGATTCGCTTTTGGTTTAAGAGTTAGCTAATTAAATTACTTTTTCGACTGCAATTCCATTTGCCATTTGGAAAATGCTGTTGGCTTTGAAGGTCGAGTATTTGCTTTTCCTTTACTATAATTGAAAAACTTGCTCAGCGAAGGGGTAGGAGGGGAAGTGGAACAGTAGGGGGGAATGCGCCACAATTTTGGTGGCATTTAATTATAGCACGAAATTAGCTGCGAAAGGTTATCAAATTATGCAGAGCTACCGCGGCGCACCTGCAAACGTGGCGGCCACGCCTTAACGCCCACGAATGAACCGCCAAAGTTTTCATTTTTCAAGCTGTTGTCATTTGGTATAATCATATTTCAACGGATTAGCATAATTTAAGCACACACAAAATATTAATAATGAAAAGTGAATGGCTGTCGGCGTTGAGTCCAACACACACGCAAACACTCACACACACACACTCACACACAGACACATTTACACACAGCAAAGGGCCACGCCCCCAACCAAGTTGACAATAATATTAAAATTTTTCCTACTGTTCGGGTTTAGGGCCAAAAATTAAGTACCCCTGCGCTTATATTTGTTTTCTTCCAATGCCCTTGCTGAGGGTATTTCCTTCCTTTGAGTATATGTTACATACTGTTATACTGTGCTTCAGCTGTTATATTGGACTAATATGAAGCTATCTGGCTTTTAGATTAAAGTTTATATTCTATTTAAAGGGGCTTCCCACATTGTAGTATCTGTTATACACTGTTATACTATTTGACTGCTTGCCTTCAAATATGAAATATTATTTCCTTATTGTCTATTTGTTTGGTTATCTGTTATACATTTTTATACTATGCAGTCATTTCTTTGAAGAAGCTGTCATAAACATATCTAGCACTGTTATACACAGCTCGTCTGTGCTGTCAGCTGTTTTATGGGAGTGAGGCGAATCTATCGGAGCTTGTATCTCGTTTATAGCTATAAAAAGTATATTTCCTAACACCGTTTTGCCTCTTATCTCGAATCTAGCTCGGCTCAGTAAGGGTATTCCCACTTCTGCTCGTCGCTTTAATGTAGGATTTGCTTGACTGCTTTTTACAAGCATTTATATTCATATTTGGTAATATGTATATTTGACGCTCCCGCGCCTTTGCATGTTTTCATTTATTTTCTTGTTGTTGCTGTTGTTGTTGTTGTCGAGCGTGGGGGTCGGTTTTTTTTATTGTATTTGCTTTTTAGTTGGTGTTGGCGTTGAGCGCCTCGCAATTGTTGTTAAATGATTGATGGACTCTCATAAAGGTCGCTCCCACACACTTACTCACACACACATACTCTGGCATTATTTAAACATTATATTATATATATATATATATATATTCGCTCTTGGCTGAGGCCAGACTGTCTGAGCAGATCCGATAGCCGACCGGCATAGATAATTATTCGTTGTAGTCTGTTTGCGCCCAGCGATAAGGCAAAAGTATAGAGAATTGCTCGGAATACGCACCTGCAAAAGATGGAGTGAATAGATAGAGAAATTAGTGGAGGGAAATAAGAAATTATGCATGGGTGAAATGTCACGAAATACTTAAGAGTGTGTAAATTATCTATTTTTAAGCTTAGACGAAATTTGAATATGAATATGCATATGTTATATAATATTACGCAGATTCTCCTCATTTTCTTCTTCTTCTTTCTAAACAAAATGTTTTGTATGAATTCTCATATACCACGCACATAAGTAGTTCGAAGAGTTTCGTTAGTTTTGTTTACATTTACTTCATTTAATGTTTAGATTTGCGCTTAGTGTGCGAAAAAGAAACCAAAGTCAATAAACCGTCTCAGCACACAGGAAAAAATAACAACAAAAACCCCACAAAAAACCACAAAAAAAAAAACCACAGAAAAAAAAACAGTCAAACATATAGAAGAAAAAAAAGTCAAGTGTTCTTTAAGGGTGGAGCTGTTGAAATTGAGTTGGCGAGTGGTTCATATGGAAGGGTGGGGCCGGTGGTATGGTGGTGTGTGTGGCATTTGGTAGGTGGATCCTATTGAATTAAGTTAGACAAGCAAACAACACATGCACACACACACACACACACACAAAAGCAACTTCGGTGCGCAAAAATTGAAATTTGCTTGAGTTTCATGTTGTTGTTCAAAACAAAAACAACAACAACAACAACGAAAATCATTCAAATATTTGTTATTGCTATTGTTGTTGTTATTGGTGTTGTGGTAACAAGACGCCGCCAACGCCATATTAGCCCAGACTTTTTTGGCCATTTATAAAGCAATACACAATTTGCTCGCCTTTTGCCTTTTGCCTTTTCATGCTCCCGTGTTTCGATCTTTTGTGCTGACCAATTCAATGTTTGACTTTATTGTTGTTGTTATTGTCATTGTTGGTGTTGTTGCTGTTGTTGTATATCGTCATAAGTTGATTTATGAGCCTTGGGTGCAAATAATTGATTTATGCGACGCGCTGCAGAGCAAACACCTTCCACAAAGCTGATAACAGCAAATGGAGAAACGTAACTGACAAATGTGAAAACAAATAGACACAAATAGAACCACTTAACCACACTTCATAGTACGATGTGCTAGAAAGTAATTAGATAAAGACTCAAGACTGAACACCGGAGAGCAAAGACTGAAGAGCGAAGAGTCAACTGATAAAAGTCTATTGAATACCCTACAAAAATGTGTAATCGAAATTCATTTGAATCTGAATTAAAATCTGAAATCTGTGACCAAGCAAAAGCGGCTCAAATATAATAACGATAATCGAGCGGAAATGCCTATACATATATCTAGATATATATGTATATAGACAATATGTATGTAGTTAGGTGCCGACTATTTTGATTTCGATGCTGCGCACACACTTCACTAGGCATTAACCTTTTCTTTCCTTTCCATCCATGCCATCCATGAATCAAACAGAAAAGAACAACAGTAACAACAACAACAACAACAACAACAACAACTACAACAGCAGCAGCAATAAAGCCTAAAAGAATGGAAGAATCCGTTGACGCTTGTATCTCATGCACCTCTTCGACATACCTGGCGATTCATTGGAAAACGACGATTACGCGGCACAAAAGCCAAAGGCAAACAATGGAACGGCCAGAAAGGGGAACTGGAGCTGCATCGTGGCTTAAAGAGGCGCAGGGGAGTGGCATTACGTAAGTCAGTGTGGCCCAAAATGAGTAAAAAACTGTAGCACAGAGAGTGCCAGTCAGAGAGAGAAAGAGAGAGAGAGGGAGATATAAAGTCAAAGTCAGCCTTAAGATACATAAATGCAACTCAATCGCTGTCTGCAAGTTCTCGCATTTGTTTGTTTGATAAATTTACTTGTGAAATGTGTTTAAAAATAGCTACAAGCAAACACACGCAAACACACACACACACGCATGCAGCGACGTGGCAGGTACAAGCGTGAGATACAAATGTATCTCCTACCTGTCAGTTGCTGCTGCTGCTGCTTCGGCTGTTGCCTTGCACAATTCACACGTTTTATGTGTTAAGGGTTACCTGTGCCGTGTCTGCACTGAGCTTCTATGGCATATATTCGTACGACGACAACTAAATATTTAATTACGTATACGAGCCCTCGGCCCTGGCGTATCCATAACTGATGTTTGCTGCGCTTTATGACTTCCACTTTATCTATTGCCTGGAGTCCTTATCAATGCAGCGGGTATCAGTGCTATCTGCCACCTGGTCAGACAGAAACAACAACAACCCATTGACAACTTCCTTTGGACATAATTGTGGACTTTTAATTGCCATCACATGTTCTGCCTTAAAAAATTACATTTTTTTTAACAGGTTCGGAACGAACACATTTTACCTTTGGCCTGAGGTATGAATGAAAAAGTTTTAAGACATGACATATACATAAATATATATATATATAAATTTGTACTTATGTTGTTGCTTGCAAACATTAAACAAAGAGAATTGTCGCTCTCGCAATTCTCAGAATTCGGGACAAGATAAATTAAGTGAATTTAATGAATGAACGAACAGCGTCGAGTTTTCAGCTCGTCTGCAAATTGAATGAACTTAAATATATATATGTATGCACATATATCTATTCTATACAGTCAAGTCGGAAAACGGCAATCGGCTATCGTCAATCTTCAATCACATTCAATCACATCTATGACATCATCTGCTTCGCCTCGAAGCTAACCAGAACTTTAGCTCCGAATCGCCTTCGAATTGAGGTCAAAAGTGTAAAATAAAAAAAGAGCAAACACCAAATTAAAGCAAACATTCAACATAAAAAAAAAAAAAAAAGAAAAAAGACTGACAGCCAATGCGTATACAAAGCTAAGATTTCCTCATTGTTGCTGTTGTTGCTTTTTAGCAGTCGGAGCAGTTTTTAAGTGCGTGTGAAATCGATGGACGAACGCACAAATATCGTTAATTTTAATTGAAACTAATTAGCGCACATACATAAAAAACATAAAATAAAGTAAAACCATAAAAAAGAAAGAAAATAAAAGCTGGGCGAACGCATCCGTGAGATATATATGTATTATATACTTTCGGACTCTGACATAATCAAAAGACAGTCCAGAAAAATGTTCGGGATCAAAAATCAATCTTTAGCATAAGTTAATCAATCAAAGAACGGAAAGTATCTTACTGCCTTTGCTTTATACATTTATTTATATATACATACATATATGTACGTATATACAAATAAAGTATTTCTGAATAATTGAGTTTAGGTGAAATGTCCAACTTAATTAATGGATTAAATTTAAGCTAAGCCTAAGCGAAAAGGAAAGAAATTTTAGTTGATAAGCTTTGGCAGGAATTAATTTCAATATATTTCAATCCATAAGCTGTAACCTATTTCTCTTCTCAATATAATATGATTCGAAGCCCTGCAGCCCTGCTTTGAACTCTGACGCAGTTAAAAAACAGCTCAGCAAAATCTTCAATTCTAAGAGTAAAACGTTAATCAATCAAAGTGAGGAAAATCTATTCCAGCATTTGTTTTAAAATAAAGTGAATATTTATGAATTTGAACCTGCAAAAATTAGAGCTTAATATCGTCCCTTGGGCATTCGACTGCAAAAGGGAAAACTCTAAAAATGGACTTCTAAATGGTTTTTCCCAATCGATCAATTAAAAAGTGTTTGGCTTTGAGCTTAATTGATAAACTTTTCACAAAGAAAGCGGGCCACAGCACAATTGACTTTAACTGAAATGTCCAACTTAATTAATGGATTAAGTTCAAGTTGAGTTTAGGCCAAGTTAAAGAGTTAAGCAGTTTTTACAGACATTTCAGTTGACAAACTAAGACAAGATCTCGAAGCGGTTTGCTAAAAGGAATTATAACATTTTTCTTGCTTTAAACAAACAAACCAAGCCGCAATTCTCTTTAAAAATAGTTAAATAAGATTTAAGCTTATTTAAACAAACTCTCAAATCCCAAAAATAAATATAAAAATAATTTGGCAAACTTTGCAATTTTCAATTTGGCTTTGTCCAATTTTAATGGCCAGCACATGCATAAAATATTGTGGAACAAACAATTTTCTGAATTTTATTTTGGACAAATTATTTTTGATGGATTCGCTTTTAAGATTCATGCAGCAGTTAAGCCATAATTAGAGTTGCGCTCTTAACGCAAAATTTGGACGGCTAATTAGCATTAAAATGACAGCTAAAGAAATACAAAAACAAATTAAAGTATGTATTAAAAAAAAGTAAGCGGATGTCTTAAATCAAATACGAGAACAAAATACATAATATATAAAGAATAAATAGCAGAAAAAACCCCAGATTTGTTAAATTTATGACAAGAAGGAAAATCAGTGCACAAAAAAACTTTATTAAGTACCTCTCGCACTTGCAGTTGGGATTTGGTGGGGATTATTATTTGTAGCTTTATTTTTACTTGGGTTTATCTCTTGCCGGGCAGACAAACATGCTTAACCCGTAGCATAGTTTATGAAGCTGCTCGAAAGTTGCGACGAAAGCGGCGACTCACGTTTTGACTTCTATTTGCACTCTTCTATTATCTACACACACACACAACACACACACATAGCGATAGGGAGGTCGGTGGGCTGAATGTGTCTCATAGTTTACTCTAATTTGTGTTGCTTGCGAGTTGCTTAAATATTTAGTAACATGCTCATCGCTTTACAACACACAGATCCAGCTAAAGATACAGAGGTGAAGATACAGATACAGATACAGATATGATTAGATACGACTTCCTGTTTGTTTTTGAGCATGTAACGTGTTAATGTTAATGGGCCGTGTTTACGAGTGGGCCAAGAACCAAAAGCTAAATATATATTTCCAGCTCATATGTATCTTTCGCTTTGGTTATGTTTATGCTGCCGCTTCCACAGCTCAATTAGCAGTCGCCCAGTGCGCGCAATTAAAATGGAATTGAATTTTATGTGTTGCGCCCAAGTGCGTAGCCAGCTTTACATACCAAACAGACAACAGACAACAGACAACAGATACAGATACAATAGATATAAGTATTGTGTGTGTACTCGTAAATACCTGAAAAGCATTTATCGTATGCATGACACAGACATCAGATTAGCATCACAAACAGCACATAAATGTAAAAGTAACACACAAACATTTGAGGAGCAAGCGGCAGGCGCTGGCCGGGGCACAAGTTGAACTATGTAAACAGTAAATAGAAGAAGAGTCCCTAACGGAGTCGCTGCCCGAGTCCGAGTCCGAGTCCGAGTCAGAATCAGAATCAGAATCAAAATCAGATTTAGAGCTGGAACTGGCGACCGAAATGAAGTTCGGCAAACACTTAAACGAGTCATTAAGAGCAACGACCACAGGAATAGATACAGATACACAGATACTGAGATACAAATATATAATGATACTGAGACACATCGATACAGCGATATGCTTAGTGCTCGTGATACTTTTTGGCGCTCGCAGATACAGATACATAGATTAACAGCTACACATGTGCACAACTACATAGATACACACACACACACACTCACAGATACAGATGTCTGGAATTAAGATTCCACAAATGCGAAACGCTAATAACAACTAACAAAGTCAAAGAAGTCCGTGAAGTCGGCTCCATTGGGCAGGCGCTCATGTGGATAAATCTTTTGGAAAAGTCACAAGCGACAGACAACGCGGGCGTTGCTGCCACGTATCTTACAGATACTTTTTTACTCGTGTTTATTTGTTAACTACCTGCGTGTGAGAAAAACTACTCAGCAGGCAGGTAACAACACAGAACTGCAACATCATGCCACGCACACAAGCATACACACGCACACACACAATTACAGATACAACTACAACAAAGAATGGAAAAGTATCTGAGTATCCGTGGAGTTGCTGTTGGTCTGTAATTGTGCGTAAACGTGTAAATGCCAACTCAAGGTCGGTTAATCAATAATAATTATTTTTCACTCAATTACGCGGCGCGCTGCGTGAACTGCTTTAGTTTGTTATTTGTGGCTCGCATTCTTGAGATACATTTAGCTGTAGATACATTATGCTTAGATACAAACTTTTGTATTTTGTTTTGTCTGCCTTTTGCTGGCAATTCGATGTTATCTTTTTTTTTTTTGTTTGGCTTAGCGCCGAGCCGCATTCATGTGTGAAATATGCATAAACAAAATATGCCAAACGATTTCGAGTATCTCATGGATGTAAATACAGAAATGCTGATTTGTATATACAATATGATTTCCACTCGCATAGCCTTCACACAGTTAGATGCGTGCCACTTGATATGCCCGAAAAACCAGAATAACAAATGATGATGATGCCGACATCGAGATACAGATATACAGATATACAACTATAACTACAACTACAGATGCAGATACATATATACATACATACAGATACATATAGGAATAACTATAATGAGCCTGCAGCGTGGGCAGCTCTTGGGAAAAGCTTCCAACCCGTCCAACTTTTCGAGGCGCTGCGCATTGCTCAATACGCTTCTAATTGCGGACGCGGCACTTGCCTATAGTTGGTTGCGCCTCCGGGTACCGAAACGGAACGAAACGGAATGAAACGGAATGGAACGGGTGAACGCGACTGCCTGCTCGAGTGACTGACGGCTGCCCACTCGAGGGTCGAAGTCGGCTCAATGAATTTGCATATAGTTACAGATGCGCCTTCATTAAACCAGACAAACAGAGCGATAGAGGGAGAGAGAGAGGGAGAAAGAGACAGAAAGAGTGAATGAAGCAAGCGTTAAGTAGTAGCTAAACTTTGACTGCAAGTGATTTACTCGACTTAAGCAGATGGATTCTGATGCATTGCACAATTAGGGTAGATTAGTTATGTGGTTGAAGATGGCGATAATGAAGGGATTTACATAGACGTATACATGGATCTGTTAGTGTAACTTATCAATGTGTGCGTATACATTGACAACTGAAAGCAAATTTTTTAATATACATAAAATATCTGTTTAGAAAGTATTTAGCTAGCAATTTGTCAGGTTTTGTCTATACCTTAAGATTAAGATTAAAGATTATTCTATTTATATTTTTTCCAGTGTATTTTTAGATTCGTATTCACCTAAGCTGCAAACCGTTACTAACCGAATCAGAAACAGCTCGAACACAACTATAGTCATGCTTAACAAACTGTTGGCTTTAAACAAGTAACTGTTGATTGAGTTAAATAGCCTAAACAACTCACAAGTATTATATAATGGAATCAACTTAAAGTAAAATTCTCACTCTCCCAGCTGAATTGAAAAATTGATCTGCAATTATTTGATTTGCGAACCAGTTCGAGTGTTGCAAGTGCAGTTGTGGCTGACTGATGAGCCTGCAGGTGGAACTTACCTTTTTCATCGAAAACTCCACTCGATTTAATGTCGATCGATTCGAAGTAACCCTTGACAGCCTCGCACTGCTGCTGCGCTGTATCCTTGGCGCGTGAGTCGCGCTGCAGGCGCCGCCGATGGTGGGTTGCAGCGCTGTGCTGGTGCTGATGTTGGTGGTGTTGCTGCTGCTGGTGGTGGTGTTGTTGCTGGTGGTGCTGTTGCTGCTGCTGCTGCTGCTGCTGCTCTTGGTGGTGCACAAACGCGTTGAGGTCGTTGTCGTTGCCAGCCGCAATGTCGCCGCCAGCTCCACTGGCCAAATGCTTTGCTGCGGCCAGGCTTAAGCAGCAGAGCAGCGCCAATAGCAGCAGCTTTGTTAGCTGCAGATTGAAGGGGTTGCCAGCCATGTTGTTGCTGCTGTTGTTGTTGTTGAAAATTCTTGCTAGCCTTAGGCGAAAAATGCGAGCCGGGCACCTGATTGTGCCTATTGATGCCTGATTGTGTGTGTGTGTGTGTGCGTGTGTCTACGATTTTAGGCAGCTCTGCTGCATGTTGCACTTAACAGCTGTTCGAACACCAATACACTCACACCCACGCACGCAAGACGACACACACACAAAGAGCGCGCCAGCAAAAGAGCGACAAAGCGAAAGAGAGCGGCACACAAAACGTAATTTTTTGTTGTTGTTTCTTTTTGCACTTGCCGGTTAGGCCGAAAACACGCACACAAACAAAACACGTTGAGAGTGTTGTCTGCTGCTTCCTCTTCTTGTGCTGTTGTTTTTGAGGTGTGCAAAAAAAGTCGCGAATTGTTGTTGTTTCGCTTTGTTTAGAACCAAAATACACGCACGTCACTTTTTTTTTTTTTTTGGATTCCTTTCTAGCACTCTTTCTTTTACGGTTTACGTTTACGCTTTTGTAATGAATTTTGGTGTCAAAAATTTTACGAGTTGCGTCTACAATTCTTCATGACATAACCGTAATTAAGACAATCTACGTACACACATACATAGGTTCGCTTGTATAGTTGCGTTATCATTAGCAACAGTTTAAAGTTTCCGATAATGCACACTTGGGTATGGGAATTCGATTCCTTTATTCAGCTTCGTCTCGTTTTTATTGCTGCTTTTTATTCTTTTATTTTTATTTTATTTATTTTTTGTTTTTGTTTGTGGGGATTTGTATTGCAATTTACTTTGGCAGGAATTAATTTTCATTTAACGGAATACGCGTCGAGTTTTTAATTGATTTACATTTGCTTTGAGCGATTTAACGAGTCAACTCCAGTCGCGATGGCGACTCTTGGCCAAGTATTTAAAATACGCTAAGACGTGCCTTCGATTTGGATTTCGATTCAATGAACGCTGTTGCGCAGCGACACGTTAACACACGCCGACGTTTCGTTCAAAACTGTTTCTTTCAAAACACGCACAGATACCATTTAACACAGATACAAGCGCTCTCTTGCTTTGGCTCTGGCTCTGCCACTCATACGCTCTCTTAACATATTGTCGGCAGAGGACTTACAGTGCAGAGCAGCAGCATCAATTGGCACGATCTGGCGGCTTATATTTAATATTTGCTTAATTAATAATTACATATTTATGGATCACGTTAATTGAACAATTAATGGAGTTGATTAAAGTTAATCACAACAGTTGTTTATTTTATTGCCGTACAATTGTTGTTGCTCAGCGTATGATGCTTGTAACAACAATTTCAACCTATGCCTCTGTTATACTCAAAATGGCGCTGTTATGCTCTCTTAACTAAAGAGCTGAGAGCGCGTTTGTTGCACGAGACGCTGTTAACTGACAGTGGTGCGAAATAGCGCGAACAAGAGAAATTGATTGAACTGTTTTTTTCGGGGATTAAAAAAGGAAATCCAAGAACATATGAAGAGGTGTTAAATATAGTTTATTGCATAATCAATAACTAGTTTTTTTTTTATATACTGAGCTGATTGGGTATTTCTTTAACGCTTTTTGCACATTAGAAACCCGAAGAAAACAAAACTAACGAATACATTCGTCAAATTGAATGTCACTTTAATGCCCCTGATTAGCATTCGAATACAGAACGTAAATTGATCTCTGATCGGCTACCAAACCAATCTATAAAACAAAGACCATCTTCTATGGCCCGAGAAATTCGCTTTCATCGATGCCGCTTTAAATTTGCATGCACTTAAATCAAAGGAATCTTAATTGACAGTTGATTGAATTCTAAAATACCTATTTATAGACTTAACGATTAGTTGATTGAACTGTCTGAGTGTCTAACTGTGACTGAGGCTCTTATCTTTCTGCTAAGAATATTTAATGTGCAGGTGTATATCGTATTCGACACCTTCTTTAAGCCATAATCGTGTGTTGGCAGTCAGATTATCAGATCAATCGGTATTACTTTTTGGGTAAATTCTTTCGGCAATTTCTTTTAAATGAGACCGTGACCTGTTGCCCCCAGCACGCGTGTGGCTAAGACTATGGAAAAGGTTTTTCTTTTGTTGGCCAAAAACAATGCACGACTTTTTGCAAGACTTTCACTCAATTGTGAATCAGCCAAAACCAACTATTTGGCCAAGTTACTCAGCACTTTGTCTCAACGATCGACTATCGACTATCGACTATTTCTTCATTAACAAGAGAACCGAAAAATCAAATCCGAAAACAAAATAAAAAGAAAAAACTTCACGGTGGTCAGAAATGGACTTCCAGCTGGGCAGCAAACGCCCTCATTGGCCTTGTTAGGCAGGTCAACCGGTACGGTAGAGTCCGCTCGATGTAGCTCTGTGATATGTTCATCACACTGTGGCGCTATATATATATATATATATATATATATACATATACATAAACATATATTCAAATCAAATAGCGGAAAGCGTTTCAACATTCTGGAAACAGAAAACAGGCAAAAAATATAAAATTATCCTCGAATGAGTCATGCGAAGCGGAAACAGAAAACGCTTCACGAATCAACCAAAAACAAAAAAAAAAGAAACCAAAAAAAAAACAAAAACAAGATTGAAAAGGTGAGTCGAAAAATTAAACACCAGCACATCGTTTAGATAAAGTTATAAATTATAATGTACGGAACGATCGGCGACGAGCAGCGATTCCCGATCAGAGAGTCCGAGCCTGAAACCCTTTCGAGTGCGAGGCTCGAGGTTCAGGTTCAACTCGACAACCCACACAAAAGCAACAACAGGTAAACAAGAAGTGTGTGCACGAGTGCGTGCTATGGTGTATGTGTGTGTGTGATGCAGTGTGATGGTGTGTGTAGAGCTGAAATTAAACGAATTTAGGCAAACGGCATCTATAAATTATGTTGCCTGGCAAAAAGTTTTTGATCTCTCGGCAATCTGAGAGCCAGGCCAAAAGTTGGCTCCACAAATTTGTTGTTGTTGCTGTTGTTTGTTCTTCATGTTTTTTGGGGCAACTCAAATTTCGTTTAAACGCTTGATTTAGTGCAGCAAATATGGCCAATGCCGGTCGCATTCCACAAGCGACAGCGTTTTACACTTGAAATGCTCAGCGATTGAGTAACAGAGCGAGATAGCAACAGCGGGAGAGTGATAGAGAGGGAGAGACAGAGAGCGGGAGTGCTGAGAGCGGAACCGAGTGGCTGTTTTATCCTGCGGACTGGACCCAAAACACGTTGGTGGCATTTTCTGTGTGTGTGCCGCCGCCAACGACTGGTCCAACAGGTTCCATGGAGATTCTACACCGGGCCCTGTCCCTGTCCCTGGCCCAGGCCCGACTCCCGGACTCCCGGACACCCGAATGCCCGTACACCCGACTCTGACTGTGACTGTGGCTGTGGCAGTGGCTGTGGCAGCGACTGTGGCATGCAGCATTTCTCGTTTCTGTTGGCGCGCTCGTTTTGCACATTTTTGAATTTTATTTTAATTTCTTTTTATTATAAGTATTTTAGCTGCTTCTCGTTCGCTGCTCGCTGCTCGCTTCTCGCTTCTCGCTTCTCGCTTTGTGCAACTTTTTGGTTTTGTTGATTTTTCATTCACCAAAAACTGGTTCGAAGTTTCGAGCTGTAGAAGCTGCAGCTCAAGACATTGTTTGGTCTCAAGGAAGTTCTTGTTTGCCTGGAATGTGTGAAGTCATCGAGCAGCGCACACACACACACACACACACATTGGTATACACACTCTTGCATTTGAATGCCAACGCTTGAGCTCTTACATTTTTAAAGACCTGGGCGGCACTTGCAATTGACTGACTGTGGCAGAGGTTGTGGCAGAGGCAGAGCCTTGAATTCCTTGGGCCACATGCTGCTGCCGCCTAGCTGGTTGCATGCCGCACTTTGAGGGCGTCTCGTTTTCCAACGAAACTAAAAATCAGTCAAATACAACAGACATCGATAGCACTACATCATTGCAACAATCAATGTTAGCCCTACACTGAGAGAAACGAGAGAAACGAGCGTGTTTGCCAATTATGGGCCACAGCAATTACAAAGGAAAAGCTGCCACCGCCGCTTGCCCCAAGATGTGTGTGTGTGCAACGTGTAATTGTGATTCTATTTCATTGCAGGATATTGGATCTTTACGCTTGATTTGGCACATTGTGCCAGCATTCACCTGCCCAGCCGGCCCACCTGCCCACCTGCTCGCCTGCCCGCCTGCTCACCTGCCGCATGGCCAAGGGCGTATCAAAAGTGGTCCATCGTCTCGCTGATGCCGTTTCTTTTTGTCTGACAGCTACTTGTCAATGGCCGTGATGAGTGAGCGCCGCACAAGCCAACCTGCCTGCCCCACCAGCCTGCCCCACCTGCCTGCCTTGCCACCTCCTCTCACATAGACATAGACTTGTGTCGCTTGTTTGGCCTCCGCCTCTGATTGTGAAAGGGATTCGGTTATGGGGCATGTGGCATGCCGCTCAGGCAACATGACAACGTGTCATTGACAGATTTCAGCAGAAATGCGCATGAATGAAATCGATTTTTTGCCCAGCCCCAGTTTCAATCTCTTAAACATATGCGAGTTTTTTAATTAGTATACATACATACATATACATATACATATATGTATATATGTAACGCATATATATGAATAAGATGTGTAATTAAATATATATTAATTTCAAGCTTTCAGACTTCAGATAAGTTTTAACGATCAGCTCATAATTCTTGCACCACTTTTGATTGGAGTTGCAACACAGCCGCAATGACTAAGCGCATTTTGGTTGCATATGCCCCTTGACAACAGAACTTGCTGCAGGCGTATAAATATCCTCTCGATTCTCTCAATCTTATAGCCAGAATCCAGTTGGCCAGTTGGCTCGCAATCCGGGCCTTGGCCAAGGTAGAAATTAAGCGTCCAACCGCGAGTTTACACATCATCATCATTATTGTTGTTGTCGTTGTTGCTGTTGTCGTGCTGCACATCCTGCAGCTCGCAGACGTAGCTGCAACGTGTGCGAATGTGTTGCACAATAAATAAAAATATTTATACATGAAACCCTAAATAAAGCATGAGCGACAAAGATGCGAACCAAGTTGTCGCCGTTGGCCGCTTGCCGCTTGCCGCATGCCCCATGCCGCTTGCCGCTTACCAGTTGCAACTTGCCGGTTGCTGCTTGCCGGTTGCTGTCGTGGCCGCCAGCTCTAGCTCCCAGGCCAAGTGGCAAAAATAATGTCGTGGCATCTGCATCTGTGCAGCCTGCCTGCAGCTTTTGCCTACACGAATTTCAAAATTGTCCTTTACCAATGCAACATTTATTTCCATTTTTTTTTTGAGGCCCTATTAATGCTCTCTCCAGCAAAACTAAAGTGTTGAACTGCTGAATAATAAATATAATATTTACTTATGTTTTAACTTAAATGTGTTTTTTTTATCTTGTTTTTCCTTCTTTTATTTTTTAAGCATTTCTTTAATTAACATTAAAAAAATTCTATAAAATATTTATTAAATATTGTACTCTATAAATGTCTTTTTTGACCTTTAACTTGTTGAGAATTGCACACAGAAAGTATTGAGAAAAAGACAAAACAAGCAAGGATAAATTGCACTTTATGTAATTTACTTCACTAATAAATCTTTGCTTTATTTATAAATAATTTATTTATTTATTCAATTTATTTCAATTTAATATTATTTATTTATTAATAGATTGATATTTTTCAATACTTTTCCTTCATTTATATATATTTATATTAATATAATAAGCAAAATATTCGGTTACCATATAATCGCAGTTAGTTAGACTTCATTAGACTATAACTATTGCTATAACTATTTAATACTTTTTTTTTATTAATATCCTGCTATATATACTGAAATCCTTCCCATTTCTCTAACTTCTATTTATTATTAATTTTTGTTTTGGTTCCATAGCTTTAGTTAAAGGGTATTCAAGTGTCGCGTTAATCGCTTCACGCTTTGCATTTCTGTTGTTTTTGTTTGTGTTGTTTTTTGTCTTATTGCTTTTTGCTTATTTCTTATTTTTGTTGGTTTTGTTGGTTTTGGAATACCTTTTGGATCGGTGCTCGGGCTGTGTGCCTCGTCATCATTGTCAGGCGTCGCAGCGCAGCATCAAGAATCAAGATCAAAGCAAAGCCCACTAACTACATCGGGAGATGCTGCTGTGGCTCTCAAAGCTGAACTGCAGCTGAAGCCGAAGCTGAAGCTGGAGATGAGGTTGGGGCAGGGACTCGGGAGCTGTTGTTGCCGTGACTGCCTCCGTTGTGGTTGCATTTGCGTTGCTCTTGTTGTTGTTGTTATTGCTGTTGCATAGTCAAAGTAAAATAAGAAATAAATCAGTAAATTGGATTGCTTTTTGCTTTGCTCGTTCGCTGATTTCGCAATGGCAACTGCCAGTTGGACTTGGACTTGGCCAAGTTGCCAGTTGGCTGGCAGAGTCACCTTTTTTTTTTGGGCTCTTGCATGCTGGAATTTTCTCTATGCTTATCATTTGCTCGATCTCACCTGTTCAATTCATTATTTTCTATAAATAAACGACAGGCGGCGGCGGCCCAGCAATTTACATGGCTCCTTGCCTCGTTTTGTGGCAGCCAACACAAGGTGCGGCAAGGCAAGGCAAGTCGCAAGTCGCAAGTCGCAAGTTGCCTGTAATTAAGTCAGTCGCATAACTGCAACGAGTTGCGCTTTTGAATTCGAATTCATTTTAATAACTAAACTCGCACCAGAACCCCCACCCCCTCCTTACCTCTGCCGCAGCCGCTGCCCCTACCCCAAAGGCCACAAAAGGTCAGTGTCGAGGCTGCAGCCTTTCTGAAATTCAATATGTGTCCTTTGATTTGGCCACAGCCTTTGGCTTCTGTTGTTGTTGTTATTGCTGCTGCTGCGGCTGCGGCTGCGGCTGCTGCGGTGGCCAATTTCGCGAATTCGTGCAACGCTTAGTTATGCCCCTGCTCACAGATCTCGGGGATCTTCGGATCTTTGGATCTGGGGATCTGTATCTGTATCTCTACGCTTCGACGGCGGCTTCTTTGCCACGGCATGGAATTTGGTACATCGAGCATCGGCTCTTTGCTCTCTGCTTTTTGCTTTTATTTCGCCATGATGGTACCTAAATTTTTGCGGCATCTTGTTTGTTTGTTTGTTATTGTTGTTATTGTTGTTGTTGCTGCCCCTTTTCGGTGCTTCGCTGACATGCCACACAAATGTGGGCCTATGATAACATTGTCTTTGAGCTCAAGCTCAAGCTCAAGTTCGAGTTTGAGTTCGAGTTCGAGTTGCCGCAGCGCGTGAAAGTTGTCGTGCCAAAGGCCTCGCAATGTTTATGTTGTACAGTGTATATATCATACATGTGTGTATTTGTGTGCTCTTCACTTTCCAGGCGTGCGTTGTGAAAGCCCTGACTTTAGATAAGTCTCCCGGCGAGCTCCACGCACTAAATTTCAATCTCTTAACATTGTGATCCATTGTTTTATTTATGCTGAAATTCGCATTGTGCGCAGCTTCTGTATACCCTATAAAACGGGTCTCATGATTGTCTTAGCTAGCATGTTACACAATGGAACACTAAATAACGTTTTTTTTTTCAAAGTTGTTAATGTTTATAGGTACAGATGCTACTTAAATAGAGATACTTACGTTAACATACAACAATTAAGAAAACATCTTTTAATTAAGATTCTGTATCTTAAAGATGTTATTAGTAAGTGCATATATTCGAGCTTAACTTATTTTAAAGTGTAACGAATTATTATTATATATAATTATTATTATATATATTATATTGAAGACTCTAAAGATTCAAGATTCTAGAGCTTAAGAGAGTTTATTTTAATAAATATTCTGTTATATTTTAAGTGTAAGTGCATCCCATATTCGAGCTTCTGAATTATACCACAATTTATTTTAAATTTCTTATCGATACGAAGCCATCTATGCTTAAGCATTAAAATATTGCCGCAGCCCCGTTTTCAAAATATATTTAATCTTTGTGTTTTATTATTTTGTGTGTCGAATTAAATGAAAATATTTTATTATTTATTACCTAAGTTCAATTTTAAATGCATTGAATTGAAAATATTCGAGCTGTGACAGCTTGAAATGCATTATTATATACATATGTATATAGATGTATGTATATATGTAAAATAAATAAAAAAAAAAACTGTGAACGTTTCCGTCTGCCGAAGCTGTCAAAAGTCGCCATAAACTTGAAGCTGGAAGTTTGCAGCTAAAACTTTGTGATCCCTTCCAAAAAGACGGTCATAAATTCTATGAAATTACTCGAGAAAAAATAGAAGAACAGCGGAAACAAGTTTAATAGTTGCCACCAATGGCAGCCGAGGATAACGTGGGGGCCATTCGGGGAGCTAAAGCTGGTAGCCGGGAGCTACAACTGGAGTCGGAGTCGGAGCTGGAGCTGTGGCTGTAGCTGGAGCTGAAGCTGGAGCTGGATCTGGAGCTTAACAACATTTTGAGTTTTAGCTGCCAGCTGCAGTGGAAGCCGCAAGAAAATGACTTTAGCTGAGCTGCAGGCGAGTAAACTTTGAGTTTGTCATAAAAAGTGTGTGCATGTGTGTGTGTGTGCGTGTGTGCGTGTGTTTGTGTGTGAAAACTTGTTAGGCCAACTAGCTGATGACTGCAGTCGCCTGATTACGCATACGCCGCGTGGCAGCAGTCGAGGAATGCGCATAAAATCAAATGTGAGAGAAGCAGCATGCAAAAAAAACACAAAAAAAAAGAAAAAGCAAAAAAAAAAAACCGACAAAAAAAAACAAAAAGGAACTCTGTAATGCACATTTATGGCGTGGGAAACAACAGCAAAAAATGCGCGACATGCTGTTGAATGAAAGAAGTAGAAATTAAAGCAAAGCAAACAGCAGCAATAACAACAACAACAGCAACAAAGGAAAACGAAGCACAAAACAAAGAAGGCATCGAAACGCAACGGACGCTGCTTAGTCTGGGAGCTGGGAATGAATCATCGCATCTGCATTCGCCTTGCAGAGCGCAGCAAAAGTGCGACAGAGAGAGAAAGACAGAGAGCGAGAGAGAGGGAGAGAGCTAGAAGGCGCCAAACAGGTTCTGGACCTGGAATGCAGATAACTTCTTGGCCGTTTGTCTTTGGCTCTCGATTGAGGAGCTTCAAGTGAACCGCTCGAAGCTCTGCATATTTAATGCAGCACAAAGCCGAGAATCGAACGAATGCCAACGGCATAATCCGCCGGCGGCCAGCATTAATTTAGTGAAAACTGCACAGAGACAGAGAACCGAAGGAACGGTGGAACGGAGGGCGATGGGGCGGGGGAGACAGGTATGGTCTGAGTTGCATCACAAATTTTAATTAACCGAAACAATGGCGGCATCCTTGCATCAAAGGCCAAACAACATAATCATCGACATTTGCGGCTCATCGAAGGCAGCAAAACCGCAGCTCGCATTTGCAAACGGACTTCAGCTAAATGGCCACAAAATTGCCAACGTGGGGGCAGGTGGCAGGTGGCAGATAGCAGACGGCAAAGTGCAACTTAGGGGGCAGCCACATGAGTGTGCGCAGGAACGGCATTGATTAAAGTCCCAAATCCCCAACGTCAGCAGTTGCCGTTATTCCAGTAAATAGCCATGTTTCAGCCATATCTTCCATATTTAATGTGGCACGGATTTCACCTTGCAACAGTTGCAGCACGTGCATTGCGCATTTATTACGTATACGTACACAATCAATAGTTGACACGATTGCTGCTCCCTGCCGCTGTGGCACACTGTGGCAAGGTCGCACAAGTGGCGACAAATGGTCACCGAATTGGCAGACAACAAGCCTTGAAGCTGCGACAGGCGCCACATGCAATTGCGTCATGTGGCAACAAGGATTTCCAATTGCAGACCAACTGACGTCAATTTCAAGTGGCGCTCTTCAAGTGATAAATGCTTCCAGCTAAGTGTAGCACAGTGTAGTTCAGTGCAGTTCAGTAAAGTTTAGTGTTGCTTATTCGCTCTTTGACTTCATTAATTTATGAATTTACAGATGTGTCTTGATGCAAATTGCATTTAATTGCGTCACGTTATGCAAACAAATTAATCAAAATGCAAGCGTGCAACTCAGTTGAGTTTCACATATGTGTGGCTCTCATAGAAGAGTGATAGCTGACTGTAATGATACACTGTATGTGGGAAAGATGAAGCACAAAAAGCACTCTAAAGTGTGATTATTAGTTTATCGGTAATGTATCCAAGACAATAGTTAAAATATTAGTTTCTTAACTTCTTAATCGAAAGAGTATGTTATCGATGGCATAGTTAATTATTAGTATTGTTTCTATTTTTTAATAGAGAAGTTAAGACTAGTTAATCGATAAAGAAATTAAGAGTACTTTAGCGATATATTAGTTAATCGATAAAGTAGTTAAGAGAAGTTAATGGATGAATTAGTTAATCGATAGATCAATTAATAGGACGTAATAGTTAATCGATAAATTACCTAATCGATGCATAAGTAAATCGATAAACTATTTAATTAAAATATAAGTAAATCAATTCCGTTTTTAATCAAAAGAGTAGTATATCAAAGGCAATATCAAAGGCGTCGTTATTAATAGTATAGTTTATCGATGGAGTGAAATTTGAATAAGTTAATCAATAGAATAGATATATACATAGCCGATGAAGTAGTTAGTCGATAAAGTAGCTGCTCGATTAAATAGCCAATGAGAACGGTACTTAATTGAGAAAATAGTCTATCGATAATTCAGATGCCTAACCAAGAGGGAAGCATTTTATTCTAAGCGTTAGTCGAACCACTAAATATTTGATTATGTTGCACCGCTGCTTGCAACAGACAACACGCCAATGCAAAGCAGATCACCTAGCAAATAAGCCCGACAGGCAACTAATTTTAATTTCAATTTGTTGCTTATTTGTTTATAAAACGTGGCGACGTTTAATTGCGATTAAATTGCAATTGGAAATGCATTTGATTAAATGTTATAGCCCAAAGGTATTTGTCAACTTTTTTAGTTAGCTTGCTGAAAGCAGTGCAAACAATTGTGCGTAAAGAAGAGTGTGTGCAGTCGTATTGAAATAAAGTCTTTTATTGCATTGCGCTGCTGTTTTTTAATGCAATTTGCTTTTATTGCATTGCAAATTTCCGTGCAAATTGCAATTAGCGACAATTTCAGCGCGTTTGCATTGTGCCAATAAACATTTATATATATGTATGTAAATATCTATATATATATATATATGTATGTATATGGCCTGACTACGGCGGAGACAGTTGCCCGTCTGACTGAGTGACCCAGTGGGCAAATAGTTGCAGTTGCGTCTGAGTGCAACACACTTGTGTTGCAGCTAGCCGTTTGCTTAATGAAAGTAAGTACACAGAGTGCCTGCCACAAGCCGCGTGCCTTCTGCCTCCTGCCACATGCCGCACGCCGCATGCCGCATGCCGCTTGCCGCAAGCGCGGCCTGTGAGCAGCGAAAGTAGCTCACTCTCACAGCCCAGTCGACTGCACTTAATGGCTTTATTTGCGGAGACCGTGAGCAGGAGGACGAGGTGGAGCAGGCGGTGGGGCAGGAGCTGTGGACAGGGAGCAGGGTGGTGGCTGCCACTTGGCAGCCCAACACTTGACAGTTGTGCAATAAAATTGCAAAATTATTGCGTCGAGCATTGGACGCTGCCCACATGGTGTGGCATGGCAAGCGCTATTGCCACACATGATTTATCAACAGAAACTCACACGCTAATAGAATTTATATGGCGCGGCAGGATCAGCCTACACACTCACACACTCAGACACACACACACACTCAGACACACTGTCAACCTAATTGATAAGCAAATTTCGATAAGCGCTTGTCAAAATGTTTGGCTTACAATTCACACATGTCAATCAATGAACAGCTGTTGTTGTTATTGTTGCTGGCGATCGTCTACAAGTTACACTAGTCGGCCAGTCTATTGTTTTTGATTTATACACTAGCGAGCAACAGTGCCATAAAGTGATGTTCCGCATTCCTTAAACGTTGCTCGTTATTAATGCGCATCGCCGATTGAGCTTTGACTTTGACACTTTGTGGCCACTTAAGCGAACAGTTGCTGCAGATACTTTTCAGACTGTTGCAGCTTGATCACGGCTTAGATACATCTATCAATTATTTATACAGCACTCGGATGTATTGCTTACGAAAGATGAGTGCTTATGAATAACATTGCCATTTATGTATATAGATTTATGAATAAATTATTTACAGACAGAGGGCTTCTTTATTTTTCTATCAAGTGAATCGGTTATATATATATGGATGATATAGGCTCTCTAGCTTGGGCTGGGTGTACTTAAGCGTGACAAGTCTTGTAATCTATACTCAGTCGATAGGGTAATGCATTAGCGATTGATAGCCTAATTAAACTTATAGTTTCTTAAGTGTAATTGCACCTACATTGTATAATGATAGACGAGCTATGGTATATATATTTATATATATATATATATATGTATCATCTAATCTGTGAATACTTAAAAGGCAAGTCAACCTGTAACCGGGACTTTAAAGTGCTTAGTTAACAAAGTAATGCATTACTGATTGATGCTGTAATAAAATTTGTTGCAATAAAAGCCTTACTAGTATTATAATGCCTCAAGAGTGCAAATTAATCGAGGTTTAAGAGATATAACAAGTCACTAACATAGGAATAAGTTGTTTTCTTTACAGCAAATAAAGGTAAAACGACTTTTAATCGACTTTTGAAAATACTTCACAGTCAAGCATTTTCGATTAATGATATAAAAAAGTCTCGTTACTAGGCGATCGTAACATAAGGTTTAGAATTATATAGTGAGAGAAAGACATAAGTTAAGAGGTATATATAGTGAACGTTAGCCACTTATAGAGTATTTCAAAATGAACATATGCAATCTAGTTCATAAAATAATATAAATGAATAGTAAATTTAAAAACTAAATAAGATTTAAACCAACCCTGAATACGCGTCGTACTTCCGATATATGAAGCTAGACATATAGACATATTCATATTTTCGACTTTACCTCCGAATAATAAATGCAAATGAATAGTTAAAGCCACGTTTATTGATTCGCTTGACCATTTAAATTGAAAGTTAAACATTTGTATTATGCGTTAAGCCGATTTACAGGGGCTTATCGCACAGTGCTCAACAATTATTATGGACAATTAAATTGAATTGGAAATTGACAACGGGCTTAAAGCCCATTAACCCACATATCGTGGCCGAAATTGATTTGCGACAATTTGTTTCTGGCCAAATTGAGCGAGTATCGAACAATTGTTAGTTATGCCACATGTTATTTACAATTCATTTCAATAACAATCGGATTTTTATTGCATTTATTTATAATCTTTCACGCCTCGGCTCCACAAATTGCGGCAGGCGCTTTAATTTTTTAACAATAGCCGCAATCATTAGAGTTTCTGTCAAGCTCTTCGCAGGATGCCAGGTTGCCGCAATATTGACACCTGGGCCTTGCCTATCAGTTCATCATTTTGTCCATCAATCAGTCAACCAACCAGTCAGTCAGTCAGTCAGTCAGTCACAGGCTGACAGTTGCTTTGAATGCCACACGGCGCTACATGTGGCACATTTTCCACAGCGCTTCATTATGCGCATTTCCTGTTGACTGTTCCTCCCCCACCTCCAGCCCCTGTTATGCAGCTTTCGCTCCTTCCGTTCTTGCACCTGGCCCAGGTACCACAGCCCGACAACACATGCCAGGCATTCTCCTGCTTCTGCTCCTGCGCCTGCTCCTCCTCCTGCTTCTGGTCTAGCTGTAATCCACGCTGCGCTGCGGCATTGTGTGTTGCATTCTTGTGGGCGTTTAGCTGGGTGAGTTCACATGCCACACATGCCACAACAATGCCGCACTATAGAATAATAATAGTGAGTGTTGGGTTTCAGGTGGGCGGCGTTGACCCCATCACCTGGCTATGTCAAAACTTTTTGACATGCTCGTGTACTTGACCTGCCAGCCACGCGCATCGGAGCAGAGGCCCAGTAATTGTTGTTTTTGTTGTTGCTGTTGTTGTTGGTATTGGGGGTCGTTACAGGCGACTATTAAAGCGTGTTCTAATTTTGACACCTTTATAATTAAAAGCCGAGTCTGTTTACACATTTGACAAGCCAAAGCGCATAACAGAGCAAAGTTGAATGAGGTAAGATTATAAAATGTACATAGATACAGTTTCTACTTATACTCATACTTATACTTATACTTATACTTATACTTATACTTATACTTATACTTATACTTATACTTATACTTATACTTATACTTATACTTATACTTATACTTATACTTATACTTATACTTATACTTATACTTATACTTATACTTATACTTATACTTATACTTATACTTATACTTATACTTATACTTATACTTATACTTGTACTTATACTTATACTTATACTTATACTTATACTTATACTTATACTTATACTTATACTTATACTTATACTTATACTTATACTTATACTTATACTTATACTTGTACTTGTACTTATACTTATACTTATACTTATACTTATACTTATACTTGTACTTATACTTATACTTGTACTTATACTTATACTTATACTTGTACTTATACTTATACTTATACTTATACTTATACTTGTACTTATACTTATACTTATACTTATACTTGTACTTGTACTTATACTTATACTTATACTTATACTTATACTTATACTTATACTTATACTTATACTTATACTTGTACTTATACTTGTACTTATACTTGTACTTATACTTGTACTTATACTTGTACTTATACTTGTACTTATACTTGTACTTATACTTATACTTATACTCATACTTATACTTATACTTGTACTTATACTTATACTTATACTTATACTTATACTTATACTTATACTTATACTCTATTCTCACTCTACTTTCGTCTAAATAAACCATCGACGCCCATAATTATGGTTAATGGAAGAGAAGAAACAAGTAAACAGAACTAAACTCCCATCTAATGCACAGTTCTAGTGATTAACCCAATTGATGCATAAACAAAACAGAAGCAGCAGCTGAAGAAGAAGAGCCAGCAGCGAAAGTGGCAGTAGTGGGTTTTGGCCATTTGGGCATTGTTTATAAAGTTGGCCCAATGAATAAAACGAAGCGAAGTAAATTAATTGCGGCCGCCAACGACAGTTGCCGAGGCAGCGGCTCCCGGCAGGTGGTCAATAGGGTGGTTGGGGGTGGCGGTGGGGATGGCTCCGGGTGGCCGTGGTGGGCCGCCCAGGCAGGCGCCACTCTCTAGCATTCCTACTTCGAGCCCAAAACAACAAATGAAAATAGAACTTTAATTAAACGCAAAGGCCAGCGAAAGGAAATACCACAAGTCGAATAGAGAATAGAGAATATATTGTTGCACCACCAGCCGCACCACCCGCCCAGAAATGTTCATATGCAAAACAGCGGGTTGTCTGCAACTATTTAAAGACTCAACGCAGTTGCCCCCATTCTACAGATATGCACATATTGAGTATACACAAATATATATACAGAGAGAGAGAGAGAGAGAGAGAGAGGGAGAGAGAAAGGCTGCTTTAAGCCAGGACGATATGAGAATGTGACATTTGATAGCCCAATGGGGCCCTTTCTAAGCTTCATTGTCGTTGGCATTCTTGTAGGTTTCATACTGAGCGAGTGGCTGCCTGCATTTAATGGCCTTAAAGCACCCACGCACACACACACACACACTTACTTCTCATAGCAGAAAAGAAACTAGGGCCAAAGCTGAATACAAAGGATCCGAATTTGACAGACAAGAAGAAAATCAGTTGAAATATCAGACATATATGTATAATATATAATATGAAAGATTATGTCAGGCATAATCGAATTTGTCAGCCTGCTGGAAGCGAACTCAATGCATATAATTTAATTAGTCAGACAGCCATAACAGGCCATAACTACGAAGGACATCCAGCAAGGAGCCACTGACGGAGTCAATTAGAAAAAATAATTAATGAATTCATCAGCGCTGAGTGCAGTCGAGTGGGGGATGTCGACCGTCGACCGTCGACGGTCTACTGTCGACTCTCGACTGTTGACGTTGGAGCTGAGAAACAACATAAAGCACTTTCTCATAGAGAGGGCCTAGATAGCTGGCCGAGTTGGCGCATAAAGTTGGCCAAAACTAACTTGAGCACTTTAACAGATTATAAGCCAAGCACAAGATACTCAAGTGGGCGTGGCACAGCTGCAGGAGCTAAAGTTTGGATTGCTTTCAAATGCTCTCGGCGGAATGCATGTTCCAAATAATTTTCATGTATGTGAGCTACTGAATTAACAGTTACTCTCATTCATAAATATGCAAATATATGTGTGAGGCTTATGTAAGTAAGCTACTCTATTAGTTCTACTAGTGGGAGAAATATTTATATGGAGGCTAATGAAAAAACCAAAAGTGAGTAAGAATAACAAAGAGAATGAGAGAGTGAGAGAAACAGAGAGATAAAATAACATACATACATGCCAAGAAACTAACACATAGACACACATATTTTTAAACTTTTACACACATTATTTAAGATTTAAATATTGAAGTCGTATTTAAATTCTTGGGAATCGCAGGAAAGCTGAAAAATGCCTTTTTATTCCTAAAAGCTAACATGTATGCGTTCATACATAAATACATTCATACAAAAATACACTTTATGCCCACAATACATACGGACATCATACTTAATACATAATACAAACTACATGTGCATACACCAAAAAAAAAAAGAAACAAGTAACAAATTTCCCTCATACAGCTTTAATGCATAGTTTTCAATTTTCCGCATAGTTCCAAGCGTGCATTTGGAATTCGACCGCACAAATTTTCAATTTTTCTTCATTTTGTGCTCTTAAAATTCGGCTGAGCTCTTCTCCTTTTTCTTCTTAGTTAGGACAGCGTCTGCTTGTTATGGCATATATGACGCATACGCCGCGTTTGCCGCGTTGCACCTTGAAAATTCTGTTGGCCTGTTCTAGCCTGGCCCTGGAACTTTTGGCCCTGCCCCAACATGCTGCTCGTGCACAATTATGAAATGTGCTCTGGTTTTTTTTTTCTCCTTCTTTTTTTGTTCACCCAAAACTTTTTTGCCACATGCCATAAAAATTGTTTGGCAGCATTTTAAAGGCAGCCGAACAGAGAAAGAATCGGCTCCACAGCTCTCCCTCTCTCTTGCTCTGTTGCAGTTGATTTGGGTCAGTTACGTGGCCACAGGGGCCACAGAAGTTTGGTCGGAAGCATTGCCTTTGGTTGCTCTGCACAAGGGAAATGCAATTCAATCCAAGGCTGAGCCGCAAAACTTTTCATTGAGTGTTTTCAATTTCGCTGGTTTCGATTTCACACGCCTCGAATGAAATATCCAACAAACCCGCAGCCAAAAACACGCATACCCACAGCTCCAGCTGGAGGTGCACAGTGTGCATTTCAATTGACTAAAGCCGGGTGGGGGTTGTTGCGGCATGCTGCATGCTGCATGCCCCATGCCCCATGCTCCGTGCCCCACGCCCCATATGGCATGAGCTTGTGGTCTGCGCCGCAAGTCCACAAACAAAATTTAACAAAATATTTGCGCTGAATTTAATTTTAGGCCTCTGCTGGTAGACAACAGCACAAATGCGCCTATTTATAGGTTACATAAACTATCTGTATACATATTTAATATAGTATGTATGGATATATATAACAATGTGTTAATCTTGATGTAGGCGTTTTCTTTTTGACCACTAAACGTTTTTTTCCGCAGTGATTTATAATCGTACGGAATATGGCGGCTGTAGAGATCTTTTAAAGAATTATAGAAACACTTTAGCCAAGGTAAAGAATATGAATAATACCTATTAATATGAGGGGGTAAAGAACTTATTGGCTGTTTAAAAATAAGTCACATATATTTAATTTAATTTGTTTGCTTTTAAAATTGAAAAATGTTAGTTATATTTCATTTCTTTCCGCTTAGATACTTTTGTATCTTAGAGCAATCGAAGATTTTGTAGTTGCAAGCTGCGTACCCCTGAGGTGCAGGTGGATGGAATTGTGGTGTTGCACATCTGGGACGTGCTGTGGAAATATGTTTGGCCGGGACAGTTGTAGAGGGAACCAAACCAAGTGCTATTATTCACAAAGCATAAGATGTACCTAGAATCGGGTTGAGTAACAATCGACGCAGGTAAAGATAGTTTGGAGTACTCACTGCCTGCAGGTGGTTTGGATAGTGTTGCCATAGGGAAAGCGTCCGGCGCGTTGAATATTTCTGCAGTATATATTCGGATCGATACTGACGCCAGGCGTCACTGTGGTTGACATTTCATCATCGACCAGGGGGCATGTGGCCTGGTAGCCCGCCGAGGCAGAGCCGCAAATATTGATGTTGTCCCTGTTGCACACATAGTTGGGGGCACAGCTGCCGGTGATATTCGATGGCTCAGACAATCCCAGACACAAGGCAAATGTGCGTACACCCAAGCAGGCAAAACTCTTCTGCTCGTTGCACACTCTGCAGTTGGTGCACGACCTCAAGGAGATGTTCGTCTGACAAATTTCAGCCTGAGCGGTGCAATAGTGACCCGATGGACAACTATTGATTGGGTTAATGGGTAGATTATTCTGGCAGAACATGAACTGCGTGTCCGAGACGCAGGCCACATTAGAGTATGCGGAGCACACATTGCAATCAGTCTGGCAATCCAGGACTGCAACAACCAGCAAAAGCAGCAACACACGCCACATCTTCGAAATCAACTGCATCACTTCAAGGTGAAGCAAGTGCATTTAAGATCTATTTTCAATCTTATCTCTACATCAAATACGTTAGCACCATTGCAAAGGCATTAAGTAAATTTATATTTACTTTCTGGCAGCTTTTATTGCAGTGTAATAATCAAACAGTTATTTAAACTGAAAAACTTAGGAATAAAATTGGTCGCCTAAAAGTATGCAACATAAAATTGATTTTCTTATTGATACAAAATAACAATCAAGTTATATTATATTTCTGATCACTTACTTAATGTATTAAGTGTAACTGCTCTTAGCTGAAAATATTATTTAAACTTAAAACTAAATACGAGCTGGCAATAAAAGTTAGTGCCTAAAACTATGCAACAGAATTTTGATTTGGAATGGGATTGTAATATAAAATAAAGAATGCTTAGTATTATTCATGATACAACCTTTATAAAAATACCACTACTGTATGTATTACTCTAAGCAGCCTGTGTATTCAATAGACAAATAGAAGTCCGCTTTAATTTTTCTAGGTAGTTCTTCTGTAATCGGTATTTATCAAAGAAATATATCTTGTTATAGTTTTATAACATTTACTCATTTGCTGCCGCAACTTAAAGATCTTATCGCTATTTAAGCAAGCTTCGTGGAATGAGTAAGTGGCCATAAACAAATTTGCTGTTATTCATATTTTAGAGTTTAATAACATTTGCTGTTGAATATAAACATTTATAAACATTTATCCTTGAAGACAACCCGGACGAGTTGCTTTAGTTGTGCCACACAACAAGGTCCAGCCATTAAAATATGGCTTTTGGGGCGGACAATCAATAATGCGACCCACCCACGTATTTATATAGAATCTGCAATAGATGTAGCTGAAAAGAAGAAATATATTATAAATATTACGAGGTAGAACGGTTCAAGGTGAGTTCTACCTGGTGCATTTGGTGTCATTGGGAATGACGTGAATGGGAACACCCTTGAAGGCTGCACGACAATAAGCATCTACGTCGATGGTGGGTGCTTCTGTTTGCTTCGGGCACGTGGGACTTGTGACTGTGGCGTTGCCGCATATCTGAGGCAGATTACTGTTGCACACCGTACCCTCGTTGCATATGCCGGTGATGTTTGATGGATTGCGATTGCCCAGGCACAGGGCAAAGGTGCGAGCCCCGGTGCAGGCGAAGGATCTCGATGAGTTGCACTCGCCGCAGCTGTCGCAGGACATAAGTGCTGGATCCCTTGCACAAATTATTGTCTGGGTGGTGCAATAACTGCCAGCGGGGCAGGAGTTGACTGGTCCGATGGTCCGGTTGCCTTCACAGAACTGAAACTGTGAATCCGAGATGCATGCCACATTGCTGCCCGAGGCGCAGCCTTTGCAGGCTGCCTGACAGCCGAGGCAGCAGAGTGAAATAGTTAAGAGACCTACGAAGAGGTGGGACTGCATCTTGAAATGCAACTGGACTGCAAATGCACTGTGGCAGCTCTTAAAAGCCTAAAAGTAATTGCATTCTAGCCTAATCTAACTGGAAGACAGATTTCCATGGGAAAGTGGGCAGAGATTTAGTCGTGGCCATAAAGGTTGCTTTCTTGATAAGGTCTACTGATAAGGCAATAACTATGCAGTCCAAGCAAGGTCTAAACCTTATCTAAATTGGACCTAAGCCCAAAACATTTGCTTATGCAAGGTTAAGCTCCAAAATGTTGCCCAAATATCTATTTAAACAGCAACGGGCCAAAAATCGAGCATTGTGTAAATGTCTGCGAAAGAGATGAAACTGATTTTCTGCCTACTCCAGCTGTTGGGCCTGTCGGCCATAGCCAGGGCGACCTGTAACGTGTGCAATCCCGCCAACAACATGGCCTGCTACTCATCCACCCAACTGCAGGCCTGCGATGTCAATGGATTGCCCACCCGCATACCCTACAGCTGTCCCGCCGGGTATATCTGCACGAGCATCGCACAGGGCGTCCTCTGCCAGCCGAGTGGCAACAGCAGCACCTCGGCCGATTGCTTGGAGTGCAACACGTGCGATGCAAGCAACACCTTTGCCTGCACCGGAACGAGCAGCTTCGCCCTCTGTCTCGGCTCGACCACGCCCCAAAACTCGGTGGGCAGCTGTGCGGCGGGCTACGTGTGCAACATCCGTGATTCACAGATTTGCGGACTGCAGACACAGGTCATGCCCACCTGTTCGTATGCAGACGATACAACAACAACAAGACCAACCGCAGCCACAACAACAACCACAGCGGCGACGCCATCGACCAGCAATGCCAACGCCTACTGCTCGGCAGTCCAGGCAGTGGGCAAATACGCCGTAGGCGACTACGCGGAGACGACTTGTCGACAGTACATCGAGTGCTTCATATTGAACGGTGCTTGGCTGGGGCATAAATACACCTGTCCGGGCAGCACGTACTTCAGTCGCAGCAGCCGACTGTGTGTAACCACAATGCCATCCTATTGCTATACGCCAACGTGGACCACCACAACGACCACAGTGGCACCGACCACCAGCAATCCGAATGCCTACTGCGCCAAGATGCAGGCGCAGGATTACTTTCCGGTGGGGACGATAGCCAGCAGCAGTTGTCGCCAGTACATCTACTGCTACTTGGTGAATGGCAGATGGCTGGGACAGAAGTACACCTGTCCGGGCAGCACCTACTACAGCAGCTCCAGCAAGACATGCGTCACGGATCTGCCCGCCACCTGCTCCAGCCGCATTTTCAGCCTGAGCCTCAACGGCGTTGACCTCGACTGACAACTTAATATTAAATACAAATAAATTTTAATAAAATATCATTATTATTAATTATTATTTTATTACTATTATATAAGCTCAAGCTCTGGCAGTGCAATTCGCTGGCAAAGTGTTAATGCAGGTCTGAGTTTGCGCCTCGAAGTAGGAACTCGTGGGGCAATCGTATTCCACAGCTTTTATTTGGCCAGCCTTCGTGAAGTAGCAGCTGATATAACTGTAAAGATGGAGAATAAGATCAGCGAAGTTCACAGAGAAAGAGATAGAGAGAGAGAGAGAGAGAGAGAGAGGTTGAAAATGTTACGCACCGTTTGCAGTAGGAATCTCGTGGCACGGTCTCATAGAGTCCGGACTTGGCCTTCGTCTCGCAAAGAGCCTGCGCCGGATCGGTGGGTTTGGGGGTGGTTCCGTTTGTGGGTTTCACAGTGGTTGCCTCCGTCGGCTTAGCCGTGGTGCTGCTCACCACATCGTCATACAAGTCACAGGTATAGGTTTGACCTGCTCGCTCGGGCACGCATACCACATCCGTACTGGCATCGCAAACGTAGCCCGCCGGACAGGTGCCCACATCTCCGGTAGGTTGCGCAGCTCCGTAGCACATCTGGAACCGCCGCCGGCTCTGGCAGGCGAACTTGTAGTTGCGCTGAGCACTGCAGAGACCACATTTGCTGGTATCCCCGCAGCTGGGCGGCCACTGCACGTTCTTCTGGACACAGATCGCGGTTCGGGCGGTGCAGACTGTACCCTCCAAGCAGGTGTAGATGCGATTCCTATGTGGCGTGCCATCTGCATGGCAATATATAAATATATATCTAGGATATATGTACACTTAAATCTATGTCGTATGCGCACCTCCGAAGCACAGGTGAAAGGATGTGGAATTGATGCAGGCAACCTGATTCGTTTGGCAAACATCGCACTCCGTCAGGACACGACCCACTAACCAGGCAAGCGCGACCTTTGGATTAACACATGTTTCGATTGAACAGAATCACTTGGATATATTCCGACTTACTAGGCCCACAACTTGGATTATACTCGACAGATCCTTCACCATTTTGTATCCCACTAGCGGTTCCCTCTGTTCGTCTAATGACTTCTGCTCACTGTCAAGGTTTCGGGTACACTAAAGTACGTTAATCTCTAGTGTGGTGCGTTATAAACTTTGTTTTCTCGTGTAGTGAAATTTTCATTGTTTATCTACTCTTCATATATTTTGGGCATGCTAATTGTATTATTTGCTTTGGCTTTCCACTTGATTGCCTGACGCTGTTTTATGATCGCAACATAAAAACCAAAACGAACAAAAACAAGAAACAAACCTAACACTGCGATAATGAGCAGAATGTTAGTTCTTGAATGATATATAATAATACAGCTGAGCAGCTACCGGGCCATTGACCAAAGTTACTTTTCAACTCGGTTTTCATAGTTTTATTGATGTTAAATTCAGGGGAATCATAAAAATGCAATCGTAGATCGGAGATATTCACAGAAAATAATCAAACGATCTGAGATACATAATTAAACCATTAAAGATTTTCTCACTAAGACAAAACTAGAGTATACCCTATGATCCCTTTTGATACTGCTGTATCATTTGTATGCTAAATATGACTGATACTTACCCTCTACTAAGACAAATATAGGAAGGAAATTGGCTTTTGCTTTTGAAGAACTTTAAGAAAACAATAGAAATAACTACAGCTAATGGAATAAACCACTCTTTATTATAAAGGTACAGTTATGTAGATATTGATAGATATATACACTCCGATATATTTTACAAATACGTTAATTACCGGCAACCCACGCCGGTGGGTCTAGTCGTACCGCAAGCGGAGATCGCGTTGAAGTACGGCTTTGTTGCCGGACAATTGACTATGCTGCCTTGCCAGGCGCTGCTCCTGTGGAAGCAACTGATGAAGCTACGAGAGACGAAATTCAATTAATTTCAATATAGAATTAATTTCAATACCAATTGATGATCGAAAGCTTACCTGGTGCAAATTGTATCGTTAGGTATGGCATAGCGACCCGCTTTTTGAATGCCTTGACAGTAGGCATTCGAATCGAAGGGTGGTGCTGCTGTTGTGGTGGTGGGTGGAGTGGTAGGTGGAGTGGTTGGTGGAGTCGTAGGTGGAGTGGTGGGTGGAGTGGTAGGTGGAGTGGTTGGTGGAGTGGTAGGTGGAGTGGTGGGTGGAGTGGTAGGTGGAGTGGTTATTGGTGTGGTAACAGAGACTGTCGTAGTATCTGTGGTAGTGGTTGGCACAGCGGTAGTTGGTGTATTGTCGGAATCATTCTCAACCCTATCACATGTATCGTCATTAGACGGATCGCAGGTTAAGATACAGGGATCTCCAATCGCTGCTCCGGAGACGCTGCAAAACCATTCCGTGGGGCAAGCACTGCGGCCGGGCAGGAGGACGCCTCCATCACATCTGCCGAAGGTGGTGAGCGAGGCACAAGCGTAAATTTCACCATTGCTACATTGGGCACACTTGGAGGTGTCTTGACAGCCAGGAGGCGAACCTTGGCTCATACAAATATCCCCGAATTCCGTGCAA
The DNA here is from genome assembly GCA_037075185.1 of Drosophila pseudotalamancana. Classification (NCBI taxonomy): domain Eukaryota; kingdom Metazoa; phylum Arthropoda; class Insecta; order Diptera; family Drosophilidae; genus Drosophila; species Drosophila pseudotalamancana. The sequence goes on along the minus strand of JBAMCK010000275.1, from coordinate 1,154,059 downwards.
ATTGGCTTATCCGCCGGGCATTCGAAGCTGTGCTGCTTATTCGGAACGCCTGTTGTGAATAAGGTTTGAGGTTAGACTGCGCCAGCACTTGGATCTTCGAGCTCACCATTGTAGCAAACCTGGAAGGTTGTATTGGATGTGCAGGTGTGCGAGTTGTAGCACCGATTGCAGGTGGCCTCCACGAATGCGCCCGGAGTCAACAACATGGCCAATAGGACTATCAGCCCAATGCGTATAATCTGCGACATCTTCACTTTGTGATTGAATTCGCTGGATCCGGTTACCATCCCTTTTAAATGCTGAACTGCTCTGCACTATCTTTATGATAATCATCCTTATCTCTCAATGCTAACGCATCCATAAATATGCTAGCTACCTGTGCTCCGGTAATCTCTAGGTAGCCGTCTATTTTTTATTTCTATTTGCCCAAATCTAAGCCTAGCATAAAATCTGGCAATTATCTCAGACTATTCTTCTTACCCGGAACGGTATCTATCCACAATCTGCGCTAGGATGATATAAATGTGCGGCATATGTGGGAAGGTCTCATTAGTCTGTTTTACGCTTAACCGTCAAGCATACAAAAATTCGAAATGCAGCACAGAATTCTGGTAACTGGAGTAGAATTATCCATAGCTGTAGCATACATTCCATAGCAAATAAAACCTCTTCTAGATCCTCCTTGTGGCAGTCTGTTCGATGCTGGCCGGAGCTTCGGCTGCGGTCTGCGGTGGTTGCAACGAGGACAGCAAAGTGGCATGCTACAATTCCACCCACTTCAGAGTCTGCATCAACAACTCGCCCATTGAGAACGGTGGATTACTCAGCTGTGGCGATGGAAAGATCTGCACCGCGCTCATGGATCCCTGCTGGCTGCCGGTGGAGGGCGATAACATTGAGCCCGTCTGCAAAGAGAGTGATGTTGACTGCCGAACCTGCGATGGCAGCCAATTGTTTGTCTGCACCAGCCAGACGACCTTCCAAATGTGCTCCGGCACCAGCCTGAGCCCCCAGATCAACACCTGCCCGGAGAACACCTTCTGCTCCATCGATTCCGGCGAGTTCTGCGTGAAGAGCTGCAAATTGAAAAACGGAAAATTCGAGTGTAATAAAACGGCGCCATAAGCTGAAAATCTTTTGTCGGTTAAATTTCTTAAGTCTGCCTTTGCTAACTATTTTTGAGATGCAATTAAAGAGTAATACAAAATAAACAAAATAACAATGATACTTTCGACTATTAAATACCCTTGAAAGCTGAAAGCAGGACTGTTAACCGTGGAAGAGGAAAGTTTATTTACTACTTTGTGTTAAGCTAAGGCTTAACAACAATTAGGAAGAACTGAACCTAACTATAATGTTCTGTAAACAGATTTTGTATACTAACTCATGTCTACATTGAAAATTTTACTAGAGATCAAAGCATATATTGAATCAATTCTAACTCGAGCCACAAAAATGAATCACCAAAAGTTTTAAGATTGTAATCCTGTATTTTAAATCGTCTTACAATAATGAGTCATAGTATATATGGCATGCTTGAACTTATGTGTTTACCATATACTTTTTATTATATAAGAAACTGCCTTCAATTCGGAAAGCATATCTATGTTGTGGACTATCTAAAAATTTACTTTAAAAATATGTTTATTTACTTGTATATTAGCACAACATTTTAGACTGCGAACCTTGTATGAAATAATTGTCTTCCCTTATTCAAAACAATTCCAATGAAAAGTTGCGACCCTGAACTGAGAATTCGCTAAGTACCATTAATGAAGCCGTTATAAATAAAGCGCTTATCGCGCTTCACGCAGTATTTCGGTTTTCATTTTGGGCCAATAAACTTAACCAGAACTGAGTGAACAAAATTGTTGCGTGGGTCTCGAAAATAACAAAGTATATAAATATATTAAATTAGGCTAACATTGACCCAATTTAACAAATTGGTGAGACGAGTGTGAGGCAATGACGTTCAGATTTTCCCAGATATTCGTGCCATAACTTTTATTATTATAACAATATTCTATTATGTTGAGTTTTCTTTTATGTCGCAACCAAATTGCGAGCACTTTCACGCTCGAGCTTTTCGGTTTTAGGCCTTGCCCAACAAATAATCGAGTCGAAGGTGTGTAAAAACAAATTCGCAACAGGAAGTGTGTGTATAATGTGTGTAAATGTATGTGTGTATGTGTGTGTGTATGCACAGCTATGTACCCACTGGCACCAGCAACCGATGCCATTGACTGCATCGCTGTTAATTGTGGCGCAACTAATTGTTTTCCACCTGCCACGTTTTGTTATTCCAATTAATAAACAGCTAAACTTAATGTTTTTCTATTTATTTTTATTTTTTTGTCTAACTAAAAAGCGTTCACAAATTGCGGTCATTAAACCTATTTCCATGCCACGCCGAATAAATTGTCCCCTACGGGCGTCTGCGTGCCACAACGGCTTCAAACCGCGACGCGTGCGCATCTCCAGCTCTCAGCTCCCAGCTCCAGTTCCAGCTCCAGCACCAGCACCAGCTCTTTCGACATGGCCAACACACAGCTGCAGCTGCAGCTAAACGGCGTATACGTAATCTGCTGCCTTTTCGTCCTGGCTACTGGGAAGGTGCCAGCGAATACGCACACGAACAGCTGGCGGGATCTGTTCTTTGGAAATAAGTGGCTGACGCCGACGACGCGACTGCGCGAATCCAAGTGTGGGTGTGGAGCAATTGGTGTTTGTCTTTAACGCAGCTGATTTCAACTTTCGCAGTTCTGCCGATCTTTGCCGTGATGCCCTATGGAACGAGCAGCTGTGCGGCGCCCTCTGGTGAGCTGGGCAACTGCATGGCCAACAAGGATTGCGTGATCCGCAACGGCATCCCGGCCGGACCCTGCGGCGGTGGCTATGGCGTCTGCTGCATATGTAAGTCACATATAAACCTATATATATAGCTACTGCTCAATGTGTTTGCAGTTCTTCAGACCTGCGGCGGAGTTATACGCGAGAACTCCACGTACTTTGTCAATCCGAATCATCCGGATGTCTACGATGGCACGGGCAGCTGCCAGGTAACCGTACAGAAAATGCATCCGGATATTTGTCAGTTACGCTTGGACCTGGACATGTTTTCCATTGCACCACCCGAGGCTGCGAACCACCTGTGCAATCAGGACCAGCTGCTGATCTCCGGCGGAAGTCCTACGCCCACCATATGCGGCAGCTCTACGGGCGATCACAGTGAGTATGAAAGATAAAACCGTGGCTGGCATACGACAGAGATACGTCCGTTTTGCAGTGTATATCGATGCGGGTCTGGGCCAGAGCAATCCCATTGTGCTGTCCGTGATAACCAGCGGAAGTTTCCCTCGCTTGTGGCGCGTGCGGGTTACCCAGATCCACTGCGGCAGCATTAGCCGTGCGGATCAGGGCTGCCTGCAGCACTATACGGCAATCAGCGGGCGCGTCCGGAGCTTTAACTACAACTCGGTGGGCGGGCGACAGCTCTCCAACCAGGACTACAGCATTTGCATACGGAACGAGCGCAACTTTTGCGGCATTCAGTACAATGCCTGCCCGGATCTGGAGAACAATCGATCCCGTGCCTTTACGATAACCGGCAACTCAAACAATCCGGTGCCCACTCTGGTCGGTGGTGGCGGTGGTGCGGCTGGAGCTACTGCGAATGGCTGCATCAGCGATTGGCTGCTCATTGGCTGCATTCGATCAGCGGACAGAATTCCGCCAGCGCCCGGCTGCGAGGATCGCGTCTGCGGCGGCACCTTCAGCGCCGAGGCGGGAATGCTGGCCAAGACCGTGCAGTGTAGGTAAACGACAAGTCCCGCTCTCAATAATGAACTCAATGTTGTGTATCCTTGCAGCTAGCGTTCGTCCCTTCCGGCTGTACTTCCACACGGACGGAGTCGAGGCTCCCAATGACATAGACAATCGAGGCTTCTGCCTGGACTATGTGCAGCAGCCGTGCACGAATGGATTCTAATTAAGAGTCCGATTCCATTTTAATAAATATGTACTTTTATTTATTTTCGTAGTTAAGGCTAAGGCTAAGTTATGATTAAGTTTTAAATTAATTTCGTAAGCTCGCAGATCGGTACAAATTAAAAATCTTGGGATAACTCAAAAAGATCCTTTCGCAATTCTAAATTAAATAATATATATAAATATATATAAATTTGTTTGGCTATTAATACAGTTGTTACAATAAAAAATATGCATTAATTTTAATACTTAGACGAAGTAAAAACAAAAAAAATATCAAATAACAGAAAATAATTAAGAGAACTTCTTGGTAGGACTGTGTCGCTTTTCTTCAGATCTGGGAGATTTGGGAGATACTTCCTGCATCTATTGCTGTATCTGCCTGCACGTGAGATCGCCAATTTCAGTCTGTGCATTGCCCGACTTGTGACGTCACTGGGTTTAGGTTTCGGAGTATATATTTTGGGATCGGATGGGTTGAGAGTTTGCATGGGTTACATCCTTAGCTCTAATAGGTCTGTATTAATGCAGCCACGTGCTGTTTCTCCTCATCGGTGAGACCGTTCTTCAGCGTTCGACGCACTGCAAACACACAAATCAAAATAGATATCAGCATTGTATATAAGACATTCCATTTTAAACGTGTTATACAAAAGTCTTACAAGACTTTTCCCATGCGAGTTTATTAGTTCTTCAATTCTTTCAAATTAGTTAAGAGCATGCTTAGTAATTTTAGAAATCAATTGGGATATCAGCCAGGCGCGCTGCAAGTGCAGAACAAAACTTAATGAGATCCATTTGCAGACATCCCAGGTGAGAATTTTGACGTAAGTATTATCGAAACGTGAGATGCTGGCACATGGATCTCTAGACAAAATACAAAACTCAACAATAAAACTTGAACAAAAATCAAAACAAATTATTGTATATATATAAACATATACATACAGATATATATTTATCTATACATATAATTCAACACTAACCAAAAAAAGAACGGTAAGAACCTAAAATCAAAACAGTTGACTGTTCGTTTAACGGGTAACGGTTGCACAACAGTTGCGCAACGGCTCTATGGTGATGGTGCTCTTTCAACTGTGAATCCCTCGCGCGTGCGGCTGCGCTTCACTTCGGTATTTGATTGATTTGTTGATTGATTGGTTGATTGGTTGGTTGATTGGTTTTGTTTGGTGGGTGCGTTAATGGTAAGAAAACACAAAATTAAAAAACCAATATAGGCAAACCGATTCGTAAGCTAGCAGAACAAAAAAGTGCCAAAGCTTTTGAGTGGAAATTGGGGGAAGGGTATTCATCAAATTTAAGTACGGGAATTTTTGATTCAATCAGCGCTTAGTTTTCTTTCAGTTTTGGAATTGTTGTGTAGCCTCGAGTACGCAGAGGTGTGCGTGTGTCTGTATGGGTGGACGCGCCTAAACATAGCGCGCTGTGTATGTGTGTGTGTGTGTTCCAAAAAGATAAACCAACAGCTTGATTAAAATTGAGATCTCGGCCAACAAAGGGCACCCAGCAGGAAGGTCTGTCAAGGAACTTACAGGACTTGCGATCCGCATGGCGGGTACGCTTCCGTTCCCGGGGCGTAGTCCGTGTGCCGGACGCCTTTGTCGCTGTCTTCACGAGGGATTCGAGTATTTCATCATCTCCATCGGTGAACTGCTCCTCGCTCTGCCTGGCAATGGGCGAACGCAGCTGCTCGGCGCGCCGACGTCGCCAGGTGAGTGTTCCATCCGCCTGATCTGCGCTGGGAGTGCCCAGTAGTGTCCTAGACAAAGAGAATAACATAAGCTGTGGATTGATTGTATGGATTGAAGATCCACACTCACTTTAACTCCGCATCGGCCACATCCTCTTTGGTCTTGAACTTGGCCATGTCGATGATCAGTTTGCCACGCGTCTTGTTGCGCTCGCGATGATTGGCCTTCTTCTCCAGCTGCTGCTGCACACGCTCCCGGGTCGTGCGATACTCCAGTGCGAACTCTGACAACGTGCGACAGAATTCGTTCGGGCGCGACTCGGACACACTGTGCTGAGGCATGCCCAGCCAGAGCAGAAACTTGCGATAGCGATTCATCACACGTCGATGCACGGTCTGTAAACTGATGATCCGCTCCGCACAGTCGGCCAGAAAGTCGACCAGCTTCTGTTTTAGAGGCGGCGCACAATCGTGCTTGGCTATGAGCTTAAGGCGATCCCAGGAGGCCTTGCACTCGGACTCCAGTTGGGTCAGATTGTAGGCCAGGTCTGTGTAGTCGGCCTTGGAGGCGCGCGTAATGGGTCCAATTTCGGAATACAAATCGCTTGTATCGCTGTTGGACTCCATGACCATGTGGCAGAGATGATGCAGCAGCGAGTGCTTGTGCACCGTGTCCTTCACCTCGGGCACCTTGGCCAGGTACTCAATCTGGAAGCCCTTCACCGGTGCGCCGTTCAAAAAGATGCCCACCGAGAGCAGCGTGGAGAGAATGCTGCGAAAGGTGCGATTCTGACGCAGAATCTCAATGCCTTGCTTGAGATCCATCAGCGGTTCGGCAATCTCTTTCTGCGGCGGACAAATTGAATGGGATTAGCTTGAATTAAAGATTAAGGAAAGATTTTAAGACTCACCTCGCAATTGTCAAAATCTAAGCGGAAGGCCCACAGCTTCAAACGCGCGCCCAGCTCCGTGATGGAGGCCAGTGTGAGGAGGAATTGTTCGGCGCTGCCCAGCGGCAGCTCCGGATTGGACAGCTGTGCCTCCTGAATCTTGCCTCGCTCCTCCTCCGTGGGCAGCATATTCAGCAGCTTATCGATGCCCTCGCGAGTGACCACCGTTGCGTCCATCTTCAAAATGGCCGCCTTGATGGCTCGCGGAGGTGGCAGCTTGGTAATTGCGATATTTATCGCATTCGATCGCTTGTGGTCCAGCACGATGACCTCCTTGCTCTTGTTCAGCTCCTGTTGCTTCTGCAAGTGCGAGAGCGAGTTAGCAACATTATCGGTGAGGGAGGGGGGAATGTTGTTTATGTTGTTGTGGTGGGGATAGGGGGAGGGGGTATCTAACGGTGGCTGCTGTTGACAAGTGTTAGCAACATAAACAATAGAAAATGTGAACTAGAAATGAGTTTGTGGTTCCGGTTCCGGCTCTTTAGACTGATTAATGTGTGCTGTGTGTGTTTCTGTGCGTGTGTTTGTGTATGTGACATAAAAGAGTGTTTAATAACCGACACCGAATGCAACACAGAGCGAAAACTATCATTAACCGAGTGAGAAACAATAAAAGACAGCAAGAGAGAGACAGATAGACAAACAAAGAAAGAGAGAGAGAGAGCGAGTAAAAGTGTATAAAACATATTATTGGCACTCACCTCCTAAAACATTTGGAAACATTTGTAATTATTTGCATATATATATATATTTTTTTTTTTGAGAATTTTGATATTTATCGGTTTTAGCACAACATTTATGTATTGTAGATATATCCGCAAACAGAGACCGTTGACATAGAGAATTATAATTAAAACATGTCCAGAAATAAATGGGAAAAGAATACAAATATCATTCGCAAAAAGTTTGGGTTATGCAACATTTATACTAAGGTAAAACTAAGAGACTTATTATTGACACTTATTATCAATTGAATTTCAATAGCCTAGCGCACAATTTCCAGGGAATACCCCTAATGTGAACATGTTCAATACGCACCTTGGTCATCAAGTCCTTGGCCCGCGACTCAAACAAATGCTCAAGCTTCTGTGTGTCCACATTCGCGTCGGGCAGCTCATCCCAAATGGTCTTACCCACCACCTGAGGTATCATGTCCTCTCGCACTTCCTTCCAGAAGAGCTTGACCTAAAAATGAACGGGTTTACCAGTTAGTCAGTCTCATTGAATACCCTAATAAAGTACGGTACACACCGTTTTCTTGTTCTTTTTGATGGTGTTATTGCCATTGGCCAATTCCCCATTGATGGAGCCATTCAGAGAGCTGTTCACGCTGTTTGTCAGACTGCTGGCTCCGTAACCCCCGTAGTTGAACATGGGCGGGGGCACGAGACTGGGCGGCATCATAGGCGGAGGCATAACCATGCCCCCTGCTAGTGGAGGAGGCGGTGGGGGTATTCCAGCGCCGAGGCCACGAGGCGCCAACACATCCTTCTCGTCGTCCGATTGCAGATCGGTAAAGTCTAGATCACATAGGTTCAAAGGTCTTGATATATTCCGCACCAGCTCCTCCCAGTGTAGCTCGTTCTCCGATTTATTCGGCTCAGCCTTTTTCAGTTCCTGATCAACGCTCGATGAGCTAAGCGATAAAGAAACAATCGAACAGATAGTACAAAGTAACACAATTATTGCACTTGTGGTCAAGAGAGTTGTTCGATGTTCGATTTTATGATTGCGCGATTGCAGTGAATATACCATAAAACCTAATCATAATTTTGCCTAGCAGCAAGATAAACACACCCACCGATACCACAAACAAAAAACTAAACTAATTAACTAAAAAAAAAAATATAAAATTCACGCAACTTTCTAGATTGGAAGAACCCTTAGTAATGGGCCATAATTGAGCATTTATTGAGCCCAAATTAACTCGAGAAAGTTCACTGGAACGACTTGCAAAAAATAAAAGTCATAAATAGTAAAAATATATTTACGGGTATTCTTGTTTTTGTTTTACGGCTCCGATTGGGTTTGACAGCTTTTATATGTGATAAGATTTACTTATATTGCGCGCGTCGCCTATAAAAAGCCCGATTTGAACACTACAAATCATAGTCTTTCAATAAACCGCGAACAAAATGGATGTAAGTAGTGCAGAGCGGTACAAATAGATACAAATACTTTATTAACTAATAAACTTTTATTGTGTTGCAGTTCGATACGATTTGCGAAAAGTCCAAGGCCTTCAGCAACAAGCCACCCACCGATGTCTACCTGGAGTTCTACGGCCTCTACAAGCAGGTTCACTCCGGCGATGTGAACATCGAGAAGCCCGCCGATGCGGAGGGTGCCGCCAAATACGATGCCTGGCTGAGCCGCAAGGGATTGTCCACGGATGCCGCCAAGGCTGCCTACATTGCTCTCTATGAGAAATACGCACCCATCTACACATAAGTTGACCAAATATCAAATTAATTGCATTGGCAATAAATGATAATAAAAGTAGATGACCTAAGTAACGATCTATTGTTCCAATGTTCCGTCCGGTTGCTGAGTCAGCCCTCGAAGGTTGATTAACTAAATGCGAGACCTTTGATATGATCGTTTAGTATTAGCAATTAAAGTTTTATGTTGCATATTGCCGACGTTTAGTAGTCGACGTGGACATGAAAAATTGGGCCTTATCGTGCCCGGGTGTATCGATATCTAAAAGCGGGGAATAATGTCATAAATCGCTATCAGCTGCCAGGGTTTAGTATAAAAAGTCTGCCTGCGGCCACAATTAGCAGACATTTGCAGCTGAAGCATAAGACATAATGGATGTAAGTATACAACATTTGGTTAGACCAATCGATATACGATTCTAAAATGGATCTATATATTCGTGCAGTTCAACACCGCCGCCGAGAAAGCCAAGAGCTTCACCAAGACCCCCACGAACGACGAGTTCCTGGAGTTCTACGGTCTCTACAAGCAGGCAACCGTTGGTGACAACAACACCGCCGAGCCCGGTGCACTGGACCTCAAGGGCAAGGCCAAGTGGAACGCATGGACCAAGAACAAGGGTCTGTCCCAGGATGCCGCCAAGGCTGCCTACATTGCCACCTATGAGAAATACGCTCCCAAATACGCTTAAATCTCGCACCTTGTGAACACTTAACTTAATAAATGAATTCTAGATAAACTGCATACAAAAAAAGATAAACTCTTTGATCTATTAATTGGAATAACAAAAGATTTTCAGCTGGTTCTCAGAAATCATGATATCAGAGTGACTAAAAATTTGTTGGCCCCACCTTTAAACTAAAAGATTAAGCAGCTTTTACTGATAAGCTGATAAGATGTACATATATCAAATGGGTTTATGATTAGGTGCTTACCGTGAAATTTCACCTTTGCTCTTGCTCTTGGCAAGCCCCTCTTTGGCTTTCGATATAAGGCCAGACATATCACCCACTAAGGCACGATTGCCTGGCTCCTGAGTGGGACTTGTGGGCAGATTGCAAAGTTTCTGTGTCAGATCTTTGACTGTTTGATCACGTTTTAACTGCATTAACATTTCCTTGTCCTCCAGATCTGCATAAGCAATAAATAATTTTCGAGGTTTTAGTTAACAAGTCAAATATTTGTTTAGAGACACCTAAAGATATGCAACAGCAGCAAATTTGATGATCAATTGGTTGACAGCGCTGAAAAGTATGCTACATATATTTATATCAACAGCTGCACCTACCTGTCGCATCCATCGCTATTGGAGGCTGAGACTCTGGGTTAGTACTGGTTAGGGTTCTAGCTGCATTTGGCTGTGTGCTGGTATTGGCTATGGGTATATGCCACCAGCCAGGTGGCGGCGGTGGTGGCGGTGGCGGCGGCGGTGGTGGCGCCACAGCCGCTGGCTTGTGTATGGGACTGAGCGGCTCGGGAGCGGGCAGCACATCCGCCTTCAGCGGCGTCGAGCTGACGGGTGCAAACTCAAAGCCATTCCCATTGAGTGTCTTCTTGGGACTGAGCACATCCTGGGCCGTGGCCAGATGCTTGGGCGATTGGCTGAGCTGGCTGTAGTAGTTGTTGAGTCGATTCGCATCGTTCTCATACTTTTTGTAGGTACTGTCCGTCTGCTGTATGTTCTTCATGATGCCGTTGATCACAGTTGCGTTGCGCTCCCGAAAGAGATTCTTTTTGGTAAGGAACTCATTCTGGTTGTTCGTATTGTTGTTGGCCTTGTCGAAGCTGTTGTTGATGATCGAGATGCTGTGGATGCCGCTCAACAGCTGCTTCGTGGGACTCAGCAGCAAACTGTTGTTGGGCGTGTCAATGTGGTTGTTGTGGGTGTGATGGCTATTGTTGTTATTGCTGTTGTTGTTGTTGCTGTTGTTGCTGCTGCTATTGTTGTTGCTGTTGCTGTTGTTACTGATGGTGGTGTTGCAGGGCGTGGGCTGTGTATGTATCTGCGGCTGCGACTGCAACTGCAACTGCAACTGCAACTGCGACTGCGTCTGTGGCTCTGGCAGCTCAGATTGCAATGATTGCGGCGGACTGTCGCCGCTTTGTATGGTTGCAGGAATGGCGGTTACGATTTGGCCTTGACGTATGACAATTGTGGGTGACATATTTGGTTAGCGGGTGACAATGAGACGCACATATATATATATACAGCGATTAGCATGGAGAGAGAATCATAGTTAGTTTTCGGTTTCAAAGCAGCCGGCATTAAGCAATTCGCAGTGGAAGTCCACACAAGCAACTTACCAAAACTTTCGCGCAGCTCGCGTGCCGCAAATATCCCATTGGCCGCCGCCTCCTCCTGTTCCTTGAGGAAGCTCTTGTGCCGCTCGGCACGCTCGCGGCGACGTCTTAGTCCAGGCGTCACACCAGCGCCATCGCGTGCTGTCCATAAAAATATGGAAATTAGTTAGATTTTGGTTACATATGAGAGCAATTTGAATGCCTACGCTTTTTCTCCTGAAATATACCGGTGTTGAACTCCGTGGAGTTTGTCGAGCCGGAGCTGTCATCCTCGTCGAGTACCGCTTGCGTAGGTGTCATCCGCAGCACCTGTATGGGCAGCACTTTGGTCAATGGGGCAGGACTATTGTCTGTGTTGTGGCGGCGGGATTTGCGCCGTTCCGTTGTGCCCGTGCCTGGACGATAGCGTTGCGTCTTCCGCATTGAGTTCTGCGGCAAGCGCTGTCCATCCGATTCACCATCCTCGAATCTGTAGGGGACGATCAGTTATCAGTTATTATTGCAAGTGCTCTTCTTCAGATGCTTACTTCAACACCGCTTCGTACAACTGCAGCTGATCGAGCAGGTCCAGATCAGTGCCCGGCTTCGACATATACCGCTGTATAACTGTTTCCATGCCCTGCTGCTCCAGTAGGTCACTCTCATCATAAAAACTATCCTGATCGGTGAGACCCGCAAGTGTTTTATTGATCAACGAAGTTGCGTAGATCACCAACTCCGCGTCTGCATTATCATAGTCCTTAAGCAGTCTGCGACGAAAGAATGGGCATAAGTTAATCAAAGTTAGGTCAACCGACGATCACTGATCGCTTACCTCATAATATTGGCCCAGGGCAATGTGCCTTGAGCTCCGTCCACCGCATGAATGGCGCTTACAAGCACAAAGCAATTGGACTCGGCGTATTCCACAAAAACGAGCAACAGCTTAAGCGCCGTCTTGACCACTGATCGGTAATTGGAGGCGATCAATGAGTAGAGCCACTCCATGGTGGGCTGGTGCTTCATAACGCCGTTCATGCCATCCACATAGAGCATGACCTGTCCCAATGAAAAGACATGATTAGCTCTGACTTGATCAGTGATCAGTGCTCAGTGATCAGATGAACGCTTACCTGGCCGAGGGCACGCAGTATATAGTTCTGATAGTTTTGATCGGCACAGTTGCCAACGCGCACCAGACAATTAAGACCTCCGAGTGCCACGAATGCGTGAACCAGATCCTTATCCTCCTGGAACACCTGCTTGAGGGAGAACAGAGCACGACGCAGATCGCTGCCCTCCGCTGAGAGAAGTTTGTCTGCAAATAGAGGGTTCAATGAGGCGTATGCGCAATATCGTTTTGACTAGTCGATGGACTCGGTACTTACCTATTATAGCATGAACCCTAACGGACAGCTGTGTGCGAACCACCAAAGAATTTTTGCGACTGCAAGACAGAGAGAGATCGAGAGTGGCAGAGTTAGAGCGAGAGGTAATAGAAAAAAATTGATATTAATTTTGTATGTAATTTCATTAGGAATGGCAACAAGACAAAGGCAAGAAAGCTTAGAGTATAACACAATGGGTTACCGTGAGGTGGTTCATTGACCAGTTAAGAACATTGATTACCCGCTGTTTGCTGCCCAGTTGTTGGCCATAATAAAAGTAATAACAAACGACGCAGATAATTGAAAATGGACTATGAAGCATCTGAGCGAACGTAGACGCCAATAAGTCGAGTCGAGAATTCATAATGAAATGTGGTCTCGACTTGCCTCAACTTCCAACTGGGCTCAGAATGCACACTCACACACACACACACACACACACACACACATACACTGAATGCCACACCTGTGTGTGAGTGTTACTCAGGTGTCTTTGGCTCTGCTGCAGATTGACAAGCCAACAACGAGCCATCGACCGATGCGGGCCTCGTGCCTGCTACGGAATTTTGATGCGAAGTGAAGCGAATGATTTGCATGCGAGCGCGCTTCCATGACTAATACGATAAGCATGATTAGTGACCAGACCCAACCAGACCAGGCCAAACTCCTCCCCGCCTAGAACCAACACTCATTGGCGCCATCAGCTGGACTGCAGATCGCTAACTGGCCAACAATTTGCACAGACGCGGCGACATATACATTATAATTTTTTTTTTTTTTTTTCATATAATGCTCGAGGATCGGGGAGTAGTTAGTGAAAGTCTGAAATAGACACGACACCACATAGTATATATCTCCAACCAGCCCCCGATCTTCTTCCTTCCTTTGCAGATTCTTTGTGCACGCTTTGCTTATATTAATCCCATTATTTGAGCTCTGCCTGACTTCGCATCATGGCCAAGAGGCAGGCTCCCAGCTACTGAGATACTGAGCTACTGAGCTTGGCCCATGGCCCGACGCGTACGTCAGTTACTTTGGATCGCTGTTCGTTGATCGCTGATCGCTGATCGCGGACCTGACATCACGTTCCTTGCGTAGTCCATGGGCAACCAAAAAATATACTCTACAAACTTGTCAGGGCATAGGTGACTAATAGGAATTCATATATATTTTTATAAATAATATATAAAGGCATAGGTGACTAATAGGAATTCATATATATTTTTATAAATAATTATATAAGTATAATCTAAAAAGATTTTAAAGCAAAGCATAGGGAGAAATTTGACCTAACAAGAAATATCATATTTCTGATTTGCTAACGATTAACTGTTATCGATAACTAAAGAACAACAACAAAACGCTTTATTTGTAATCGAGAGCTCTGTTAATCTACTACATATAATCGATAACAATAAATTAAAAGTACTTTTTCATTGCAATCGATAGCTCTGTTAGTCGATTGTTTGGCAAAATGCTATCAATAGTGTAATCGGTACATTTATCTCTAATAATCTATTGTACACTTATATTTCCCGTTTTGATATCCATTATATGATTGAGTTTCCCGTTACATACGCTTAATCAACGTCGCTTTCTTCAAATCCTATTAGAACTCACATTATTTGCTTTTCTTTTTCCCACAACGTTTTCTCAAAGACTTCCATTTTCTACTCACTCTCAGGCTCTGGCACTCATTCTAATTCCTGTATATGACATAATAAATATAAAACTTGATGTTTGTGAATGGTTTACAATCAGTTAAGAGTGTCTTTGCTGCCCACTTGGCTGCATGCCACAAAGATCATGCAGCGCATACCAAACTGACTGCTAGACTAGAATCAGGCCCGATCTCTGGGAAAAACTATATATATATATATATGTAACTAAGTCAAATTGCGACTGCCTACGTTAATACTTAAGCCTTTTGTTGCTGCTGCTGCTGCTGCTGCAATGCAAATGAGCTGCAAGTTGCAGCCAAAAAGTAACAACAGCAACAAAATCGCAACAAGTTGCACGTACGTGAGACGACGATGCCGCAGAGAGGCATGCAAATGCCTGATGTCTGGGACGGTGAGTGGCAACTGGCAGGCAACCTGGCCAGGTAGTCAGCCAAGCAGTTAGCCAGGTAGTCAGCCGGCGCAGTTTCCTGTGCCACAGATAGCCACATTTTTTATGGCCAGAGCCTGACAGCCGCCAACCGCCAACCGCCAACCGCCAACCGGCAACCGCCAATATCTTTATTAGCGAGTGGAGAAGGCGGCCGCCTAGGTGTGTGCATGTGACTGTGTAGTGTGTGTGTGTGTGTGTGTGTAGTGAAAGGCTCATAGTGGCAGCCACCCACGAGCAGCTGCCCCAGAAACCCAGAGCCTGAGCTTTCCCGCTAAATGGGTTCAAGGTAAGTGAAAATCGCAAATTTCGTTTTTTTTTCTCGCACATTGAGATCATAAATTTTCGTATTAAGTATGTGTGTGTATGTGTGTGGGTGACTTAAGTTGTGCGGCACTCACCTGGCTTGCAGTCCCTCAATTTCTTCAGTCTGTTCGGCCAGGGATGACTCCAGATCCAGATAGGCGCCAAAGTCGCCATCCTTGTACACCTGAATAGCTGCGTCATCAATCTGCAGCAGAAAGGAGAAGAAGATGTAGTGGTAGAAGAAGAAGACAGAGTTCAGTTCAATTATAATTAAAGCAAAAGTAAGCGACTACCGCGCTACGCAGTAAAAGTTGTTTATGGCCCGGACTTAAGGCCGATGCCACAAAAGAGAAAGAGATGCAGATGCCACAGCGGGGCATAGAACATTTTTGTGAGTGACGGTTGCATTGAAAGTTGGCAGACGAAGCTTCACATGACGATGATGATGATGATGATGATGATGATAATGATGTCGCTTGCATTGGCGTCGTTGTCTGCTTCAGCTGCTGGTCACCTACTTTTCACCGACTTGCTTTCAGTTTTCAAGCCGCTGATTGCCATGGAGAAGCGCTTGATTGATCAAATCTTGAGCTCAGCTCCGACTTAGTTGGGCTCATCAGCTCAGCTCAGCTCCTGCTGCTCGGACCGGCTGTATGTCTGGACTGCTTGGACTGCTCTCTGTCAGCCTCTTTGAAAGTAATTATTTGTGCATTTACAGAACAATTACCGGACAACATGGCATTATGTGTGTCGACGCTTGCTTAATGTGTGAACAAAAAATGAAATAAAATAACTGTGGCAAGCACCTAAAGAAATCTTCGGAGAGCTCATCCGGGTGAAGATTACACATACGCCCCGTGCTGCAGGCCGGCACGCCCAGTGCAAAGGGAATTAGTTGCAGAGGAGTAGCCAGAGTAGCCAGAACCAAGTCTATGGATCCTAACTCTTTGTGTTGCAAGTTTTGACACACCCCCAACTAGAACACAATAACAACAACAACAATAAGAGCAACAGCTATGCGCTTCATAGCTCCATCGCGTGCCTCAAGGTTCTTGTCTTTCATAACTTTTGACGCTGCACCCAGAGGCCATTTGGCAAATTAAAAGCTTGCCACAAACGTTGCCAGCCAAATGGCCAAATAGCTAAATGGCCAATGACTCTTTCGAGGGCGAGCCCACAAAGAATAGAAATATTCTTCAGTTGCATATACAGGAGTAAATAGATATAGAAAAACAGGGTATAATGGCAACAAAGAAGCAGTTAGGGGAGTGTAATTTAGTAAAGAAATGTATATTATGCCATAGTCTACTGTTTGATATAGGAGAGTACCTAAATCATTGTCTAGCTAATAGTAAATACATATGAATACAGTGTGTTAGAGTACAATCTGTAATGATATTTCTACTCCGAAGAACTACAGAAACTTTTCTTTTCTGTTGGACACAGTTTCCACATGTAATGTATTGTTAAGTAATACTGTATGTAATATATATTGTAGTAAAATATAGTATATACATACAATATAACACAGATTTATCGAGAAGCCCAATAGCCTATTTTCCTTGTTTAAATTAGTGTTCTTTATAATTTAAACTATGCAACTTTAGAGCTAAACTAAAAGTAAACTTTATTTTTAGTTTACACTCTCAAATTTCCACGTATTGAATAGCAACAATGAATAAGACCATTGTATTATGTGTAAGTTAGTCGGTATTTATATGACTCGCTCGTATGGAGGTAAACAAAATCATCTAAAAAATAATCGAGAAACGGAACCAAGCGGTCTGCTAAGGTTTGCTTATCGCTGGAGTACTTACTATACACATATGTGTATATACTGATTCAGAATGCAGGAAATATACATCATAATTTTCCAGTAGAAATAACATTTGTTTATACATATTGTTTATATATATATACTGATTCAGTCGGGAAGTAAATGTCAAATACTTTTTAAGTATTTTGAATACGTTACGTTTATTAAAACGATGTGTCAAATGCGTGATATAGTATGTCTATAGAGTTCAAATAGGGCTTTACATAAGTGATTCGGCAATTAAAGGCAAAGCGAGTGTTTGCATATAAAAGAAATCGTAAATAAGCCACAGTTGTTAACCATAAAAGTTTGGTCTTGGCCAAAAAAAAAAAAAAACTATATCGACTCGTTTGTAATATTTGTTTACCTACGTTTTTATTTTATTTACATATTTATTTTATTTTTTTTACATGTGAGTATTCATTCACAGCCCTATGCAAATTTTTTCTGCTTTTTGCTTTGATGTTGATTTTTTGAGTGAAGCATGACAAGATTTTTAATCAAATTGAATTTCGCATTGGGCTTTGATTTTATTTATTTATTTTTTTTTTTCGGACATTCGAGCGAGTGCCAAAGTCATAAATGCGGCTATTGACACAGTTAAGGCAAAAAGCATAAAATTTTTTATTTAATTTTGGCCGGGAGAAAATATGTGCCCAAAAATTTGAAATACATAAGCAAATAAATAAAAATAATATTAATTATGAATGTTAATCAAATAGCAAGCAAATAAATAATTGAAGAGAGTGAAAACTAATTCGTTATTTAATTTAAAATTATTTTCAAGTAAAAATAAATATATATGTATATATATGGAAAAATAATAGTTATATTATATGATATGATATATTAAAAAAATAAATGAATAAAAAATTGTTCAATGAAGTAAGAAACTCAGCAATATTTCTCTGAGTGTATGCTTTAAACTAAATCAAACGGAAATCCAAAGAAATAAAAACTAATTTAGCTGAGGAAATTGCCGGAATTCCACTTTTAAATAAAAACAATCTATAAACGTTAAAGACTCCACTTTGGAGTCAATTTTCGGGAGACAAATCGTTTGCATTTATACGAAATTCGTATAATTCGTTATTTTTATTTTTATTTTTTTTTTTGCTTGGAAACGTGCGGTTGATGAATGGATCACACTTTTGCTTTCCAATCAATGCGGGTTAATTGACCCCAGAGTCTGACCGCAAAATGTGGCATGCTAATTGAAATGAAAACCTTCCTCAACAACAACAGAAACAAACAAAAGTAGCCACAGCAAATTATTTGGGCAAATAGGAAAAGATGCGTCAGCCAATAGTGCGTATGCTTAATATATGTACTATATATGCATATGTATGTATATAGATATATAAATAGATATCAATTTCACAATTGATGGCAATTGAATTAATATTGATTTTCAATGTGTGAATTAAATATGCAAATGACGCAATGCTATATACACTTAGTATATATACTACATCTGTTTGCTAGGCCCGATTTTACTTTTGTGTTTGCCTACTGGGCCATAGACAAATTGCTTTTGACTTTATTTCGTTCGATTTCAATTTTTGTTTTGTTTTGCACATTGATTAAAATTATCTAAACAGAAAAAAAAGTGATTTGTTATTTTCGTTGTTCGGTGCGAAGTGACGTGCAAAAAATCAAGTAAAAAATGCCAAAAATAAAATAAAATAAAATAAAAAATGAGACAGAATAAAAAATGAATAAAACCGAAACAAGAAAAACGGCTGCGTCGATTGACCGCAACGAAAACCGATTTTGTTTTTTTTTTTTTTTGTATTTTTCTTAGTATTGTTTTTTTAGGTGTAGCTTATAGAATCAAAATATCGTACATGACATCATCAGAAGACTAGAAATCAGCAATTGAAGGCGAAAAATTTATGAGTCCATTGTAATGCGTTAAATTTAACAAGTTGCAATCGGGAGAGCCAATCGTCACCCACTGCCCGTGTCTCTATCTCCCTCACACTCGCCCTCACTCTTCTATCTCTGTTTTTATATGGCTGCTTCTCTTTGGGCTGACTAATTGGACAAATGGCATTCACAGCTGCCGCGCCTGCCACATAAATCTGCCTACGACAACATCCTGAGTCAAGGCACAGCGAAGCGACAAACAAACACACAAGTAACAGTGCTCTAGTCGGCTGTGCTTGACTATTAGATACCCTGCACTCCACTTCAAGCTGTTAGTCAAACATTTTATATTATATTTATCAATCTTATACTCTTATATACAGATATACATTCATATGAATATCTAACTACAGAAAAGATGCATTATTCTTTAATGTATTCGAGAGAGATGTAGAAACTAAAAAGTATTATCGCTTTTAATAGATTTTGAGTAAAAACAAATTATCGATTAATCAAAACTTTCCGATCATAATTATTAGTTCACAGCTTCACCATTTAGACAACGAATTTATTGCAACATAATATCCAACAACTTTCTCAGTGGATATAGGGTATTTAAATAAAAAAAAATTAAAAAAAGGGGAAAACGAGAACGTTGCATTTCCTTTTGCGATTTGCTCATTAGAATTTATTGCTGCCGCTTGTCAAGATTTACGTATCCTTGGAACAGAGCTCCAGATGACAGATGACAGGTAACCAGGTTGCATGTGGCAACGGGCATGGGGCATTGGGCATGTGGCTTGTGGCTTGTGGCAGCGAGCCCAGCTTATGCTGCCACGCTGCCAACTTTTTGCAAATTAGTCAAAGTCAAAGATCGGCGGTACGAACAATGCCTGACTTAGATAATTGCTGGCCGAGGCTTTCCACAATGCCAATGAAAAGTGCTGCAAGTGGTTTTTTCTCTGCTTTTCTTTTCCAACTTCCTTTTAGTTGCAATCGATTGTGCGATAGCAATAACTTAGCCCCAGGCACAGAGACGACTGCATTGGCCATCTCCTTGGCCAACAGCCAGTCCGGGCCATTGTCTAGATGCCGGCTTAAGCTTAGCCTTAGCTTAGCCTCTGCTTCAGCCTCTGCCTCTGTCTCTGTCTCTGGAACTGCTTCAGTCTCTGCCTCTGCCTCTGATTCTGCTTCAGCTTCAGCGTCAGTGTCAGCTTTAGGTTCAGCTGCTCGACGTTAAAATGCATCATTTGTTAAATATTAACAACAATAAAATATAATAAGTGGCAGCTAGAACAACTTTACGTCCATCACTAACGAATCTTTCAAGCAACCTTCTTAACATACCCTGTAATTAGTTAATAAATATTAAATACTACTATATTCTTAACATATTGTCTGCTTGTTCTACAACCAAATCAATATACCCTATTTAAATTCGTTAACAAGATATTAAATAAACTAAACTGCGTACAAGCGGTTTACTTTTGACCTCCAAAATTGTTATTTTTAGCACAAATTGATCATTGTTTATGTTCAAATGTTTTATAATTCTTTGATCTTTGATTTTCATGCGAAATTTATTGCTTTGAACTTGTATTTTATGCAGAAATTATCTTTAGCGAAGACTACATAATATCTACATTTATATTTTATGTATATCTAATATAATCGATAAATGAGTTCAAACGAGCTATGTAAATTGCTTCAAATGTGGTCTAAGACAAAAAAAAAGCACAACAAAAAAAGGAATTTTTAACATAGGGAAGTCGAACACTGAGCAAAAGAAGTTTACGTGCAGTTGAATGTAATTTTTATAATAAGTTAAGCAGTTTTAAAACTTAAATTAATTAATGACTTAAGAACTAAATGTAATTACATATTGTAAACCACTATGAATGTTCATTTATTTTTAATTTTAAGTTAATAAAGTACACATAATTTTCTGACCAACTGTTTGCATATGAAATCTAGTTTCCGACCAGTAGTCAAAATAAAACGATAATCGCGATCTTCTCATATAAATAAATAAAAGACCTTCTGCTATGTTATTTATAAAGAGCAAAAAACACAAAAGCAAAACAAACTATGCAAAAAATTTAATCTGATAAGCTGTAAATAGAGATAACTTTATATATGTATGTATGGCATAAGTAGCTATTAAACAAAAACAAAGTATTGTTCCCTCGAACTGATATTTGCGAGAAAAAAAGTCAAATACCGTTTAAGCTAACTTAAAACAAAAGAGAAACGTGGAAGATGCAGATAAGATAAATCAAGCAGAGTACATTTTTTCGTACTTGCTTGCTGTTGACGTTGGGCTTTGTTTGTAATATAATGGGATATTTGGGAATAATGGGAAATTTGGTTTATCGTTAACGGAAAGGTTGATCCTTACGCTCTGTGGTGCATTCAGCAGTCTCAAAATGGTGCCCAGCTGAGTTGCCAGGGGCATGGTGGTGGTAAAGGCGTAGGTCGGCGCACGCACTGGAATCGGGAAGGCTGTGGTTGCCGACAGCGGATCGCTGTCGAGCAGATACTGGACACGAAAGGTGATTAGTTCGTCGGGTTCCATTTTCACAATCATTTTGCAGCACGAAAACGTTCGTTAAGGCTTTTCGCTTGGATTTCCGCCTCTTAGGTATTTTTTCTCTTTTTAGACAATTTCGCACATGGACGTTGATTTGTTTTTAAATATTCACTTTTATACACGTATTCATTGCGTTGTTTATAATTTATTTTGTTGCTTTCCGCTTTTGCTGTAATGAACATTTTACATTTCACATTTTTGGTTTGATTTCTTTGCAATTCATTTTAATTTTGATTTTAATGTCTGTGCAGACCAAGCCCCAAAAAAAAATGTATTTCAATTCAAGCGGGTTGCATAATTCACAGACATGGATTGTCTCGCACACACACGCATGTTGCGCAATCTTATGCTAAATACTGCAAATTGTGGCACTGTGTGCCACGCCTACTTCTCACACAACTAATCGTAGCATACAGAGGATATACACACTCACTTACACACATACATTCATACATATGCTGGCATGTGGATAATTGCTATGCGAACCGGCTCGCTCTGTAAACATTTGCCTTGATTTCTGGTTCGCTTTGCTCTCCATGGCGGCTAACGGTTGTGTAACTTTCAATTCAATGTCAGTTAACAGCCTCGCCTTAGTCCGCCTCCCTCCCCCACACTCTGTCGTCGCTCTCTTCCTCCCTCCCTCGCACTGTCGCCTCACACATCAGCATGCAGCGCACTACCTCCAATCAAAATCAAAAGCAAATCAAAAACCAAAACATGACAAAAAGAAAAGAGAAGAAGCGACTTGGGCCGCTCTTCATGTACCGCTAAACGGCTCTCGGAATGTGCGTAAGTTGTTTATGCAAATGTACTAGTTGCTGTTGTTGTTGTTGCTGCTGCTTCTGGTGCTGCTGTTATGTAGTCTGTTTATGTGTTGGTGTGTGGTTTATGGCCAGCTGTTGGTTAGCTTCTTTGTGGGCATAATTGCTTATAACGTGACTCTAATGAGCGCTGCTCCAACTGCCCCTAGCTGAGTCGACTCCGAGCAGCGAGCACTTGTCTGACTGACATTGAACTCGTGGCAGGGCAAAAATTGTTGGCCAACGGCTAGGCCAAAGGGTTATAGCCAACTTGGACTTCAGAACCACAACTAAAAGTTTACAGTAAGAAATGTATTCCACAGCTTAAGCTTGAAGGTATGGAAACCAGGAAGTTAAAAGTGAGCAATGAGAACGAATGCATTGTAGAAGAGTTAAAGAAACAATTAAATCTTGTAGAAAGGGGAAATTATTCCTCTGGAAGAGAAAAAGGACTATAGAAGCTTCTCTTGGAAACTTCTGTAGTAGGAATTTATGAATTGCTGAACAATGTACAAAATTCCTTTTGGGTATTTGTGATTAAAGCTTAAGCAGAGATTAGCTTTTATCTGTTAAGTAGCCCAGGTAAGCAAAAGAATTCATTTACAGAGCAATAAATCAACATTAACACACACATAAATGTAATACTACACAGAAAAACGCCTTCAGGTATTTTTGCCTATTGCCAATTGCCAATTTGCGTACTTCTAGCCATTTTAATAACTTACTGCAGAAACTTTGTAATTTGTGTGCTACACAACGTGTAATTATTAAATATTTGCTACTAACTCTCGCCACTTTGTGGCCTAAACGCAGCTGCCAATTGGCATCAACAGCAACAACAATAACAACAACAACCAAAGGCGGCATTTAAAAAGCCACAAAAAAGAAGAAGAAAAAACGGAGCTTAATTGCAATAATTCATTGCGAAGCGAAGCAAAGAGCGCAGAGAATGCGAAACAAAATTAAAACGAAAGCCATAAAAAGCTAATAAAGTACTAAACAACAACAGCAACAACAATAGTAACAAAGAGAACAACAATAAGAAATACAACCAAAATGAAATAAAGAGTTGTGTAAACGTAAACAGCTGTTGAGCATTGCGAGAGATTCTCGAGAAATGCGATTCAAAAACTTCAACAAGCAACAACACGAAAAAAATATATAAAATAAAATAAAATAAAAACAAAAACGCGTCATTAAGTGTCGAGGGTTCTCAACATAAAAGAAAGAGAAGAGAAAAGAAAAAGAAACAAAAGGAACTTTGAGACTAAATGAAGCAAAAAGCAGCTGCGTTATTTTACCTTTCCTTATGCACAAGCGAATAGAGTAAATTTTTTGTATAATGGAATATGTAACACTCGGACAAAGAATTGATATACATACATACATACGTGTTAAAGAATCATGAGAGTTTGTTTGTATAACTAGAAAATTGTTTAACTATATTTTGAATATATAATACCTGAGCTATAATTTATGTTATAAAGGGTATTGAGTCTTCGAATAATTTTTCTCGCCTGTTTTCTTCTTCAACCATTTCTCGCTTTTTGCCAGGCTTCTTCTGGCCGAGGGCAGGTGTGCCAAAAGTGGTTTGCAGGAAGGCAGCAACAACTACAACTTAAACAACAACAACGAAAAGAACTACAACATCAACAACAACAACTCGTTCTCGTCATGCGAAAGTCAGAAGGCGGCCGGCAGCTCGACTTGTGCTTCTTTTAGCACTCATTTTTCTTGGCTTACGGCTGCGTTTTGGCCAAATGAAATTGAAAATAAAGTTGATCATTTGCAATGTGGCTTTTTACTTTCACAGCGAGAGTGAGAGAGAGAGAGAGAGAGAGAGAGAGAGAGAGAGAGAGGGGGAAGAGATGGAGAGAGCGGAAGAGGGAGAGATTGAGATATACGCATAGGTATGGGCAGCAACGGAACTCGTCTTAGCCAATTCGTAGGGCTTTAAGTGGCAAACGTTTTTCTTGCCTTTTTTTGGCTGGCTTCCTTATTGGCAACGTGCAGAAATTTAATGAAATTAAATAAATATTATAGTTGTTGTTGTTGCAAGTACTTATCGTTGTTGTTGTTGTTATTGTTGTTGTTGTAAAGTCAACTCGGCCAACGCCGAATGTCGCATATTTAGTTACAAATTACGACAATGGCGTCAGCTTTGTTGGCCATATTAAATGGTAAATGGTAAATAATTTATGCAAATGCTGCAGCCAGCAATTTGGCAGCAACAGCAGCAGCAGCAGCAGTGGCAGCAGCAGCAGTGGTGGCACCCACAACAAAGTTAACGGCAACTGTCAGGTAATGAAAACCCGCCCGCCGGCTCAAGGAAACGGTCTTTGGTCTCCTCTTTCTGATTTGTTTTGTTGTTGTTGTTGTTGTTTTTTTTTTTTTGTGGGGTTTTTGTTGTTTGTTCGCCTTGACTTGGCCAAATGAACTTTCACTTTTTTTTTTGGTTTGCTGCGCCTGGTTGCTGCGGCTCTTGTTGCATGTTGCAATATTACAGCTGCCTCTACTCTTCTTCTGCATCTGCCGCTTCTTCTTCTTCATCCTCTTCTTTGGCAGCTCCATTATCCTACCCCAACTTGATTTCTGCCTGATTTTTGCCATCAATTATGTAAATTTTAGTCATTTCTTGCCATTTCTTGTTGGCTTTTAGGCTTACAAGCCAACTAATTGACAGCTTCTGTGCATTTGTTGCCACGCCCCCAAGTCGTATCAAGACAAAGTTGTTCATTTCTTGGTTATAAAGATAGTAAAATTTACATTGTTTTCTATTTTATTTTCATGTCGATGGGAAATGACAACCGGAAGTTTTATCAGCAAAAAATACCTAATGGATGTTTCCTATCTGATTAATTAGATATGTCTGATAATTATATTGCAAATGGTTTTTTATAAGGTAATGATCGAAATACCTTTCACTACACATTTTTGATAGTTCCAAGACTCAATATATGTATGCAACATTTTCCGTATACTTATATAATATTTAATAATAATGACTTAAATTAAGATTCCATATATATAAGTTATTTATAAGCAATCGATCGACTCTTAAGAACACTTTCTTTAAATTTTACGTATATGAGCTAAAGCTTAAATACCATCTATCTACTTCAACATAGTTGCCCTATTACATAATCTATCTATGGAACACGTGAGAATCTTGTTAAATTTCAAGTTCAATTGACTTGGGGAGAATTTCATTAGAGCTCTTGTTGAGGGCTTGTCTTATCTGTCGATCAGTGTGTACACAAATGGACGGTAACCCAGACAGAGTTCAGATATAGCCATAAAAATACAATTTTCGATACTTATCGAATTCGCAAATAAAGTCATAAAATACAAAATAGGCTCTACGAATTCGCTGAAATCGAACCCCATTTGGAATTATGCGGGTTGCGCTTCAGCGAACAGCAAATATTTGAAGATATGAACTTGGAAACAAATCTATAAAGAAGAAGAAGAAAAGCAGAACAGAACAGAACAGAACGAAGGCCAGTTAAGAACGAGCCACATTCCAACACAATTTGTCACGCTGGGGGCGAGAGGCAGAGAAAAAGAGGGAGAGTGCGAGCGAGAGAGGGAGAGGAAAGTCAAATGAAGTATTTTCAAAGGTGCAAACAAACAAACAAACTAATGACCAAATTATTAAAGTTGGGACTGTATAGGGTGGGGTGGGGTGGAGTTGAGTCTTTGACCACAAAAGTTGTTTGACCCCTTGACTGAGTGACTGACTGATTGAGTGAACGAATACGAATGCAGCACATTAAATTGTTAAGCGGCTGCATTTCAAAATAATTTCAGCTGCCAATAAACTGGAGACAACAAAAACAACAAGAAAGAACATTGCACTTTAACCCAACCGACTGCGTGATACTCTGTTTTAATACCCATGTACTGCCAATTATTTCATTTAAATTCGTGCTTTCGAGTTGATTGGTTTAGCTCTGAGACTCTATAAGATACACTATATACACCGACTTGCCAGGCCATCCGTAGGCGTAGAAACATATGTCACAAGTATGACTATATATATCATAAGTGGAACGTATCTATATAATCTAAGCAGTTGGTTTGCTTATCACCATTAATACATATAAGAATCAATATATATATAAATGAAACCAATATACCTTTTATCACTTTGCAAACAGTGTATAGCAACAGGGACAGAGGAAAAGCCAACGATGGTCCCCACTCAAATAGGGCTCGAAACGAGTTTTTCCCGCACGGCAAGACAGAAAATTGTGTCACGTTGCTGCTGCCACAGCTGAAGTTGCAGCAGCAGCAGCGACAGCAGCAGCGAGCACACAGATATTGAGAGCTATGTCCACTATATAGATAGATCCCTAAGACTTGGCATGCCGACGCATAATGTGCGTGTGCCCGAGCTCTCGAGTTGGCCATTTGATTTATTGAATTGTGAGCCAACGGAGCGACCAGCTAACTGATTTTGTATGCGTTCAATGTGATAGCCAAGAATGCCAACTCATTAAGAGAGGTGGGGGTAAAGGGTAGAAGCAGTGCGATCGAGGAAGGGGGAGCTTAAGGCAGTTAGAACGGTTCACAGTTAATTATAACAATAGCAACAAATTGCCAAACGGAAACGAAAGCCAACGTGCTTAAATGTCACTTCCTCAGCTTAAGCTAATGTTAAAGCGATTGTCAAAGCGTGTGTCAAGAGTGAGTGTAGAAGTGTTAATTGCAATTACTGCAGACTGTGGGATTGGGGTCAAGCGAAGAACCAAGCCAAGGAACAAATACATACAAATATGTATCTATATATTTAATCATATATGCTAATGCTCACAGGGAGAGATAGAGAGAGCGCGATCAGGGGAGCGAAAGAGACCAAGTGCATTCATAATATGCATAAAACGGTAGCACTTAAGCCTCACAATACCTTTATGGAGCATGCCTCAAAAATGGAGCACTCAAAATTGTATAATTTATGCAGCTGATGAGGTGGAGCTCCAGAAGATGAAAGTGTCATGAATGGCTCCACAAAATGAGAAGAAAAAAAAACACACACACACACACATACAATAACAAAATTAGGTTAGAAGACATAAATTCGAATTAGTGTAAATAATTCATTAGCATGAAGCTTATAACAGTTAAGTATTTGTGCTTATCAATTGGCTTAGGCTTAACCCATGATACAAAAAAGTCTTTAATAAAAAAGAGATTTTCTGGTAATCTTACAAGATTTTAGATATTAAATAGGCAGAGTAAGCAGAGAGGAAAGCATTTGGATAACTCAAAATAAATCAAATGAAACTTAACTGCAAGAAATCAAGTCTTACACCACAAATGGAACCACCGCTATATATACCCATACTTATACTATATATATACTTTATGATCAGATGGGTGTCTCCTTTAATGCGCTGTTAAACTTTTAATACCACCTGCAAGTGTGTAAATGCACTTAAAACATATTTACGAGCATTTCTGAAAATGTCACCAAAAAAAATATTTTTAGCTGGCTAAAAGATATACGACACATACATAAGTCCCCTGTAACTGTTAAATATTTTGGCATTTTGATAGATCTGCATTTTATTTAGAAATCTAATATATAGCTATAGTTATATATATATTATAAGTATAGAGCGGAGAGCTCAAAACTTTGGCCGGTTCACAGATCTTCTGTGAAACTCATCTGCTTCGATATTTTGTGGTTATTTTTAATGCAGACGACATGAATTCTTACAAAATATCGCGCACACACACAAACACACACACACACATTTGTTGTGCCCCTGTGTGTGTGTGCGTGACTAATATTTTGATTGCACTGGGCCAAAAAACTTGGCCACGACGCGACGCTTGTGCAATCCAAATGACAACAACAACTACAACAACAACTGGCATCAAGAAAAGATAATCAGTATTATAATACAGGCAAGACAAAAAATTGGTTTTTCTAATTTTTTGTTTTTTGGCAGTATTTGAAAAATTTTCGGGTAAATGACCCACATTTCATTTTTCACCCTTTTCCCCTTCCCCTCCCCCTCCTCTTGCTAATGTGTGACAGTTTTTTATTTCTAAATTGAATTGAAATATTTGTTGAATTTTACGAATTATTTTTAGCACTGAGCAGCAAATTGGTATTTGGTATTTTCTTCTTCTTCCTCTTTTAAATAGTTTTGATGACGAAATATACTAACTGATTAATCATCAAATGTTTTGATTTATATGTATATATAATATGTGGGACATATATAAACTATATTATTTATAGGCTTGCCTAATGAGCATGGTTTTGTTTGTTAAGAAAATGCGCTTCAGCTGCAGCTGCTGCATCTTCCTTTGCTGCCTCTTCTTCTTCTGCTTTGAGCGTGTTTTCACTTTAAGCCATGATAAATTGCACATGTTTATTGTTGATTGCGGGTTGCTTCGATGTTGAATGTTCGTCTTTCCATTTCGATTGCATCTTCCACAAAAAACATGAAAACTTGAAAATTTGTTTGAATACCCTGGAAGGGGTATGATGCTTTGCTGCAACTCTTTTCAAGCCCATATGTTTGCTATCACTGGTCAGCAGTACAGAATTGATAAATATCGAATTTAAGTTTAGGTTTTGTCACCAGAATTATAATAGTTCTCAACTATTCGAGAAATTATACAGAATCAAGATCTCTGCATTACTTTCTTTACAAAAAGTTCACTAAATTTGTTTTAAAGTCGATAAATATCGATTATTATTAATACTGTCTACAGGGCATCTACAAGTCCATCACTCCCCACTGGTATTTCTTATCAAACTGCGGCATTGCATTTTCAAGCATAAATCAAATGCTGACGACTCATAATTTATTGAATTTGATGATAAATATTTACAGCCAGACCTCCGAGCAGGCTAGACGAGACCCGGGTAAACCCGACCCGATCCCAACCGATCCGACCCGTCCCGCCGCCACCGCCGCCCCTCAAAAGGGGCGTGGTGAATGGTCAGGCGCCAAATGTGACGCGGCGTTAATTTTATGCAGATTTCATGCAAATGTTGCAAACCATTTTGATAAATCGCTCAAAGTTTGGGTATTTTTTGTTATCGTGCCTCGTGCCTTGTTGTTTTTTTGGTGGAGTGCGAAAAATGTGTTGCAATTTGTATGGGTTGCAAGTTGTGTTGCTGCAACTTGGCAGCCGGACAGCTGCCACTTGATTACGGCCCGTTTAAATTATGGCCCAGCTTGACGTTGGCCAAGGTCAAGTTAAGGTTGACTGATTTGAAATGCAATTTTATCGTAAATACATTTCAAATGCTTGCAGCGAACAAAAGTTCGATATTTAAATGAAGTACCTTGTTAGAAATTGGAGGTGGTTCTTGTAACAGCCAAATTATATGCCTGCATATGTACAATCGTTTGATTGACGGCCTTTTGATTGATGAATTACAGTTAAGCGGTAAAGACCTGAATTAAAAGTGTGTTGACTCATGGGCTTGTATTTCGATTAAACTTGAGTCCTGACTTACTGATTGACTGATTGATGGGTAGAGCATAGCTAAAGTCGTATGTTTGAGTGGCGTTTGATTGTTGTACAGTTGAATAACATTCCTAAGTGAAAACTGTATTATACATAGGAATCACTTACAAAACATTTAAGATGAATGAATGTCCGACCGACTGATCAAAACCAAACGCACAGCTAATAGTCGATAGGTAGCAGATAGTATATTTTTATCTGAAATATTACACTCAAGTGTGGATTGAAGTGTGTAATTTGATTGCAAATTGATTGATTATTATCAATTCACTTCAAGTGCACTATTTATTATCTAATATATAGAACTCTTCACTTATATTGGACAATGGCTCCAGACTGTCTAGCCTTTTATATAGGTGCATTTAACGTGTTATCTTATTTTACACTAGTTTTACTAACGTCCGAGTTGCAGTAGTCCGACCGTCTGTCCATTCGTATCTGTTGCTTTCCCTCTTCATCCTTATGACAGTCAGCAAAAAATCTTCACTCAATGAACCTCGCAATATTTCAATTTGCATGGCAATAAAAATTTCTTTTTTTTATTGAACCTTTTCAGCATATATATGAGTATATGTCTATATATATCATTTATTGAACAGTCTCAAGGTCGTAGCAATTTCGCAACGCTGATCAATAAACGCAATTGCCCATTATATTCACATAATACTCGATACTCGATACGCAATACTCGATACTCGATATTGAAGAAGCAATAATTTTGATTGTTTTGCGTAAAGAAAGAAAACCGCAAATCGTTTTGAAATGGCTCAGTTGATTGGCCGAAACCAATTTTTATTTTGGTCTTTGTTGCTTTTTTTCCTCTTTTAAGCCAGCAGATGAGTAAGGGTAGTCCCCAACACACTTCGAAATCTATCGATGGTAGCTTTTGTTCATGTCGAACAACTTCGTTTTACTTAATTGTTTTTACGGTCACTTTTCTTGCCGTAAACTTTTTATTGGCAGCACAATCGAATTGCTTTGCCTTTGTAAGCACCCTTTTGGCCAAGAACAACAATTTACAACAATAGCAACAACAACAACGATTCACAATCAAGTTTTATTACAACTATTGGAAATGCATTTTTATAGGCGATAAAATCACAAAAATCTTGTTGAGATTTACTGATAAGCCGCCAAATGTCGAGTTATCACTTCATTAGCCAAAGCAACGCCGAGCTAAGAGAGTCTGAAAATACAACTTGGCCATTAAACTCCCGAATGGGTGTTAAGAAGTCTTGATTATAAACAATTAACAGCATAAGAACTACAAATCTGACAGGCATAAAAAATACAAATGTTTTAGAAAGTTAAAACTAGATCCCAAAACTTTTGATAGATAGCATTGATGAGAATTGGTAAAAGTGAATTCAAGAATAATTCCATTAGAAGACGAAATAAATGAATCAGAAATCCAAATTCATAATAAATATTAAAATCCACATGTGTTCTGTAATAATCATTTATTTGATTCTTTATTTAGGTTTTCTATTATAGAAATAGGAACGATGAATGGATTTATTATTATATTTATCAATCTTGACTTTAATTATAATCTTAACATTTCTGATATGTTGTCATTTTAGACAAACTAGATTTCTGGCTCAGGGCAAATTGTTAAATAGAAAGAGACAGAATAGTTCTTAACATTGACAGATTACAATCCACATATGTTATAGGTAGAACCCGCCCAGAGGGCACTTGACCCATATGTGAGAAGGTAAACAAATGAGGTTCTTAAGAGAAAAAAACATATGAGTATTCTATAAGTATAGATGAAAACAACACGTACATATATAAATATCTATAAGCAATTTCAATGTTAAAGAACTAGAAAATTTCCGATCTATGCCAAACGAAAGTAAAAGAAGAAAAGAAAATTGCGTGCAGGTGAGGAAAATCAATAAATGTTTTTTTCCTCACGAAAGCAACAAAAAACAACCTTCGTGCTAATAGGTTATTTATTTTCTTTATTTTTTCGAGCGAATACCAGACATAGATTTAGTTGTAGATATGGCGAGTGCTTTGGTGGCGTGCAACTAACAACTGACCCCAATACAATTTTGCAGGGTATTTGAGCTGTGAAAGAAACGCAAGCACAACTTTGCATTTGTTGCTGTAAAGGGGCGTGGCTCATAAACTAACACTTTCATTATATACATATACATATGTATATACATATATATATGTATAATGGCTTAAAATATAATATATAAAGAAAGAAATGCAAAAAGCAAATTACTCGCTAATGCGCTTTTGCAAGCGCCTTCACTGTTAGCTAATGAGCCGCATTTTTGCGTTTGGATAACGCAGAGAGAAAAATGGAGTTAGCCATTTCGCATTTTGCTAGATTAGCCTTATGTAAGCTGCAAAGATTTCCCACGCAAAGCAGCTTTAAAATTGGTTTCAACTCTTCGAGTCGCAATTTGACATTCGGTTCGAGAATTATAATTAGCTGTCGGACCGGAGTTTGAGATTAGAGCTCACCTCACCTTGACTTTGTACACAGCATAAGTAACAACAACAGCAACATCAACAGCAAAACCAACACAAACAACAGCTACAACAATTGTAGCCTAAGTAAAAAACCCAGTTGAAAGATAAACGTAGCAAAGATAACGCTGAAAACTAACCAAACAAAAATAAGAAAAAGAAAATGTACCACAAATACAGTAGAGAGCAATAATAATGCACACTGCGAATTCATTTTGTTTTTTTTTCTCTTTGGCTTAAGCTAAGTAAGCCAAGTGCTCTTCTCTGTTCTTGGTTCTTGCACCCCCTCTGCAGCACTCTCTTACGCTTAACTCGGTGTTCTTCGCACAATTAAAAAATTGGATTAGCGCTGCAGAAGCCACCAAAGCAAAAGAAAATAAAAATAAAAATAAAACTAAAAATAAATATATAAGAGTTAAAAAGTTGGCGGCTGCTGTCCGCAGTCTAAGGCTGAAGTGTTTCGCCGTTGGCACGTCAGCAGCGCAGTCGGCGTCGCGACCAGCGCCTGGGCACAGATTACTCTGACAGATAATTAAAATTGTAACTACGTTTCGGTCAAAGTGTTTGCCAAAAGAATTCGCACACACAACGATCCCTTAAGAAGATAGACTTCCTAAATAATATAATAAATTAACGAATATTTGTTATTATGTTAAGGAGAGTGTGTTAATTTTTTTCCTTTTTTCGCTGTCGTTTTTTCCTTTCCACTCTTTCTTTGATTTGTTGCACTCATTTCTACCACACTCAAACTTTTATTTATGTCGCATAAAAAGTAAGACAGACATTTAAGAGATTTCACTTGTCATAAATGATAACAAATTAGTTTTTGTTGCAGTTAAATTTTTACTTATTAAGTTACAATAATAACTCAGCAAGCATACTTTCTTAACGGACTGTAAGCACATTGCTCTGTCTCTGTTTCCCTCTCACCCGCTCTTTATAACTAAATAGAAGCACTTTTTTAGTGGCAGGTACTACGTACGTACTTAGCGCACTAACCGCGTTAAAATGGGGTTTATGCCCCGGCTCCCTCCCCCTCCTAACTCTCTCTCTCTTTTGTGAGATCTGTTTGTTTTTTTTTTTGCCATTATAAATTCCACAGCATTATTTGCATATTAAAGTAAATGCTGGGCTCGTGTGTGCAGCTGGCAGAAGATTTGGTTTAAGAGAGAGGAGTAAGACGAAGAGAAGAGTGGGAGCGGAAAGCTCTGCGAGTGGCTCAAGTCGTGTGTCTTATAATGCAATTATGTCTAATTGAAAGACAGCGGAATTTGGAACAGTGTTTGCTCTTGTTTGAGTACTTTGGTAATTTGCAGGCAATATATACATATATAATTCTTTTTGTAGGTTACGAGGCGAAGCTTCGGCTGCAGTTCACGTTGTTCCCAGCACCCATTTAACAGTTGTTGCAGATGCAAAACTTTCGCGTCGAATAACAAATTGCCAACACTTTTGCAGCTCATTGTTAGAAGGAAGGGGAGAAGGTGCGGGGGGCGTGCTTCGATCGAGTTATTCCCCTAGGCAAACGGCAATTTCGTTAATGGGTGAAAATAAATAATAATATTTCTATGCTCGTAATACGCCAAATGAACGTAAGATTTCCTTCCTTGCATGGGTATCCCTGTTGCTGCTTCTTCCTCTTGCCGGAGTCGAACTCACAACACGAAGAGAGCAGGAAACGCAGACACTGTGGCCCATCCGAGACTTATATCGAGATTTATTTGCACAATTCCGGTTTTGGGATTTTCGTTTGGCTTTTTATTTCAATTTTTAGTGCCAACATTTGCTATGTCTCCTACGAAAGAACGAGTAGGAGCAGGGCAGGAGCAGAGCAGAGATCTTTCAATAGGTAGGGAACGAGAGCCAGTGAGAGGGAGAGAGAGAGAGACAGGACTGCATATGATAACAAGGCGAAGCAGTTGACAAAGAGGAAGTGCAGACAAAACAACCAAATCGATGACAGCTGTTTGTTGTTGCATTGCTTCTTCTGTTTAGTTATTTCCCACTATTTTTGTCTCTTCATTTTTTTTTTTATTTGCTTTTCATGAAGAAGTTTTTGACACTGAAGCCTCAAGTGGCGCCCACATAAAGCAGAAGCCATTGAGCTTTATGAAGACTTACAGTTTAGGCACTTCATTTATTTCTTTGTCCATTGACACTGACACAGTGACACGCAAAAATCAATATTAAAATAAATTGCAATTCAAAACTTGGTTTCTAATGTTGCCTATTTAACGCCAGTTGACGAAATATATATTTAAATATTTATTAGTTTTTTTCTTCAAATTTTTCTTTAAGCATTCACACGAATAATTACCAATTTGCTTAGCTACTTTAGCAGTTTAAATACTTAATAAACGCTGTTGCCAATAGTAGCAACAACAATTAACACGCGCACACAAACAAACACAACACAGACGAGAGCGCGACGCGCGCAGCTGAGCGGCAGCTGGAGTTTCCGTTAGACTGTTATACACGGCTCTAGCACATTTGAGACGTTCGTCCACACATAAGCGCGTTCGGCAAGCAACTGAAAGCCACAAAAATTGTCGTGCGGCTTGCGAGCCCCACGAAGCGCCAAAAGCGTCAAAGCAGCAATACAACGCGGCACTAACGAAGACAGCGCAGCGTTAAAATGTGCAAGAATAGAGGAGCGAAGCTAACGTAACGTAAGGTGGCTGACCAAAGGTAGATGACGCCAGCGCTTACGTGACGTTAGGCTGCTTGAGGCAGGTTGGAACGCAGAGGTGAATTTGAACGCTGCGTGACTCTCAGTTGCACAGTGCGTGTTTTGTGGTCAGGTGAGTTTGCGTTCGCTGCACCTTCTGCAAGACACCGCTCTTGTTCTTGTTGTTGCTGCTCTGTTTTAATTGAACGTGCACTGCGCAACTGCAGCTGATGGGACAACCCGCACTCGCATTCGTACTTGCAGATCGGCTATAAATAGCTGCGCCTCAGAGCTTTGTAGGCGCGTGTGCCACAATTTAGTTTTATCGTTGATTGAGCGTTAGCCTATCATTAGCTGGACATTCGGCTCTCATGCTATTGCTCTTTACTTATGTATGTGCGTGCGTGTGTGTGCGCGCGTGCCCGTGTGTGTAACAGCGTGAATTGGCAATTGGGTTTACATTTCGTGCATACTTATTGCCTAAATTAAGATGTAGGATTTTAAAGGAGTGGGAGGGGATACGAGGAAATATGATATGCAAAATATGAAGAAATTATTAATACATTTTTGTTTGCATGTGTGTAGTCAGCGTTTTACTCTAACTATTTTAAATAAAAGCCTTTGTTTTCGGACTGACTCTCGGGAATTTCCCTTGACTTCTACTCGGAGAATTTTTAAGCACTTGTTTACAAATCATAAACGGAGATATGCAACTGAAGGTTTTTTTCTCTTAAAGACTGATAATTGTGCTGTGGGTAATGAAGAAATAGCCTTGATTGCCAGCATCGAAAGAAGTTCAGCCAAAGTGAGTCATGGGGCAGAGTGAGCGAGCGAGCGAGCGAGACAGACAACTATTTCTGTTGTCGCCGTTGATGTCATTGAAAAAGACAATTGCGTATTTACATACGAATCTTTTGAGGTTTTGCAAATGGCAGCTGTGCGAACTGAAACAAAATGTCTTTTATAATGTAATTTGGGTTTTTGTTTTCACGCATCAATGCCAGCTATCTATTTCGGGCACTATGATTCCACTGACTAATCAGAGGCGGGGCTCTGATTCTGTAAGTTGAATGCACTTTCAATTTTTTCTCATTATTTTTATGTGCCTCGACTGGTTTTTATGGTCACATTGGCCGCACAGAATCAACACAATTGCGCAAGAGCGTAAACAAAATAAATATTTGCAATCATTATGAGCTTTTCTTTTGTTTCGTCAAGACGGACTTAATGAAGTCGCCGAAGCAGCTGCCGTCGGCACAGGCGCTAACCTTTGTCGGCTTTACAGTTAAAGCTCAGCTCTGCGCGCTCAGTGATTGCGTGCTAATTGCTTTATGACCCATTTCGCCGAAAATGAAGTGTTGCCGCACGAAACTGGAGCAGAGGAAAGAAAAGCCAAACACATTCTGTATCCGAATTCCAGTTCGAGTTCGAGCTCGAGTCGGAGACGGAGTCGCTGCCTGACTGCATATAATTAAGATAATATTTTTAACTCTTCCGCATTTTGTGCTGCGCTTTGTGACTCACAGTGGGGCCACACTTGAGGGCTGTCATTCAAGAAGGCACATCGCAAAGATGGCTCAGATAAGACGCCGTATTTGGGTGTGTTGCGGATCGACTTGCCCTTTGGCATATCGCGGATCGTTTAGGCTTAATACCAAGTAAATTATACTGCAGAGCTTACCCCATTCTTCCATGCACTATCAGCTGCATGTTTTTCCATGCTTGACAGTATTATAACTTAATTTAGATGATCTACCTGACGTAAGTCACAAAATATAAAGAGATTGTGAACAAAATCTCTTCTAGGGTGTGCATTACGAAATGCTAGACATAGTCAATGTACACTCAGCGCTAGTTAGTGTATGCATTGGTAAATAAACACACGCGTGGGCGTCTTTGGCGACGAGCAGTCGATAACGTAACGAGCCGGGCAGGTTGCCAAAATTGTTGCAATATGTTGAGGGTGTGTAATCGAGAGATATAAAGAAAGAGAGAGAGAGACGTATGGCACTTACCCTGCGCTGCTGCGGTTGCTGCTTCTGCTGCTCATAAAAGTTGCTGCTGCTGCCGTTCTCTAGCCATTCGACATCGCTGCATCAGATAAAAATAAAAAGAGAGACAGAGAGAGAGAGAGATAGAGAGGGAGAGTTTAGACAACCACATGTTGAACGAAATTCACCACACAACAAACAAAAGCACGCGCTCTCGCGCTCTCTTCGCGCTCTTCGTACTCACCGCTGCATGCGCTGTATGACCGGCAACTGTGCGGTGCTATCGTGAATGCGCACCTGATCCGGCGTAATCTCTTCCAGCAGGAACATATTTTTGCTTGCCAGCGGCAGAGACGTCGCCTCGCTCTCGGCAGATCCGCCGCCGCTGTAGAAGAGCGGACTCAGCGGGCGGCATGCGCCACCCAAAAGCTCGTCGATATTTTGATGACGCGAAATAAAAAGCTTATCGCCCACGCGGCCCGCTGGCGGTGTATAAGAGTAGCGTGGCGGCGGCGTTGGCGGCGACTGCGACTGCAACTGCGTCGCCGACTGCTGCTCTGCCATTTGAACTTTTGACATTGGAATGTTATCGTAGGGCGATGCGCAGAGTTTTCGCTGCTCGCCGGGCTCAGTGGGCACCGGACTCGCGCACTGGCCCAACGGAGGCGGACGCACCGAGTAGGCGAAGTTGAAGGAGCTGCTCAGCTCGCACGGCACCTCCTGCACTCCGCGATTGAGCGCCGGCTGCACTTGCGCATCCACTTGATCAGCGGATGCTTGCTCCTGGTGCTCCTCCTGCTCCTGCTGCTCCTCATCCTGCAGCCACCAGGCGCGTTCGCCCGACTCCCAGTGCTTGATGATTCGTGTTGGAGGCGGAGGCGTCGGCGGTGGCGTTGGCGGCTTCGGTGGCGGCGGTTCGTCCTCCTTCTCCTGCCACCAGGCCCGCTCGCCGGACTCCACGCGCTGCACGTTGAACAGCTTCTTGGTGGGTCCTGCTTGCCACCAGGGCTGCGCCTTGTCCGAGGATTTGTTCGAGTGCTTGGAGCTGCGCTCGCTGCTGGGCAGCTTGATGGTCACCTCCACGTGTGGCTCAACGTAGTTGTTGTTGTTGTTGTTGTTGTGATACTCGTGGTAGCCGTTGGTCTGAGGCTCTTGCGGCTGCTGCTCTTCGTCCAGCCACCAAGCGTCCTGCTCCGGCGAGATGCGACTGCGCGGCATGCACTTGACTTCGTCGCTTTGCTCCCGCTCCGGCTCCTCCTCCTGCTCCACACTGCTTTCGTTGTGCGTTCCGTTCGCCTCCTTGCTGCTGCTCCACCAGCCACCCGACTTGCTTTGTCCTGCCTCGCCGTGCGATAGGGTCGCCGCACTGGCATCCTGCTCATCGTCCAGCGGATTCAAGGTCGTCTCCGCCAGCGTGTCGTCCTCGTCATGGCGGAGCCACCAGTTGTGATCATCCCCGGAATCGATGTGCCGCAGTCTGTAGGGCATCTCGCTTCGATTGTTGTTGTCCAAGGCGGAGGCGGTATTGATTTGTAAGCTGGTGTCCTGCCACCAACTGGGCTCCTCCGTATTCTCGGTGTCCAGCTGCCGCTCACTCGTCAGACTCTCCGTGCTGGGCACTTGCCTGGTCGTCGTCTCCCTTGAACTTTGCGTGCTTGTCGTTGGATTCGTTGTCGTTGTTGTCGTCGTTGCAGGATTCGCTCCGCTTGCCGACGTCGTCGTGGTCGTGATCGTAGTCGTTGGTTCGTTCGTTTGCGTGTCTAGCAGTAGACTGGCCAACGCTGGCGGAGATTCGGACTCGCTGCCGCCGCTCTCGGAGCTTTCGAGGAAGATCGGCTCACTATTTGCGTCTTGCTGACGAGTGGCGAAAAAATTCGACACCGTCGAGAGCTTCTGCAGCCGCGACTGCGTCCGATCCCCCGCCTCCACGGATCGTGAGTCAGTGGTCGACTTTTTGCTATTTTGGTTGCCCAATGTTAATTGCTTGGCATCGTTCTCACTCGTGCTCTCTCTCTCTTTCAACAGCCGCCCCTCCACCTCCGCCTCCGCCTCCGTCTCCCTTTCCTTCTCTTTCTCTTTGGCTTTGACTTTGGTTTGGATGCCGTTTGCTGGCGACTTTTTCTTGCTTTGCTTTTTGGCCGTTTTCCCACGCTGCTCGCCGTCCGAGGAGGAGCAGGCGGAGGTCGTCGAGCAGCTGGCACTGCTCCC
The DNA here is from genome assembly GCA_037075185.1 of Drosophila pseudotalamancana. Lineage (NCBI taxonomy): Eukaryota > Metazoa > Arthropoda > Insecta > Diptera > Drosophilidae > Drosophila > Drosophila pseudotalamancana. Next base: position 1,114,957 of record JBAMCK010000275.1, on the reverse strand, counting down.
GCTGCCGGATTTGTGCACCTTGACCTGGCGACCCGTTGCCTTGCCGTTCGTCAGCTTCGCCGGCTTCGAGCCGCTGCACTCGGACCCACCGCTGGGCGAGCGTTCCAAGGGGCTGCTCGGAGCTGGTTCCTCGGACTCGGCGCCGCTGCTGGGCGTGCGGGATTGGCGAGGACGATCGGTGGGACCCACATTCAAGGAGCTCTTGCGGAAGTCCTTGTTGGGCCAGGGCCACTTGGCCAAGGAGCTGCTCGAGTTGCTGCTGCCGCAGTTCTTGGTGGGCGACTCCGCCTTGCTGGGCACGGCCGGAGGCTTGTTCACCAGGTTCTCCACCGAGGATTGGCGCGAATTCAGACGCACTGCCTTCGGCGGCGACAGCTTCGACTTGCTGCTGGACCTGCTGCTGGCCAGGCTAACGGAGCCGTTGCCATTACTCTTGGGTGAAGCCGCCTCCACGCCGGGAGTCGTTGACTTGGGCGAGCCGCTGGCCTGGGGGCTGGCGCTGTAGCGGAGGCTGCTGATCCGATCCCTGTGGGTGCTGTAGTTGGAGCTGATGCTGCTGCTGCCGGCGCTGTAGCGGAGATAGCGCGTGGAGTCGTCCAGCCTATCCGATTGGATCTCCTTCTCGAGCATCTGGCGCGGCCTGGTCGATCGCTGAATGGTCTTCTCGATGGTCTTGGCTATGTCCATGCGCCGGGTCCGCTGCACGGTGGTGCTGCCCGGCGGGGTGGGGGAGGTGGCTCGCGTGACCACCAGCACAGAGACGAAGGTTTCCTCCTCCTCCTTCTCATCCGGCTCGGACTTCTCCTTCGCCACCTGCTGCTCCTCCTCCTCCTTCTTCTGCTCCTTGGCGCTCAGTTCCTCAGCCTCTCGTTCTTTGGCAGTGTTCGTCGCTTCCAGCGGCTCCTCCAGCTCCTTCTCCCGACTGGCCTTGGCCCGACTGGCGGTCCTCGCATGGAAGTCACTCGTGGTCAGGTAGGATATGGACTTGTCCAGCATCGTGTTTGCCCCATTGAGTCGCGCTCCACCCGGAGCATAGCGACTGCTGTAGCCATTCCTCGAGGCGCCGCTCCGATAGCCCAGCTTGCTCCTCGCACTGTCCAACACAGGACTGGGATCACGCGACTTGGACGCCCCTCGATTTGTGTGCTCCAAGGCCACGGGACTGGGATCCCGAGATCTTCCGTACTTGCTCAGCTTGGTGTTGGCTCCCGTGTAGCGCTTGATCGGACTGCTCCGATCGGCGGCACTGGTCGAGGCTTCCGGCTTGGTGGCCTCTGTCTTGGCATAGCGACTGACGTAGCTGGTGACAGGCGCCGGAGCGGGAGGATCGCGCTTAATCCGATACGTGCCGCCCGAGAACGAGGGTCTGTAGGAGCTGGGCGTGGCCAGCGAAGTATACCGCGAAGTGGAGCCGCCTCCCAAATCCGATCCCAGAGTATACTGCGAATGCAAAGGCGGATTAGTTGGGCTTGGCTAGAGAAATGGCAAGGAATGAGGACTTACGGCTGAGCTGGTCGGCTTGTAGGAACTGCCCAGGTTCGACTTCCAGGGTGTCTGCAATAGAGACAAACATATTAAAATAATAGATAAGATAAAGATTAGCTAATAAATATCTTTTTCTGCTCCACTTCAATTTATGAAAATCGCATAGAAAGGCGGCGATTGAAAGTGGAACGAATGAAGTGAAAGACAAAAGGAAAAATAGTTAAAATAGAAGAGAATTAAAAATAAAACATATGAAAGAATAAAAAACAGGATGAGAGACGAAATGATGCTTCCATGCTTCCAGATTTTCGAGCTATATTTCGCTGTCAGTCAGTCATATGAATCAGATTATATATACCGCAGATCATTTCATTCCAGCGAGAACAAAGAATAGGATATCGCTGGGCCGTTGAATTTGATTTGATTGATTGGAGCACTCAAGCGAATTGGAGAATTGCATTGAGAATTACATTGAGAACTGCGTTCGACAATTATTCGCACACATTCTGCTATCTGCAACAAACTGTGGCAGGGGCAGCCACACAGACACATCAACGCCATCAGGTTTCACCCCCTACCCCACCACCAGCCCTTTTCTCTATTAAGTCCCCCCACATGGTTTTTCATTGCGCTTTGAACTCGCTTTTCCTCTCGCATTTTCTTTTCAATTTTCATTTCAATTTCAATTAAATGGCGCATTCTTCAATTAATTTGGACGTGTAAACAGATTCATGAATAGTTTATTGATTTAGATATATGATTTTCAACATCTGCCTAGAGAATAACAACCCCTAAGAACTACCCTTCCCAAGGGGAGGGGGAGGGTTGACCTTTTTTTTTTTTGCATAACTCTTCGATCGTAAATGTTGCGAAATCCATGTCAACTTTTTATAGAATTTGGCAACAGCGCTGCCACAAATTGCCTCAAATGATGTGCATTTTCTAATTATGTGAAAATTAATGTAGAAATCAACGAGTTGCGCAGGAATGTCCGGAAAATAGCTGTGAAAATTCCAATGAAAATCTCAGAGGGCAAATGAAGTCGCAGTTAAAGCGGCAATAAAAATCAACGATTTACCTGAATGCCTTTTCGAATGCTCGAACGTGAAACGTGCACGAAATTCCAGCCTGAATACTCTTTTCTACTCCAATAGCTCTCCCCATTTCCCACTCCCCCGCACCCCCCTTTCCCCCTGCCCCGTGCTACTTGCAACTCGAAGCTGGCGCCCACTCGAATGACATGTGCCATAAAAAATGCATATTTCTCGAGGTCCTAAGTACCGCCCGGCCAGCATGTGGAGGCTGTGAGAGAGGGGTGAGGGGAAAGAGAAGAGGGGGGGGGGCGTGGCTAAGGGGGTAGGCGGTTAATTGTTCTTCGCTTTCTGCTTAGCGAAATGGAATGCCAAACACAAACAATGCGCAAAACAAGCGAATGGAATAGGAAGATGGAGAGGAAGAGGAAGAGGAAGAGTGGCAGCAGGAGGCAGATGAGGAGGAGGCTGAGTGGAGGCAAGGTGTGGCAGCTGAAGCCTGCCATGTGGCATGCCACAAGCACAGAGTGTTGCCTCTCCCACACTTGACAGCGTTATTATGTGGACTCAATTAGGAGCTGGTCGAGGCCCTATCTGTCAGTCGGTAATGCCTATAAAGCCGAAGATCGTCCAAATGCACAAATGCACAAATGCACAAATGCAGAAGTGCACAAATGTGCAACTAAATGTGGCAGCAACTGCAGCCAACAAAATCAAATTACTCGAGCAAACATTCGCGTGCCGCCGCGGCAGACAAATGATTTATTTTTTCATCTTTTTGTTCAGATTATTTTTAGTTTTTGGTGTCAAAAAAAAGAAATAAACATATATATGTCTGATCTATGCGATATATAAGCGAAATATTCTCAGTTGCGAGTGAAATAGAAATTTACAAAGAGCTATAAAAAGTTGAATAAACGCAATCGAAACAAGTAGTAAAGCAGGCCAAATGTTGTGTGCTCGAATGACAAATACCCTGTAAACTTAAGTAAGTGTTTGAAATGTGAGAAATAAAAAATCCGTTTTTGCCTCAATATTTATTCCTCTGTTTAGGCTTAAATTATTGGTAAATTATGAAAGTTCAAAAATTAGACTTAATTATTAAGATTATAAATAATATTTTCTTCTTAGCAGACTAAAGATGTAAGAATAATCTCCATTCAATGATTTATGCAAAGATCTAAAAAACTATCAAAACAAATCAAAAAAATGTGTTTCAGAAATCTTTTCCCCATCGCATATTCAATGAGTTTTAACTAACATTTTCCGATAACTATTTTCAAAAACTCAATGCAAACACTTCGAGTAGTGCTGAAAAAGTTCGAGAAATCGGAAGTCCACAATTTGCAATCGAATACGGAACCCACGATAATTAACAGAGCATAAATGTATTAGATCTTAACTGTTTCATTGACATAGATTTATTTGAAGAAAAGATACAGATACAATTCCTGAGTGAGCAGCAACAAGAAAGAGTGTCATATATATATATATAAATATATAGATATATATATGTATAGCATACAAAAGAAGGGATTAACGTAGAGAATAATCGGATAAAAAGTGTTGGAAGAAAATACCCAAAGTATACAAAAAATTAAAATTCTTCTATTGCACTCAGTTCTTGGATTGTTTTAGTTTCGTCATGGTGTCAGCTCTGCGTATTGCAATACATACATACATACATATATATACATATGTATATCATAATATATATATACATACATATATATATACACAATCGAACATTATATATGAATGTGTGTGTTTAATCGATGGCGAACTCTTTGCTGGCTGACAATAAACCAAAACAAGCGAACAGCAATTTGAAAGGTCGCCAAATTGATATCAAACTAGGCAGATTTTTCGTGTGACGGCTGCGACAACTTCGTCATGGGATGGGGATGGGGGTGAGGATGAGGATGAGGATGGGGGTGCGGAAGCGGATGAGCATGTGCATGTGCATGTGCATGTGCATGTGGATGTTGCTGTAGATGATGCGGCTGTAGATGATGTTGCGGGTGCGAATGCGAATGCGAATGCAGATGCGGATGCGGATGGGGATGCGGATGGGGATGCAGATGCGGATGCGAATGGGGCTGGGTGAGGGGCAGGACCAGGCCCAGGTCCCTGGTCTCGGGCACAAAGGGGTCCCAGGTGGGGGGCCTAGTCGGATATTTGTCCATCGCATCGCGCATGCCCCGCATGCCCAGCTCCAAGGCACAGTTGGCGGAGCTGCGACCCGCCGGCTGCTGCGTGAATGGCCCATTGAAATGTACGTAGATGTCACCCTGGCTGGCCAGGTCCAGCCCAAACGTGGTCAGATCCTCGCCGGTCACCAGTTGCACGGCATTCGCATTGCTCCGTGTGGCACGCAGGCTGGCCACGAGTGCTCCAATCCCAAAGATATCCGGCAGCAATGTCCTCAGCTGATCCGTATTCTGTTCCTGCTCTTGCTCCTGCTCCCGCTCCGGCTCCGGCTCCGGCTCCTGATCCAGCTCCAGCTCCAGCTCCTGCTCGTGCTCCGACTCCTTATCCGGCTCCAGCTCCTTCTCCTTCTCCTTCTCCAACTCCATTTCCGGCTTCTGTTCCTGTTCCTGCTCCTGCTCCCTCTCCAGCTCCAGTTCCAGCTCCAGTTCCAGTTCCATCTCCGGCTCCAGCTGCGGCTCCGGCTCCGGCTCCGGTTCTGGCCGCACGGCAAGCACATTCTCCTGGAAGATGACGTCCGAGTGCTGGCCAAAGATATCCGTAAAGGTGGGCAGACAGGGCAGCTGATTGTGCAGCTCCGGAAACAGCTTGTACTCCCAATCGTTGGAGACCACACTGCACGGCACATCGTGCGGCTCGGTGGGTACCTCCACGTCGTCGCTCTTGCTCTCGATCTGATCCTCCTGACTCGCCTCGCTGTCGCCGACATCCTCGAGCAGCGCTATTAACGGTTTCACCTTGCAACGGGGTCGTCGTCGTCTGGGCATATTGTGTACTGAAATCCGGCTTTCAAATAGCTTTGACAAACAACTGTTAACTGTCGCCCGGCCTCCCCCTTTCGACATTTTAATAATTGTGTATAACAAATTGCTTGGCAGGGAAAATTCACACCTTCCCCAATTAATTAGGTGCCCAATGCGGCTCCCACCTTCCACTTTATGCGCACCCATAAACATTTACAACTTCCTTCTGGCCATTAAACTCGAGCAGCAGGAATCGTCATGGACGGAGGACAAAACTTACAACGAACGACACAATAATAAAAAATTACAATTTTTTTCTCTCTCCCTTTTTCGAGAATTTTTAGAAATGAATCTGTCTAAAAATAAACAGCCTCCAATCTGGGAACTCGGCAACAACACTCGAAACGCAGAAGTGGAAACTTGTTGGGCCCATCAATCGGATCGGTTTTGGGCCCAATCTTTAATTGATTTATGGCCCCAGAGCTCAGCCAGCGGCGAAAGGTCACATAAAGTCGGCAACGTAGACAACTCGGTTTTAAGATCGGATAATGGGATTCTCTATTTAAGAGCGCTGAAAGAGTGCAGAGCGCTGCACAGTAGTCGAAATATCTATTTGCTATTTGGGAGTACTGTGGAAAAGCCACTCCATAATAGGCTTCACTGTGGATGGGATAATACGATGGTGTTCCAAATGTGATGATAGATCTATTAAGCAGTAGGACTATTCATTGAGTGCTCTCTAATACACAACTACCTTGCATAGGATAACGGGATTGCCTGTTTGAGTGTGTTGAAAGAGAGAAGGAAGAATAGTCGAAATATCCATTCCGGAAATCCTCTCTATAATAGGATTAACTGTGCTTTACTTGGGATGTTATTTTAAATGTAATGAAAGATAAGTTCTATAGAATAGCGTTGAAAATGGGTTCAAAATGAGAAGGAAATATAAAATAGAAAATATACTATAGTTGAAAGATCTTTTTAATAATAGAACTATGCAAAACTGCCACTTGAACAATCTTAAATGGATTATTAGGATGCAAAGCAAATAAAAATCTTTCTAAGAATAGGATTAAAAAGCCAAGATTTGCCCAATCACAGATAGGATTATGGGATTGTATGTGAACAGCCTCAGATTATTCGAAATATTTATTATTTTCAACTTATTCCTCACTAAACCTTAGCTTGAATGAAATAGTAACTGCCTTATTTAGGAGTGGAACTGTTCAGTAACAATTATATAATAAGCCTAATCGTGTCTTCATTAAAGTAAGTCTTTAATTCCATAAGCCTGGACAATATTATGTGTAGTTGATAAGGCAAATAGAATCGATTAATTTATATTTGCTGCAAGCTACCAATTTTTGATAAATAGTTAAAAATGTAAATTTGAGAATCGAATAGAAAGAAAAGAAAAATATTTCAGTTTTTCTCAGGTATTAATTTAGTTGGGAATATTCCACTTTATAAAATTAAACCCACAGACCTCAATCTAAGTGCCTAATTCCATGATGACAAAAATCAGCAGTAAATAACATTGCCTGTTTCTAAGATATTCGATTACATTTTGCATGTGAATTCTGGGAAACATTTGAAACACTTTTCCAAGCACCATTCGAATCAAATTCAAAATAATTGTTGAACGGCCGAAAACAGAACACAAAATATCAATTACCAACAAAAAATAGATATGCAAAAGTTGTGGAGCATTGGGAATTGTTTACCATAGAATTGGGCCATTAACACGCTTCAACTCGCAACTACAACAACAACAGCAACAACAACAACAAGAGCAACAAGAGCAACAAAAGTTGGCAAAAACAAAAAGCGCCCAAAGGAAAAGCCAAAATGTTGTAGATACAATGCATAAGGCAAGTGTTTCTCATACGTATACGTAATATTTTCCAATGTGTGTATGTGTGTGTGTGTGGGTGGGGTGGTTGGGTGTGTGCTATGAAAAGCGACGCAAACTAGATACTAAATACATTGGCCACAGCAACAATTAGAAACAAACAAAATGCCAAATTGCAGGCAAAAGATACAAATTCGAAAGTAAAAGATACAAATCGAGAGATACATATAGAGCGAATGAGTTGCAGATACTTGGCCCGGCATTAGGTTTACTTACATAACTGCGATAGGATGACATGCTGATTACGTTATTTTGGCATCTGCTTTTGGCAGCAATTGCGTTTCTTCTTTTGTTCTTTTCCTTTTTGTTTAAAGTTTCGTTTTGGTTTTTTTGTTTTTCTTTTTTTGTGTTTTTCTTGTTTATTTAACAATTCATGATATTTATTTATCGTGTTTCACTTGAGCGACAACAATTTGCATTTGAATATTTGCAATTGAATACAGACAAACACACACACACGCACACACACACACACACTCGCACTCGCACAACAAATTTACTGCAATTAGACAAGCGATGTATCTCGCGGATGCATTCGCGCTGGCCGCTCAATTGCAATAGATGCAAAATAAATTAGATACATTTACTGGCGACACACAGAAGCGAGCGACAGAGAGAGATGCAGAAATCTAAGCTAAGCACCCGTCAGATACATTTTCGCAGGCACTGTGACAAACGGAATATCAAAACACGAACGGCGAACACGAAATAAAATGTTGCACGCGTAAATTTTGCAGCGCGGCTGCCGCTGGCTCCGCTTTACATAATCCGCCGGCAGGCAGCAGCAGCGGAGGCACAGGCAGAGGCAGAGGCAGCGGAAGAGGAAGAACGGGGAGTAACTGTAGTAGCCATGCCCAAGGAGCAGAGGCGGCGACGCAAGCAGCGACGCTTGCAGCGACTCGATGCCTGTTTTATTTATGCGCCGATATTTTCTGCCTGTCGCTCCGATCTTCTTTTTTTATACTTTAATTTTACTTTTTTCGTATTTTTATTTTTATTTTTAATTTCGCTTTTTGTGTTTTTTTTTTCTTGTGTATTTTTTCCCGATTATTTTTAAATTTAGCAAAAAGGCAGATCTGAATTTGTCGCCGCGTTTGAATTTTTCTCGTGCGACTCGGCGCGTTGTCAAAGGAAAACTGCCGCGCGCTGTGGAAAATCTTGTGCTCAGATTTTTCCCGACACACACACACATATGTGTAGAGCTGTGTGTGTGTTGTGCGTGTGTGTTTATATTTGGGCCGAGAGATCGCCCATTGCCCTCTCGCTCTCGCCGGCCAACACTCTAGCTCTCTCCATCTCCCTCTCTCTCTCCATCTCCCTCTCTCGCTCTCTCTCTTTTAGTGCGTTTGTAAATTGCAATAATGAAACAAATAAATACAAATTTTTGTATATAGCCACGCGTAGATCTGGCAAAAATCGTACGTAATCTTTCGGGGCAGCCCAATTTAAATCATCTGAAAGTCTTTTATTTCGACATCTGTTTCGATTTTTATAGTTTTTATAGTTTGTATAGTTTGTGTAACGTAGCCGTAATACAAATTCAAAGTACGTATTTTGCATTCATTTCGACTTTGATTAGCATCGAAATATGTCTAAAAATAGTGGCATATTTCGAATAAATATATATTATTATTCCTTCTATATATGATATCGTATATTTGTGGAATCGTGAGTAATCGACGAGTGGGCGCGATCTACAGATTTAGAATGGAACATGGAAATAGGTGACATCAATTGCTGGACCGAGTGTGGGGCTAGAATCTTTTATTTTGGAAATACGCTGAAAGGCCTTCCAGTTGTTTATATGCTTACATTAATCTAGATTACAATCGGGGCTCGAACTCTGCATTGCAAATCTTGTCAAAATGTCAAACATAAAGCTTTTGCTTTTCTTAATTCCTCCACAAGTCAATAAATATTTCGAGGATTTGAACTCTGACTTGACTTAATTTATAGATTAAAGGATGTTTTAATGGCTGAGTGACGCAGTTGACAATCCTTATATATTTAGTTGGGTAATGAGCTGAACCTGAAATTCATGGCCTTAATTCGATCCCTTCATCCAATTATGTTGAATATTCATTGAGAACAAGTTTCTTAAGATATGATATAGAATCTATATGTATTTCAATAATGAATGGGATAAAGTTGAACAACTAGCAATCCACTTAATTAGTACTGACATCTACATATGAACTTGGCCATCCATACACTTGCTGGGGATTTGAACCTTGATCCCCATTCTTATGATAATTATTCCAGCCAGGTCTGCAGTCATGTGTATATATTTTATATATTTAGTGCAATTTTAATTTTTAATAAGATGCTCTCATAATGTCAATCATAAGCTGTATGAGCTTCACATTCCATATTATAAAGAAATACTCGTAGTAGTATAGATTTTAGTCATAAGATAAAAACTCTCTTCGAATTCCTCATTCATGTTCCTTATACCGTAGACAACGCTTATAAGATACATTTGTGTTTCTCTCAGTCTCTCTCACTTCTCATCTATAAGCAACAATTTTATTATTGAGCTAAAAATCCTTAAAGAATCAATTATCAAAATTTCTAATGAATTTTCACTTTGATTTCCACTTAAGAACAGTTTCCCGGCTAATAAGATCCACTTACTAGTTCTTATCTACCATTCACTATTTGTGCAAGCTATGGAGTAATATATATCTATCAAATCGGAAGCAATGTTTATCTAGAATTCCCCATTCAAATCCCCTTCTTATATAAACTGCCGCCCTCCATCAACAACTCAACTTCATCTATGAGAAATATTTGTGCTTCCAACTCGGTGGAACTCCTCCGCCACCCACTTGAGCAAGTGTCATTAATTTATCACACATATTTGCTGTGAATATCGTGCATATCTTATAAGCAACAAGTACACACACACACACACACACACACACACATAGATAGACATAATCGCATCTCTCTGCACTGATATTTGTTCTTCATTTAAAAATAACGAACTGTGTGCCACTTTTGCCGGCCAGAAACTACACACACGCACACACACACACACACAGGCACACACACAGACACACACACACCGGAAGCGTGCGGCTAGCAAAGATGACGTCCATTCAAAAATTCAGTTATTCGTTGTATGAGAGAAAGAAAGATGCTTAAAGATGCCTTTTGGCCTGCACATGGCGCACGGCTCAACACGCTTCGACTCGAATATTTGGATTAATATATTTTAGCCAGCATTTAGAAACTAAATATTTAAATATGTGGCAAAAAACCGTCGCTTCGCCTGCCTGCTCTGAAAGCAAATGCGCATAAATCAGAATGCGCGACAAAGGCGCCAAATTGACTGAAAATCTGAGGAAAAGCTGAAAATCCAAATGGCCATCAATAGCTAATAGCCAGGAAATACGAACAGCATGCAGTTAAAGGGGTAGGTGTGGTAAGAGGGGTGGGTGGTGGGGCGGTGGGGCAGTGCAGTGGCTGCAGGGCAGGCAAAGTGGCTCGACACTTTGACGAAAGACATGCAGTGGTTGCAATGGATGCTGACGCCGGGGCTGCGGCAACTTAACCTAATCTGACCGACAGATACAAATAGCTTTCAGCGCGGCCAGAGCGCGACGGCAGTTCGGTGTGACCGACTAGCGGATACCCTGTGATTACATTTGGCTATGGATTAGGTTTGTAGTCTAAAATATATTTACAACTTGGATATCAGAACTTAAGCCATATTCATACAAAATACTAGGGTATGTACCTATTGATTGATTGGTTGTTCTTCATGATAAACAAGCAACAGGTATTTAAGATAATATTGAAGCTTATCTGAAATAAAAAGCTTAAAAGTCTCCTATTTGAAATAAAAACCTTTTTAATATTGGTACAAATATTACATTAAAAATCTTCGGATATGCCTAAAAAAATCAGAACATCAAATTTGGATTTTCTAGCTATAATAACATGCAAGTTATGCTTTAAACCAAGTCAAAAATTTATTTCTATTTAATTGAAAAAACAAAATGAAAAGAGTTATCGATAAAAGCGATATTCGCATGCTTTAGTTTATATACTTATCAACTGTGAAAGAGATTAGCAATATAGTTGTTACATAATCATTGAAAAGAACAGTCTACCCCACACGGTCAATGGGTGCAGGGTATACAATAAAAGAGCCGCAGCAGGCGTGCATTTTGCATGCTTTCCACAAATATTTTCCTAGTGCGTGAGAGACGCCAGCAACAACAAATGCAGCAGCAGCAGCAGCAACAACAACAACAACAACAATAAGAAATGCAACGCCAACGCAGCCGCCCCAGAAATAAATGCAAACAAATCGAAAGCGAGAAAAAAATAGAAAAAAACGCTTGCCTCAAAACGAGAAATGAAATTTGGGCAGGCCATAAAAAATACACCGACAGCCATAAAAGTCAGACCCGGCAATCCCCGGGAGCAGCCACTGGGCATCGAGGTGCGCTGCCCGATGGAAGGGGGGAGAGCGGGTGAAGGGGGCAAGCTGGGAAAACTGGGAACCGGGAGCTGGGAGCTGGGAGCTGCTGCCGGCCTTTCAATCATTTCCACGATTTTCAATTTGTAATTTATGTTTGGCCTTAGCCAGCACCAACAGATTATGCAATCAAGCGACCCAACACACAAGTTAATAAAACTAATAGGCCAGCGGGTGGGGGCGGTGCGGGGGTGTGGCTGTGGACGTGAGAAGCGAAACATCGCAGCGATTTGTTTTGCGTGCACATAAAATCCCGTCAAATTGTTGCAAGACAAAGTTTATTGTGTCACAACAATTTTTGTGGAGCCACAGAATGTGGCAGCAAGTAGCGGCAGATGGTCATCAGATTGGCCAATTGGCAGATTGACAATCGAGTGCGAAAAGCTATCATTTTTTTATATCGGTGGTCGTTCAGAACATTTTAAATTTTGACAACGATTAAAATTTAAGCAACAAGCTGCGATAGTTAATGAAAAATTTGTTTCAAATTAGTTTTTATCTAAGGTCTTAAATATGGATTAAAGTCTTCTTTTTGAAAATTATACAGATGTAAAGTTTAATTTATTTTCAAATTTTGTAAAATGTCAGATGTTAATTTTTCCAATGCTTTTAGATAATTAGGATATACATATACAAGATTTATAATTAGACGAATATAATTTGCATCTAAGTAAATATTATTTGTTAGCTCAAAAACAGTTGTTTTCAAAATCAATCAATTTTTTGGAAAATAAAAGATATAATACCTTAAGTAGGATTAAATCGTTGCTAAAATCCTAACAAGCTCACATATTTATATTCCATTTAAAGCTCGCATAGCTATAGCTACAAGTCAGATATAGCCTAGTTCTGTTGTTGTCTGCAACTTGCCGCATTCTGTGGTGCCACATTGTGAGGCAGACCGGGTAAATCGAAGGCTTTTAGCCGTTAAAAGGCTGCTGGCTGTGGTCGATTGTTCCATTTATCCATGTCACTGCTAAAAATAATAAACGAATTCGAGAACTGCACTAAATACTATTTTTCTCTTGATTTTCATTTTATTTACGCAGAGTTTTTCTTTGGGCTAAACATTTCATGAGTTTACAGTTAGCGGCGTTGCAACATTTTCGTTCCTTTCATTTTCTTTCATTTTTTTATTCTGTGGCATTTGGCTGCTGTGTGCCAATATTTAATTTAAATATTGTTCTTAACCAGCCTCACGCAACAAAATGTTGCAATATGCGACGACTAAATTGTTTGCTTGTTTGTTTGTTCTTTGTGGATTCGTTCAAGGTTAACTTTGGCTGGAGCTCAAGTGGCTAGTCTCGAATATTGCGCATACGCATTAAGTATACGCAACGTAGTCGCTCGTTCATTTTTATATAGTTCTCTTTTTTTTGGTTTTTGATGAAAATTGTTGAAAGGCATTTGAAGAGCCCAATTTTGTTATTGTTAGGGCCGTCCCTCAAGTGCCTCGGACGTAGATTCCAGTTTCGAATTTTATGTCCAAATTCCGGCAGTAAAAGAGTTTTTAAAGAGCTAAAAGTTCTTCTCATTATTTATGATTAACAAATCGCAGGCTAATATACCCGCGTTGCTCATCATTCGGCTAATCAAATATGCCGCCAAAAGCTCGACAAACTAAACTTTTTTAAATATATAGACAAAGTTTTCGCAAGTGTTGCCAGCTGGGAAATCGGAAAACTGCGACGAAAACAAAATGGCAAAGCGAAAGGAAAGAGAAAAAGTGCAAATTAAAAATAAAATTCACAAGAATTCTGCAGCCCGTTGAAATTGCGAGAAACTCAAGTGTCGAAAAGTGCGTGCCAGATAAAACAAAAAAATAAAAAAAAAAAATGAAAATCTTAAGTAATTTAAATCAGTGACAGCCCTTTTCTATATATACATATACACACGTATAATTACAAATGTGCCGCTTGCTAACTGCGTGTCTCCCAAACAGTTGGTGGCAAGCGATGGTGCTGCTGCTGGTGCACCTGCGGCGCCTCATTCTGCTGCTGAGCGTCGTCTACCTGAGCGGCGCCGTGTTCCGCCGCCTGCTCAGCGAACGGCACCAGGCCCACGTGCTCCAGCCGAACGGACTGGGTGGCGTCTTCGGCGGTGGCCACCACAGCGGCCGCTGGGCAAAGGATCCGCTCCACTTCCAATGGTGGGCCTACATTTACACCTGCTACGCCTACGTTGTGCTTGTCAACTATGTGAGCATGCGACGTTTGACCAACCTCATTGAGTTTTTCTTTAGTTAATGCTGATTAGTTTCAAATTATTGTTCTATGTATTTATATTAAAATTATTTCATATTTCGTTGGGCTGTTTACAAATTTACAGCTATTAGTTATTTGCAAAGCGCCATCTATGTGTCAGATTTCGTAATGGTGCTGAAATTTTATTATTCATATTCAATTGAATTAATGTTTGTTAATATAACATGATTGCATGTATTTAAACATAAACAATTTCATATTTAGTTCAAGTGCTAAATACTTTCACATTTTTAGTTCTTTATAGATCGCCATCTTTGTGTCAGATTTTACAATGATGAGCTTTTGTTATTCATATTGAAGTTTAATAATTGAACTTTATTGATGCCGATTAAAAATATTTACGTATGTTTTGGTTTATTATCAAAAGAATTTCGTATTTATACTTTAAGTGCCACACAATCTTTATTTCTTATATAAATATCATATTCTAATTGATATTTACTTAAAAAACATTTGTTGTCAAGTAGTCGTATTCCATTCCAAGCGCCATCTATATCTGATCTGGTTATTTGTACAAAGCTTTGCTAGAGTCCCACCAACTTGTTGTTAAAGGTTTGTGTCCCAACTAAAGCTTTAAAGAAAAACAATTTAAAAGCGATAGAAACCAAAATTATTATTTACGGAACACAGAATATTAAATACTCTGACGAATTACAAAATAGATGTATATTTTAGAAGGTATTTTTAAAATTATTTTTATTGCTATAAATAGAATTAATAAACATTCAAACTAAGAAACATTCGTTGTTTTATTTCAAGGCAGTCAAATATATCACGCCTCCATAATCATATAACAATATATAAATAAATACTATATTATAGGAATTCAAGCCAAATATATGCCAGAGACTATTTTAAAACCAAATGACGCAAAAGCTGATGTCTACCAAAATACAAAATACAAAACAAAAATAAATTAAAGGCACATTTTGCATTCGATTCAAATCGACAGAAGGAAAATGCAAGCCGTTGACATTAATTAAATTCCCATCGCATTTATCGTTCACAATCGCAAATATGTTTTGATGATTAATCAGGTTGTCAGAAAAAAAGAAATGCAAATTGCATAAAATATAATTTATAATCCAACATGTGTGCAGCGATCGAAGAGATATAAAATATAGAAATAAATAAATCATTGAAATAAATATGAGCTTATTAAAAGCCACATATATTCATGTCTGTAGGATCGATTGAGTTTTTCATATGCTAAGAAACTAGAAAAGCAAAGCTAATCTGCTTAAAGAAAACTTACTTACCTATACACACGTTTACCATATAATAGATAAAGTCTATAAAGTTTATTTTTATTTCTACATTTTCCTCTTGTAATATTTACAAATTTTCAATTAATGTTTATCGCATTTTCATGTTATTTGGCAAGTTCGCACAGCACCCACATTGACGGTATTTATACCAAGCTATACTATATAGTATCTGATCCACGATATAGTCAAATTCTAGGAATGACTCACAACTTTTTGTTGGCTGCGCACACGTCACAGGGTGTTAGATGTATATAGCTGCTAGTCTCTATATGGAAAACGACATAAGCAGATTTGTCAAATATACATATATATATATATATATGTGTATACTATTGACAGTGTATGTGTGTGAATCATCGAGAATCTTGATTTGAAGTTGTCAACGCTAAAGAAAATATGGAAAGCAGATTTTGCAAATATGAAAATTTGATGGGTGGGAAAATGCATTAACGTCCTAAACCGTTAGTTTGTTTGTTTTTGAATGCATTAAAAAGTGTTTATTTACGGCGGGTGTTGGAATTCAGTATGTATGTGTGATTGTGTGTGTGTGTGTGTGGTGCAGGCAACCACCCACATGGAGGAGCGCGGGTGGCGCCCACTTGAGCTTATCTGGCCAGCACTTAGCCCAGGGCTCGAGGAGGTGGCATACCGCAAGTGATCTTCATGTGGCTTCAGAAGCTGCAACTTCAAGTGAGGCATGCTAAAAGCAAAGCAAAGCAAAGAAGAAAAATAGAAAACCAGATGAGAGGAGAAGCACTCGTCAAATGGGCACACACTTTATAAAGCAGGAAAACACCTCATAGAAGCTGTTGCTATATATAACTGCATAGCAGGCGTGCCTGTGAGCGAGTGTGTGTGTATTTGTGTGTATCGGTGTGATCATAACAATTTTGACCCAATTTTGTCGAGGCGCACGAAACATGAAACACAAAGAAGATCAAGCGAGCGAATGATTTCTGTTTAGAGGAGACAGATACCTTCTACTCCTCCTCCACCTCCAGTCCCCTCTCTCTGCTTCTGTTGTATCTGCCCCTCATTACTGACCTCAGCGCATCTGTAAAATACTGAGCCGGAAACAACGGGACAGGTGTGCCATCAGCTTTCAGCTATCAAGAAACTATTTGTTTTACCTGCACTCTGAATCGATTTTCTTTCGCAGTTTTTCACCTCGATTCTGTGATAAAAAGCCTCTTGGAGCCCCGTAACTATATTTAGCTGACTTATTTATCTTTTGAAGCGCTTTGCAACATATTCGCCATGTTATTTTTAAATTATTACACATTCCAAAATGTGGCAAGCGCACAAAATGTTAAATATTATTCAGAGCCCAAAAAGTATATACACATGCATAAAATAAATAAAATTATGGCCAGCACTAAGTATCTAGAAGATACGAAATGGCCAGCCAGCCAACTCTACACACACACATACATATATAGTCGTATATATAGTCGTCTATAAGGCCTCTGGTGTGTATCTATACACTCAGGTGAAATGTGTGTGGAAAATGAACATGATTATGAGCAAAAGCAAAAGCGGGGGAAAAAAAACATATTTGAAAATAACGCTAAATTCGAATGCTAAAAATAAGCGAAAAATCATTCTTAAGTATATATATGTGTGTATCCGAGTTTGTGTGTATGTGTGTGAGTGTGTAGCACACTTTGCACAGGTGGAGAGGCTAGTCAAAGATCGAGTCAAATTGAAATCAACTCAAAAAAAGCTCTTTTTGGATAACCGAGCCAAAAATATGACACTCCAAATACTATATACTATATATACTACTACTATACGTATATAGATATAGATAATCTTTTCAATTGTCAAGTTGTGCACACATGTTTATCTCATGTATTTTATTTGGCCGTCCATTAAACAACAATTGTAAACTGACAGCAAGGAATATTGGCCAATAAAGCGGCTAATGAGCCAGCCCAACAGATCGCATAGCATGGCCAAGGATTCACTCAACTTGATGCTGAGCACATTGATGCCCGTTCACACAATTCAAAGGAGTATATCAGCTTGGCGTTTATGAGAATTGAGTAATGGCACATATAAATCTAAATTAGATTAAAATATATAGGACTAAGATTTTATGGGTGTGATAAATCAGATCAAAATATGTCTTCCATAGTGTAAGGGCTTTTAAATTTATTTATTATTTCACAAGTTTCAAACTGTTTTTGAACTGTGAGCGAGTATTGGGCAGTCAATCATATCCCTTTAATGTGTTTTTCGTTTATTATTTATGAGCGAAAAATAATGTTTTTGTAGCCAAATGTTTTGTAGCGGACCTTGCAATAAATATAAAATGTCTGTGGGGAGAATTACATTTAAAAAAAAAAATAAAAATAACAAAAAACTTGTTTTAAGAATTAATGGTTATCTATAATAATACAGTTTTTTAATCAAATGTTGTTGAGCTATGAAAAATTCTATAAAATATAAGAGAATGTTTAAATATTTACTATTATAATATTGAAGTTGATGTTCAAAGTCTAAACAAAATAAAAATAAGTTTGTTATTGTTAAAAACAATTAAAAATAAATAAAATGAAAGAATTTGTTCGATATATCTTTTAGGTAGGAAGCTAGTTCAATGTGTACACACACAATTTGAAAGGCAGATACACAAAATGAAAGCACACACACATGCACAGTCACTCGTACAAGTGTGAGGTTGTGTGTGTAAATGACATCGGCTAATTACAGGTAAGCGAAAAAGAACTACAACAACATTGGAGTTTATTTTGGTTGCTCCGCCAACCGATGTGAAAATGCGTTCACACTCGGCGGCAAGAAGCCAAAAAATTCAAAATCAAAGAATTTTCCACACAACTGAGCAATTAACACGCACCTAGGAAAATAGGGAGGCAAATAAAACTCACTCAAAACACTCATAGGGAAAACTGCCGAAAATAAGCCGAGCGACAAGGAAAAGCACACTCGCACTCAAAAAAGAAAAACAAGAAGCAAATACGAAAAGCGCCGAGTGCCGATCGCCGAGTTCTTCGGATTCGTTGAAATAGACGAATTCACAAGCTATCCGCGACCAAATAAACGAAATACTCTTTATTCGAACGACAACGGGATCTCTTGTTCAGTAGATCACCAGCCTTACTCCGACGTTAATTACGAATTATTCGGTGAATCGGTGACAACTACACAACTGCGTGCGGTGCTGTAGAGATTTTCGCTTGAAGGAACATAACAAATTCTATAGTAGAAATAATATAGAAGAAGATAAACGCGTAACGCGCTCGAAATTATCATCTGAATTAAATCGGTTGAATATACTCAATTTGAAAATCTGACATAAAATGTCGTCATCGCAAGCTGTACGCTCCTCGAAATACTCCTACCGGGCCACATCCACCGGACCCGGTGCGGCCGATGTGAACATCGAATACATCGCCGACTTGAGCTCGCTTTCCCGCTTGGAGGTAAGGATCTGGCACCTGGATGCGATCTACAGGCAGAGATGAAAAGAAACTTTCTTCATCAGTGTGAAAAACTACACAATATAAAAGCATCTCAAAGTTGCGTGCAAAGCAAAAAGTATCTGTGACTGAGAAAAAAATGTATCTAAGATATGTACAAATGCGTATATATGTATGTGCACGTATGCATGTGTATGTATAGGTGTGCTGCCCGCCGCGCTTGTGTGTGGAAATATAAAATTCGTTCGAGCAAAAATATCTAGATATATATGTACATATATATATATATATATATATATATGCGTCGGTGAAAATTATGTAACAAGCACCTACGAGATACACATTGAAAAATGCGATAAAAAAAATATATATACTTAAATTTTGTGCGAAAAACTGAAAAACTTGTGTGAACCATTAATTGAAAACTTAAATGAAAAATGAATACAAATATGAATTTTCTTGCAGGATAAGATCCGTTTGCTCCAAGATGATCTTGAAGTTGAACGTGAGCTGCGCCAAAGGGTAAGTGGAGAAGTACTCATAAGTAATGAAAGCTACATAAACTATATATAAGAAAGGATAGTTTAGAAGACCCACTTTTCAGATACATTACTTGGTCTATAGCATGTCTTACTGTTAGTTTTTCTCACCTGCTTTTCGGCGGCAAATGGAAATTCCTCGTGAAGAGCAAGCGCCATGCGAACCGAATTTCACTTTTGTCGCTTTGCAAATGTCACCCTAAAAACAGCAAAATATGTGGAAAAGCAAATGCAACAAAAAAAAAAAAAAAGAAGAAAAGCAAAAAGAAAAATAGAAAGGAAAATAAAAGAAAAGCGGCAAAAACAATAGAACCACAAATTTTTGCACTTAGAGAGAGGCTAAGAATAAATTACCCTTCGAGAGTTGCGCGTCGAACCAAATGATAATGATGTGCATTGAACTTCAATCGCTGTTGCTCTGGGGCGGAGCCATCCCAGCCCCGCAATAACAAATGATAAATGGTTTTTGATATTGCATTTACGTTTGCATTTGCATTTGCAGTGTGCGTTTGCAAAGACAAAAGCAAATGCAACGGTAGAGGCAAATGCAATTCCATTTGTGCTTCCTTTTGCATTTTTGCATTTGCCGCGCACTTCATTCAGTTGCAGGCGACTCTCTCTCTCTCCTATTGTTGTTGTTGTTGTGCGTGTTTTTGGGGCCCCTAGTCTGTTCCTGTTTGGGCTCTACAAATTTAGAAAATGCGGCCCGGCCCGGTCTGGCAAGGCATCGCGTGGCATGGCCAGGGCCCAAGCAGAACGTATTTGTAAATATACATATACATACCTATATATATTTATATATACGTATACATTTTGTGGAAATAATTTTAATTACTTTTGCTTTATGGATCAGCAAACTCATACTCACACACACACTGTCTCTCACACACTCACAATATGGAACAAAATGGCTAAAATTAGCGCACGACATTCAATACACAAGCAATGATTAACTTGAGGCAAACAACAAAAATATGAACCACAGCAGCGGCAGCTACAACAACAACAATAAAAAGAATAGAAAATAAAGTAGCCAAAAAACATGATCATCACGATCATCATTAGGATAGTCATCATCATGATGATCGAGAGCAGAGCAAAGAAAATTCGCTGGCACAGCTGAACATTTTTCTATGTGGGCTGTCGTATATATATGAAAGTGTGTGTATATGTGTGTATTTGTTTCAATGTGTGGGAAAATTAAATAATTTTCTTGCACATTAAAAGTTTTCACATCACAGACAGTCTGCCACATACAAACATATATATCTATGCATATAGCGGTAAAAGTATCTACAAGATACATATGGCGCAAATGGATTTACGGTTGTACTTACGTGGCCTTTGGCCATCTTTTTATAAAAACAAATACTTAAGAACCGATTGCACACACTTTGTTTAAAGAAAACTATGGCTTTACTTATTTTATTCCTTTTTTCTAAATTCCAAACACCTAAAGATTAAGCAAAAATATCTAAAATCTATCAAATTAGCCTGCTTTAAAGACCTGAAAATTAAAGAAAAATATCTGAAAGATCTATCCAACTATCCCGTTATATATGCACCGGTTTTTCTTCTCTTTAGAATTAAATTATAGAAAAATGCGTCCATCTTCCTCCAGTTCCACAAAATTGAATCTGACAGCTCCCAATTTCGTTTTGCCTGAGAAAGAAAATATATAAAATTCTTTTTAATTACCAAGTAAAATGAAGAAAAGAAGAAAACTATTCGCAAATTTACAGATCATAAATTGGGTCAGCGCAAGATTTTTAGGAAAGGAACTTTTTGGAAATATAAATATACATACATATATATAGAGCAGTTCAGCTGAACAGCGAAGAATAAAAATTCCTTAATGCGTTTTTGGAAATGCAAAGAAATGTATATACATATCAGAAATACAGGCCGATATGAAGGCGATATAGGTAGGGGTTTACCTATACAAATCTGTTGGCACTATGCCATTGTTATTTTGGGTGTTACATGCGCATAATTATTTTTGACTGATTAATTTGATTTATATATTTTATGGGCCGTTCGAATTAGCTGCAATGCATCTTGGTCGCTGCACTGCGTGTGGGATGGCTGAAACTGGTCTTATAAATAGACTCGAAAATTATGAAAAACTTATGAAAAAATGCCGAGGAAAATATGAAAAGTGTGTCTATAAACTGTCCAAATCAATTACACAATAAGTCACAATTTAATGCATATCGAAAATATATAAATATATATATATGTACTAATCTAAAATTGTTTTCCTTTTCGATTTGCAGATCGAGCGCGAGAAAGCCGATCTCAGCGTTCAGGTTATACAGATGTCCGAGCGTCTCGAGGAAGCTGAGGGTGGTGCTGAACATCAAGTGAGATAATTGAATATTTCTTATATACATAGTTATCTATATTGATCAACTGATCAATTCCAGTTTGAAGCCAATCGCAAGCGCGATGCTGAGCTGTTGAAGCTGCGCAAGCTGCTTGAGGATGTTCATCTTGAATCGGAGGAGACCGCCACGCTTTTGAAGAAAAAGCACAACGAAATTATCACGGATTTCCAGGAACAAGTCGAAATCCTAACGAAAAATAAGGCTAGGTAGGCCAACTAAACACACACACACAAACACAGACACACCCACTAACCCTCACATTTGCCACATGCATTTGCATCATCTTATCCTCGGCCTCCTTGTCCCAATTTCCGTATTTTGACCTCGAAATGTTTGCCGTACGAACATAAACATTGCACATATCCATGTTATTGTTTATTGTTTGATGAAGTGGCGTCAGCTGGCGCTGACTTTTCAATGTCTCCACATTCTTCACAGTACAATTGTAATATGCAGATGGACAACAACAACAATAACAACAAGAATAAGAATAGTAACCTTGGTTGCCCCGCTGACACCAAAAGTGAAATCAGATCATAAACAATTCATCAAAATGTCATGACAAGCAGAAAAGCTGAAAAGCCGAAAAGCCGAAAAGCCGCTACGGAAAATATTCCAACATGCATTGCTTGCAAGTTCTATTGACACAAATTTTTCAGACGAATGTAAAATAAGCAAAAAAAAAAAAAGAACACACACACTCATACACATACAGACATGCATATACTCTTCTTGGTTTTGCTACTCATATTTCCAAATTCAATATCCAAAAATAAATTGCAAAGGAATTTCGTATTTCAAAATCAAACGAAATTCAAGGCTGTCGCCACGATCAAAGCAAATGCGGACCACGCGACGTATGCGCAATGTCAACTCTTACTCTTAGCTTCCTGACTTCCTGACTTCCTTAAGTCAGTTGGATATTACTATGGTTATACTCATTAGACTATATTTTGCGCAGGTAAAGAAAATTCGTTAGCTACATTTTGTGGAGGTGCGATCCGAGTTTGCGCACTTTTCAATAGACAAAACGGTTTTCTCGCTCGCTCGCCGCGAAGCTTAAATAAAGCTTTTTCTCAAAAATCAAATGAAAAAATAAGAAAAGTTTTCAACGTTTCCGCACGCACGCAACCATATGTTATTCCACTACAACAACAACAACAATAAGAACAACAACAGCTATAGAAGAGCAGCACATATTTTGGCATTTATTTTTAGAAAAATTTTTTAATTTTCATCTACATTCTTGAACGTTAAGTAGAAGAGAGCCACATTTCTGTTGTCGTTGTTGTTGCAGCTGATGTTGTTGTTGTTATTTCTCTCTCATTTGCACCAACGCCCAATCCAAATATGTCTTTGATTGAATCATATTCAAAATGTGATGATTGTTGTTGTTGCTGTCTCTTTTCGTCCAATTGAACTTTATGGAAATTCGATACGTTTTTCGCTTTTGCAACTTGTAGGTGGCTCAATATAAATATTTTTTCATGTTTGCTCAATGTTTCTGTTAATTATCCTAATTACTGTAGAGAATGACCCAACCTCTCAAGCGAAAAGTGAAAAATGTTTGGAATTTCTTGAAAACTATAAACAAAAATAAAATTTTACTATGAAATTAAAACAGCTTGCTTCCAGGCACATGCACTTAACCTTAAACCCTTTTGAGCTTTTGCTTATCGATCGCAAAGCTTTTTATACATGTTGCCAGCCAAAGCTTTGGCTCCAGCCTGTGCTTTCGCTTCACAATATACAGGCAATACGCCACAGCTGGATCGATAAGCAAAAGCTTTCGAGCGTCACGAGCTTTATGAGAGCTTGGATTACACCGATCTCTACCTTAGCTTGTTCCTAGAAATTTTCAGCTTGGCTTTGCTCTAAATAGAAATCACAGCTTGGCCGATCACAAATGCCGATCTCACAAACCATGTCTAAGTATTAAAAGCTTGATCGAACTGAGCTTTTATTGAATTCGAAAAAAAATTTGCTTGATCGAATGATTACAGAGCCGAAAAGGACAAGGCCAAATTCCAGGCCGAAGTCTACGAGCTGCTCTCCCAAATCGAATCGTACAACAAGGAGAAACTCGTTTCGGAGAAACACATCCAGAAATTGGAGATCTCCATTACCGAGCTGAATGTGAAGATCGAGGAACTGAACCGCACCGTTATCGATATCACTTCGCACAAATCTCGCCTCTCGCAGGAGAACATTGAGCTGATCAAGGACGTCCAAGATCTCAAAGTTCAATTGGACACAGTCTCGTTTTCCAAGAGCCAAGTCATCTCCCAGCTGGAGGATGCACGTCGCCGCCTGGAAGACGAAGACCGTCGTCGCTCAATGCTCGAATCTTCGCTGCATCAGGTTGAGATCGAATTGGATTCAACTCGTTCTCAACTCGAGGAAGAGTCTGAGGCGCGCATTGACTTGGAACGTCAGTTGGTCAAGGCCAATGCCGATGCCACTTCATGGCAAAACAAGTGGAATGCCGAAGTGGCAGCCCGCGCCGAAGAGGTTGAAGAGATTCGTCGCAAGTACCAAGTGCGCATCACCGAACTGGAGGAGCACATCGAAATCCTTATCGTTAAGGTCAACAACCTGGAGAAGACCAAGACTCGTCTCGCCAGCGAAGTAGAGGTCCTCATCATCGATCTGGAGAAGTCCAACAACAGCTGCCGCGAACTCCAAAAGTCTGTCAACACCCTCGAGAAGCACAACATCGAACTGAAGACCCGTCTGGATGAGACCATCATCCTGTACGAGACCAGCCAGCGCGACCTGAAGAACAAGCACGCCGATCTCGTTCGCACCGTCAACGAATTGGACAAGGTCAAGGATGCCAACGGTCAGCTGGGCCGCGAGAACAAGAAACTGGGCGGTAAGTGTGACCTTATCAAATGTTTGATTCCCTTAACCTAATTGAGATCTTACACATACAGATGATCTGCATGAGGCCAAGAGCGTCATTAACGAGCTGAACCGTCGTCTGCACGAGATGGAACTGGAGCTGCGTCGTCTGGAGAACGAGCGTGATGAGCTGACCGCTGCCTACAAGGAAGCCGAGGCTGTAAGTTCTATATGGCCCTAACCCTTAATTATATAGTACTGATCGGTTGATTCTGTGTGTCCACAGGGTCGCAAGGCTGAGGAGCAGCGCGGACAGCGTCTGGCCGCTGACTTCAACCAATACCGCCACGACGCCGAGCGTCGTCTGGCCGAGAAGGACGAAGAGGTTGAGGCTATTCGGTAAGTGTGAAAATCATTGTTTGGGTCCATTTGTTGGCCCCTTGTGGAAGTTGCCTGAAATTTCGCCGCCTCTGGCACAAAACCTTGTGTTTTCTTTCCTCTGCCAAAACGGAAGCGTTCGATCCAATGTGCAAATCAATCGATTGATTTGCAATCGTGTCTGCCCGTTGCCAACAATTGATATCAAACTGACCCATTTAGCAATCAGTACGATTTCAATAGTCGCGCCTAAAGCAACGGTTCAAGTTCTCCCCAAGCAGCAGCAGATCCTACAAATCCTGTCAAGGCGTTTCAGCTGCCGTCTAAGAAGTTGGTTCGCATACATTTCATAATGAGGTAGTCTACGACTAGACCTGCTTTAACTTTATCACGTTGAAATTTCAACAGAAAATTGCGCAGTTGTTGTGATTACATAATTGGAAACCTAGTGGTTAAACCAACTCAACAAAAAGATAGCCAGTCTCAAGACTGGTTGAGTACCAATAGGTAGGTGAGTGTTTAAAATTTGTGGAAGCAATTGTTGAACCTGGCAGGTGCTTGGGTTTGATTGATCAATTGGGCAAGTCTTGAGGCAGAAATGGAAAACTTCTTTGTTTTTAAGTTTTTCCGTACAAATATTCGACTATTGCGTAAAATGTGTGTGACATTTTGTTATAGTCTATGAAGAGGCTGCCAAAATGAATCAATCATAGCCCAAAAAGCACAGGCGTTGACTGCCAACGAAGACAATGCTCATGATGATGATGATGATGATGACAATGACAATAATAATGATGTTGTACATTGTCGTCATTATGTTGATACCTTTTTGCCGCAACAACAGCTGAACAAGAAACTGCAATCTTTTTATAGATTTCGACAAATTTGAAAACTTATTTTGCGAAGCAGCAGCAACTGTTGCCAAAACTGAGGACTGCGACACTGCGGCAGCAGCAGAGAGCAACAAAGCGACAGAGCGACACAGCGACAAAGCGACTGGCGACAAGGCAGCCAAGCAATCTCTCCTTTATTAGCTTTAATTAGAGATATTCATATACTAAGTATACGAGCACACGCACTCCCATATCATTCCATACTTCCCTCTGCCACGCCCCTCCTTCTGCCGCCCACAAAATGTCGCTCGCCCTGCAGCAGCGTCCATCCCGGTTCCGTCATCATGCGACGACATACGATGACAACTACGGGTATACGATGAATTACTATCAGCCCATGTTGGACTACTTGGATGCGAAGGCGAAAGGCCTGAAAGTGCAGCAGCCGCATCTGCCATGGGTTAGCGAGCGGGGCCTGAAGCAATATCGCTCCTCGAATGCGGTACGGCAGTATAATGCCGATGAGATCGTCCGGCTGTCTCGCACCTGTGCCGCTCGGGCCGACGAAATTTTGCTTAGCTTTCGGGCACAGAAACGAACGCCGTTCAGTGTGCAGAAGCTTGTCGACGCAACGCGTGTGGCCAAGCACATTGAACCGGACACAGTTGTTGAGAGATCGCGCCAGCGTCGTCGTCGTCGTCAGGAGGAGCTCGAGGATTTAATCAAGCGCGATACGTTAAAGATATTGCAGCGCATACGTAAAATTGAGCTAGATAACGAGTACGATAAAATGTCTAACGATTTTAAGCGTTCGATACGCGGCAAGTCCGCCAGTGCCATAGCCCAGGCTCTGCTCTCCGAATCAGAGCGGAACATAAAGTCTGCCAAACAGGAGGAGGAGAACTATATAGCCCAATCGCTCATTCGGTCAAGTCGTGCCGCGTCCCGTGCGCGTTCCACCTCCCCCTTCGACGGTGTCGGCGGTCAACTTCGCGCCCATGCCGTCCACATGGAGCTAATGGATGAGCGCCTGGTCGACAAGCTCGACCATCGCGTCTCCTCCTCGCTGCACAATGTCAAGCGTCAGCTTTCGACTCTCAATCAGCGGACCGTCGAGTTCTATGCGGATAGCAGGTGCGGTATAGAGGATAAGTGTTGGATCTGTCGCAAAGTGATGCGTACACATCCCAAACTCAAGGACTATACCTATATATATTGGCAGCACTAGAAGCCCACATAAACCCTAAACTTCTCCAAAGTCCATAGCCATAGTCTTACCATAATCCCTGCATCTACGCATCTCATAGTTAATCATCATCAATAAGTTTCAAAAATTGATTCAATTGAGGTTTCAGCCCAGACAATTTCTTAATAAATGCGAACATTTTTTTCGGACATGTAGCTCAATTTCTTATGCTCCCACAAATCTTTTGGTTCTATTTCTATCTCTCTTGTTTTTCTTGGGATTATGTTTGTGTTGCTTCTGTGTTCATTTTGTCTGCTTGAAATTTGCAATTTATTTTCGTTTCTAGAGGCTTCTTTTGCATTTCCTTGAATTTTTGGCTTGAAATATTTTTCTAATGTTCTCTGTTATTATGCTTCTTCTATTAGCGATGACCAACACTGGCATTGTATCAATTGCATTTTCTTGATTGTGTGTAAATTATTTTCCGCCGCATATTTGCAAATTTCGTTCTTGGCTAATTGCAACATAGCGCTGACTTATTTGGCTAATGCCATTTGCAGCTGACCATCATAATTGCCAGATTCAATGGGAATTTGGTTATAGGGAAAAGTATTCACAATTTGTTTATGATTTTCACACTGAATATGCTTCAAAAACCTGAAAGTTGTTATACAAAGTGTTCACAGTTATTTATGATTTTCAATATGATTCTGTTTTAAGTATTCATAGTATTTGATTCTTTAAAGTTGTTAAATTATTGTTTAAAGAGTTATTTGTTACCAAAAATAGGAAAACTTTCCATTCAATCCGATTGAATTTTCCATTTCCACACCAAATTCTATAAACGACATATTTCGTACAATTTAAATATAGATGCATTTGTTAAATATACAGTAGTTGCACTTTGTAATTCACCTAATGCAAGATCCATTAAGGTGTGCGATCTTGTTGCCCACCCACTTACAGAAATACCTTTCAGACAGGTAATTTTGTTGGCTGCGTTGGGGTTTGGCAAAAGTGTTTTCCCATTGTTTGACGTGTCCTTCAAAAAAAAATATCTCATTTTGTTTTTCTCGCATTAAAATTGATGTGCATGACAGCAAGAAGCGAGAAAATACGAAAAAAAATAAACCCGAAAAAAATTCATCACATATTTCTGCGTAGACAATAAACATTGCAAAACGAGGCAAAAAATTAAAATTAAATGAAAAATACTTACGTTCGCAAGCGAAACTCAAGCTAAATACCTTGGCAAAGCGACAACAATGAGCACACATAGATTAAGTAACTAAGAAATGGGCTACTACACTGAGGGAAAATGTGGTGTACAAAGACAAAGATGATGTACTGTAGAAATCAATTGACGATGCGTGCAAAACAATTTGCTAAAATATAGATTGACTAACTAAGAAATGGGCTACTACACTGAGAGAAAATGAGCTGTACAAAGATAAAGATGAAGAACCATAGACAACAATTGATGATGCGAAGAAAACAATTTACTTTGAGGCGGGTAGAACTATAGGAAAAATAGATTCGGTAACTATTAGATTCAGAACCGTGCAAAATTGAGGAGAAAACAATTGATTATTTACTAATAATTGGTCTACTATACTAAAAGTAATTGGGTTAAGCACATTATTAAGAACTGGAAAGATTATGAATAGACGATATCTAGAAAACAATTGACTAAGAGTTGAGCCAAATATCAGTGAAAAGCTAAATTGAAACTGTTCTAATATAATTTACTCTTGTAAGCTAGGGGGAGAACCCAAAACAAAAGTATTTCATTAGGTATTATATTAAGAGCTAACTTCAGATCTCAAGATCTTACTCTTTGACACAACCCCAGCTGATAAATTGTCAGATGAATCAACAGTTTGATTACAATTAGTCGAAAGCAAAATTTTGGCAGTTCTCGACAACATAGCAAATGCATTTGCAAGCCGATTTAAAATATATAAATATATTTAGATTTAAGTTAAACAAAAGCAGAATTCACCTACGCCTAAAATTAGAGGCATGATGCGAGTGGCAGGTTCCACTTGCCCCTCGATGAGGCACAAAGGCAGCAATGTTTGGCATCCAAACGCGCTATTTGTGACAAGTTCGATGTCTTTATCAAGCGTATAAATAAATAAAAAATTTCTGCACAACAATGCGAATTTTGACAATGCCACAACTCAAAATAAAGCGAAGAAACAGAAACAGAAACAGAATCGAGCTGAATGCTGAGTGCTAAGAAAAATGCAATTTTGTGGGTCAGACATTGGGGCCAAAAATAAAGCGCAGAATGCAAGCGAATGAAAGCGACTTCGAGGTGAAAACTTGAACCAATATTTGAGCGCAACTTCCAGCAGAGACCCACAATGAACTCGATCTATAAATATTTGCGTATTTTATTGAACAAATGGTGTTCTATATGATTTCCATAGCAAGCAGACGAGCATTGAGATCGAGCAGTTGAATGCTCGCGTCGTTGAGGCGGAGACCCGCCTGAAGACCGAGGTGACTCGCATCAAGAAGAAGCTGCAGATCCAGATCACCGAGCTGGAGATGTCGCTGGATGTGGCCAACAAGACCAACATCGATCTGCAGAAGGTGATCAAGAAGCAGTCTCTGCAGCTGACCGAACTCCAGGCCCACTACGAGGATGTGCAGCGCCAGTTGCAGGCCACCCTCGACCAGTATGGCATTGCCCAGCGTCGTCTGGCCGGTCTGAACGGCGAGCTGGAGGAGGTGCGCTCCCACCTGGATAGCGCCAACCGTGCCAAGCGCACCGTTGAGCTCCAGTACGAGGAGGCCACCACACGCATCAATGAGTTGAGCACCGTGAACGTAAACCTGGTTTCCCTTAAGTCCAAGCTGGAGCAGGAACTGAGCGTTGTCGCTTCCGACTACGAGGAGGTGTCCAAGGAGCTGCGCATCAGCGACGAGCGTTACCAGAAGGTCCAGGTCGAGCTGAAGCATGTCGTCGAGCAGGTGCATGAGGAACAGGAGCGCATTGTCAAGCTGGAGACCATCAAGAAGTCTTTGGAAGTCGAAGTTAAGGTAAGTACACATCTCTGCAAGACTATGTCAAAGATCTGCCTGATACTATGGACATTCCTCTCTCCTAGAACTTGTCCATTCGCCTGGAGGAAGTGGAGCTGAACGCCGTTGCCGGTAGCAAGCGCATCATCAGCAAACTGGAGGCACGCATTCGCGATCTGGAGCTGGAGTTGGAGGAGGAGAAGCGCCGCCATGCCGAGACCATCAAGATCTTGCGAAAGAAGGAGCGCACCGTCAAGGAGGTGATAGTGCAGTGCGAGGAGGACCAGAAGAACATCATTTTGCTGCAGGACGCGTTGGACAAGTCCACTGCCAAGATCAACATCTACAGACGCCAGCTGTCCGAGCAGGAGGGCTTCTCCCAGCAGTCCACCACCCGTGTGCGTCGTTTCCAGCGCGAACTGGAAGCTGCCGAGGATCGTGCCGATGTTGCCGAATCCAACTTGAATCTGATCCGCGCCAAGCACCGCACATTCGTCACCACCTCCACCGTGCCCGGCTCTCAGGTGTACATTCAGGAGACAACAAGAACGATCACCGAATAGATCAATCTCACTGATCCAAACACCCAATAACACACACAAATACACACAACACAAACACACACACACACACACATTACACACACAAACAAACACACACCACAGCAGAAACAACATTTTATAATTTATAAAAGCAATGAGAACAGCTTTCAATGTGCAGAAAAATCTTGAGATTGAAAATTTGCTTGAGAGGAACTTTTATAATTTAAATTTTTTTCAGAGCTTGCGAGAGTTCGTATAGGTTATACATTATAAATACATAACACTACACATCTCCTATCTATTTTATAATAATAATATTTTGAAGTTCATGTAATTTAATTAAAATAATGAACCTAAACCATTAAACAAAAATGAAAACAAAAAAATACAAAAAAAAAAAAAAACAAATAAAATTACAAACGGAAAACTCCAGCGGTTTTGCAGCGTTAGAGAGAAAGAGAGTGTTTGCTTATAGAGTTTGGCTGACAATAACATCAAATGAGAAAAATCCAAAAGATCAACCAAATCGACCCCATATAAAAAACGAGTTACCCAAGTTACAACCGCTTCTACTTGTTTTTAGTTCATTTTATGTTTAGTAGGTAAATATCTGTGTGCTCGTAACGAATTGATTTTACAATGATTAAAAGAAAAACGATTAAGAAAAACTGATCAATTTTCATATTTTTACTTTGTATTTTGCAATAAAAACTGAATTTACATATAATAATAACAAAAACAAACTCTAATCGAGTTGTCTACTAATTGGGATACATCGTAGAATGAAGCGCATAGAAGAAGAAAATAACCTATTAAGAGGTTAGCTTAGCTAAGAGAAAAGTATTATACCTTATATCTGTGCAGACAAGGTATCTATTACCTACAGACAATTCAGAGTATCTAAAAGCTATTAGACTTGACTAAAAGCCATGATTAGACTTGAGTATCTATATAGAAAGATATCATTATCCCTCTTTAAATTATCTTCTGATCACTTCTCATTCAAAGCTCTCATATTTCTTATCTATAGAGAGACATATTATTAGTGGTCTTTCTGTCATTTCTCATACAAAACTCGATTGAGAAACTTTCTTTGCATCTAAAAATATAGACACTACGAATTATCTGTCAATCAATTCTAATACAGATCCAAGAGAAAGAGTTGAGAAACCAAGATATATATCAATGTGAGTAGATTCGGAATACCCAATTTTCGGCCCATCATTAAAAAGACACATATATAATTTTGTTTTAAACTAATCACTATTTATTAAGACTTTCAGCTAGTTGAGCACAGAATTGTGTCCAATAACTTAGGCAGCAGAGACTGCTAACTTGGAGCCAGTGTTGAGGACGACGGTCTTATCACCATAGAGACCGCCATAGTGGCTCTTCTTGAAGACTGTAAATGAGATGAAAATGGAACTTTAGGAAACAGCTCGAATCGTTAAGAGTAGGCTGTGGTAACTAACCTGGATCGATCTCGGCAACGAACGAGCGAGGTGGCAACGCTGCGGCGTAGAGCTTGTCCAGT
Organism: Drosophila pseudotalamancana; assembly: GCA_037075185.1. NCBI lineage: Eukaryota > Metazoa > Arthropoda > Insecta > Diptera > Drosophilidae > Drosophila > Drosophila pseudotalamancana. The sequence goes on along the minus strand of JBAMCK010000275.1, from coordinate 1,082,838 downwards.
GGGCCGTATGGCTTGACCAGCAGAGGCCTGCCTTGCTCCCAGCCATAACGGTTCAGTGCGTACCAGTCGGTGCCGTCCAACTTGGCGGAGGAGGCGGCGGCGCCAGCGGCATTGGTCAGAGCAGCGGCCTGGGCCTCGGCGGTATCAGCGGGCTTGACATATTCAGCATAGCCAGCGTTATAGCTGTTACCGTAGGGTCTGCGGGCCAGGCTGACGGCGATGCAGCAGGCCATCAGGCAGAGCAGACGCATGTAGTTGGCGGACATAATTGGTAGTGCGAGGAGGCGACTGTTTGCAAAACTAATTAACAACTGCGCATGGCCAAATTGCTTTTATAGCCATTATATTTGAGTTGGGAAGCGATTTGTGTGTGCGCTTTACGTGACCAAAAGCCCAGTCGAACCCACCATCGAGTCATGACGAAAGTTACGCTCCACCACTTTGGGGGGGCCGGCTACCAGTCGCTGCATCGCCGAACCAAAATCCCACTGCCGTGTGCCACCGATAAGGTGCTTGAACCCCCACAATTCCCCACAAACTTCCCCCGCTCAAGCGACAGACGAAGTCTTCGGTTTACGGTTTACGGTTTCGGGTTCGCGGTGTCGGTTTACGCTTGAAATTGCGCGCCAAATTGAGCAAGAACTGAACCACGACCACGACCACGACCACGACTACGACAATGACAAGGCAAAGAGCAAGTAGCTCTCATTGATATCTATTGAGTGCCCCCTTCTTGGCACGCTCGGCCCGCTTTTGGCGTGTGCGGTATCAGGTCTTTGACTTGGCTACCTGTCCCAAGCATCATCTCTGCCCGCCTCAATGCTCAATGAACCCCAGCATCAAGTTAGCTCTGGATGCGTTCGAGTGCAGTCGGTCACACATTCATCTCTTCTGTGTCATATGACATACGTAGGCGACTCTAATGTCGCATTGATAGCCCGTATTTGGTGTGGTATGTGGATCGCTCTTCTTCTAGCTAGCCCATTAACACACATCCGTCGAACTCTGGCGATGGCCATTGTCTAGCTCTTTCGGCCTCTAATCGGGCAGCTTGCGACTGGCTGAACTGATAATCGAACTTGGTTCGAGCTACTCAATTTACCTCGGAGTGAATTGTTATATGCGTGCATGAGTGTGTGTGAGAGAGTGTGTGTGTGTGTGTGTTGGAACTTGAAAGGTAGAAGCGCCTTGCGCTGCATTGTTTTGCAAACAAGAGGCTAACATGAATATGAAAGCTAACAGCTTATGTTAGGCTAAGTACAATAAGTACTTTAGTGGATGGACAAATCATACAAAAAAAAAATTACAAGGCGAAAGTGTTTTTTTTTTTAAGCTAAGCATCTTATGTTCAATGATCAAGGTGTTAAGCACAAAAGATAATTATGAGAGCCGTATTACAAAATGGTTTTTACTTTAAGCCGAACCAACGACAATTTATGCTTTGGATTTCCCACTCGGCTAACAATATTATGTTGACTTGTCGTTAAGCACAGTAGAGTAGAAGGTATATGAAGTGAACTTATACAGCAATCGTAAGCTTGTATACATTTCCATATATATATATATATATATACATATATATAAATCTTTTCATACAAAGTTTCTTTTTTGAATACAGTTTCATTTAACTAAACTTGGAACCTTATGATTACCCTAGGCTAACTGAACGTATTGCTTTCAAAAATGATTGGGTTCTTCGTTTAAGCATAGGCTTGGGCACGCACAACATTCTCAGCCGTCATTAAGTTGCAATCAACACTTAACTTGAAGCCAAAAACAGCTGCAGCTGCTGCTGCTGCTGCTGAAAAATTGAGTGGCAAACATTGACGAACCACAGCAAGTTTTGGGTGCCGGAACCACTTATCTGTCACCCACTGAAGACCGCACATTTGGGTACGGCTGCTTTATCAATAAAACATTTTTGTATTTGTTTTTATTTTTTTGCAATTTATTGACGCTGTTTGCATAGCGAATTCTTCCACTGCGAGAGCTTTAGATTTGAACTGATTTGGCAGGAAGAGTTCCCGTAGAAGGGAAAGTCTCTAGTACCTGGGTCCCTCGTTGTGGTAGCTGCCGTGGCTGCCGTAGTTGTTCTCGGGCAGGTAGAGTTTGGCAACTGGGGCAGCGGCGCGCACGGGCAGCACAACCTTGCTGTACTCAGGTGCGGATGAGATGCGACGGTAGCTGTTCTGGCCGGGGTACAGGAGAGCAGCGCCAGCGGGCTGGACGGACCAACGGGGACGGCCATAGCCGCGCTGGTGTCCGCCACCGATGTGTCCACCTCCGATGTGTCCACCTCCGATGCGTCCACCGCCAATGTGTCCAATTCCGATGTGACCGCCATAGCCGCCGCCGATGTGGCCCTCATGGCCATAGCCGGAGTCAAGGAGGATTGGGCGCAGATGCTCGCTGCCGCCATAACGGGGACCGGCAATGATCTCTACGGGGCGCTGGTTGTTGCCACCGGAGGCAGCGGCGGCGGATGCAGCAGCGGCACCACCATCGGAGCTCTGGCCATAGTTGGACACGCCGCGGAGTCCGTAACCGGAGTGTCCGGAGTTTCCGTAGCTGCAGCTGCCGACAGCCAAGGCGCAGACGAATACCGCAAGAGTCTGTTTGTGTGTAAAGAAATGGGTTAGAAATCGATGCGAACAATACTAACGGGAACGGGAAGTACTATGAGTAGTCTTCGTCATGGTACTTACGGCGAATTTGTTCATGGTTGTATTTTTAGTTATTTGGGGGGCGCTCGCTGCTTGGAACAGTTGGCACAATTAACAAACCAAATGCCAAGCACACTTCTTTATATAAGCAAAATAATTGAAGCACTCGAAACGTGATCTCGCTGCAAATTTATCACGGCGCTGAGCTTCAGCTTCAGCTCAGCTCCGCTCCGGCGTCTTCTTCATCTTCAGCCAACGTTGAGGGCGGCTCAATCCAGCGGGTGTCTTGTTGATGCACTTCTGCTGCTGCTGCTGCTGTTGCTGCTGTTGTTTACTGCTGCTGGTGTCCAAATCGCAGCTCGATATCGGCACTCGACCAGCTTCTCACTTCGAGCTGCTGCTTGTTCGCTGCCGACGCTGATATCGGCAACATTTGAATGCTGCCGCCGCCCCAACATGGGGGGATGCTGATCTCTCTCCATAGGGAGGTACCGCAATGTAAAGCTGAACACTGCTGCTATTGCTGCTGCTTCGTGTGAGCATGCAGGTGGATAAGCAGCAGTCATTCACTCACTTGGTCTGCTCTATTTAGGCACATTTGCAGCTGGGCCTCTCTCAAAATAGTTGGTAACAATTTGTGGATTGGCTGTAAAATACCTCTATAATTACTTTTGTTCAACACTTTTTTTTCATTAAGAAGTATATTTATATTACTCATACGGAAGAGGTTTTATAACTAATACAAGATGTGTAACTTAAATAGAGGATCTGCAGCAGAAAGCATCTGAATTCGCATTGATAGACCTCTGCTAATAGTTTATCCCTTTATTGCAACTAATGATTCATTTCTTAATCCAATTCCTCTTCAATTTGAAACTAGTTCTTTGGAACTATTCAGCCCATCGTTCCTAGTCACTGACCCCAGCTAATCCCAACTGCATTTAAGAGCCACGCTCAAAAGTATGTAACACTTTGCTGCCCCTGGCACCCAACTAGACAGAAGACAAGTTAAGTTGTTTTTTTTTTTGTTCAACATGCTCCGCGGTTTTCAGCGGGTTTTTTTTTTATTTTTTCACTGTTGCTTTGTGACTGATCCACTTGAACGTAACTTTTACGGGATCAATTGGAACGTGGCCAAATTAATAGGCGGGTCCATAGCCAAGATTTCCGTAGCTGTTACCGTTGTAGCTGGAGTCCAGCTCGTAGCCAACAACTCCGGCCTGGCGGTACTTGCCGGGGCGGATGTTATCGGAGGCAGCGGCAGCGGATGCGACAGCCCTCGAGTTCGATGACCGGGCGAGCAGAGGCTGTGCATAGCCACCACGGCCGCCATAGCCGCCTCCATAGCCACCCTCCTGCACGTAGGCGACGGGGCGAATGCCATAGCCGCTGTTGTATCCACCGCCATAGGGATTGGCATTGATGCAGGCGAACAGAGCGAGAACGGCGAAAGCAATCTGTGGTTGGGACAGGCCAGGATTAGTCAACTGCTTGGGTGTCGGTTTTAGCAAGGACTACTTACCAGGAACTTCATGTTGAATTATTTGGTTTTGTTAGTTGTAGAAATCAATCAAACTATGATTTAGTTGGCAGCCAGAAGCGCTTTTATATGCAAAAATTAGACTGGATATTTACGTGACTCTCCATACACACATCTGCACATATAAAAATATATATATATTTTTGTCTATCTCTGTATACAGTATAAAGTAACTATGTATATACTTATAATTTCTATGCCAGTGATATTTCATAATTAGCCAGTACATAAGACAACAATATTAGCTACTTATTATTTATTATGTACTCGCATTTGTTTTTACTCGTATTTCGTTGTCGTGTCTCAAATAGTTATAAAATCGTTGGGTTACGCGATGTTTCATTGTTTTCGAGTTCTGATAATACGAATCCGAGGCCCGCCCCTCTATTCGGTTTGGACACATGTGCCAAACACACACGCAAAAAAAAGCCCAAGTTCGAGCATTTCGTGAGTTCTCAATGAAACCCCCAGCCAGGCACTCGACTAGCCCCATTTTGCATTCGCTTTAGTTTTATTTCCTATAACTTTTCGACAGCACATTCCTAGGTGTCAAATTTAATACGGCAACAGTCTCTAACTGTAATTCGAGCTGTCAACATGGTCATGTAGCTGGAACAGTGAAGAAGAGTCAAACTTATGAACAGAAATATTTATATTTAATTTTTAACATGCTTGAATATAGAAATGGCATGCAAGTCTTAAGTATTCAAAGAAAACTTAGTACTTAAGTTGCAATATAAATGAGATTTTATATATATGCCTATATTCAAGTTCATAGTTGTTATTCATAGCTTAAGCTTCCATATAGTATCTACACTTTCTATCTCAACTCAACTATCTGAACAACATTTTTCCACAACTTGAGTCAGCTACAAAAGAAAATAAAATATAAGTATAAGTATAAAAATCAAGAGCTTGCAAAGACCCCAATTTTTTTAAACCCCAAGACCCAAAATATTATAATCGATTGTTTAAGTTTTTATGTTTTTTGGATTTTATTACTTCCTAGTGGCTTAAACGTCTATAAGTCCAAAGCATGTGTGCTTTCAATTCACTGTAGCGTAACTTTACTTAATAGCCGGAGTTCTTGTATCCGGAGCTCTGGCCAGCCACGGAGCTGGAGGCAGCGGCTGCGGAAGCACCCTGCGCCTTCTCGCCATAGCCGATGTGCTGTGAGCCGTAGCTGTGCTTGGGGCCGTAAGACTGCTCGACAATACGACGGGACTCCTTCCAGACCAGAGGAGCTCCAGCATTGGGTGCAGCCAGACCGAGCTTGGCAAGAGAGATAGCCTGACCGTCGACGGGTGCAGCGCCATAGCCGTAGTTTCGGCTGGAGGTGTAGTGGGCGGAGACTGGGACCTCAATGCTGCGGCCGTAGCTGTTGCCTCCATAGCCGCCACCATAGCTGCCACCATATCCGCCAGCAGGGACGATAGCCTTGACTGTCAGAGCAGGCTGCACCTGGTAGGCATAACCGCCGACGGGTGCGCTTCCGTAGCCCTGGCGACCGTACGCGTTGGCCGAGACAGCGGCGATGGCGCAGACGAAAATGCACTGAGGAAAATAATTGGAAAATGAGCGGAGGCTACAGATGGCAAGTGGATTCGTGGACACTTACCATGAACTTCATCATTTTGTGGCTAGTTGGGTTAGTTTGTCTTGTGGTAGGTAACTAATGTCTAATTGGACCGACCCGTTTTGCTTATATACTAAAAATCCAGGCAATGCCAATTCGCTTACGTGACGAATATGATGCAAGTATGGCTCTAGCAGACGGTCGTCTGTTCCATGTTCCCAAGTTCTTTGTGTTCCAGCCGCAATCTGAAGACGTCGCTGGCGACGTGCATGTTGCCCCGCCCAGGTGCCCCAAACTCGGTGCTGAATTCGGCGCGGGTCCAGATAGCAGGCGTCTGTGCTTACGCCATCGTCTGAGAGTGCTCCATGGTAGTCATTACGCAAGTCAGATGACTCGTGCGTGCCCAGCAGTTAGCTTTTCCACCCGTGTGGGCGGCGTTTTGATCCACAATTCGTCACTGTTTGCACCACTGTGGCGCGAGCTTGACACACTTTTGAAGTCAAGGCATTGACTTGAACTTTCTGCTGCGTTGGTAGAATTTATATACAAAAGCAAAAAAAGGTTACGATTAAATTACAATAAAATAACAAATTATAAACAATTTTAAAATGCAACGGAAAGCACTTTGAATTGCTCAAATAAAATAATAACAAAACGCGGCACTTGATTTGAAAATTATTTTTATGCCCTACACTCATTCACATCGGTACATTAGTTAGCACGGAAGTTAAAAGACACATTTGTTCATTTTTCGAAAATATATTTTTAAGTTCTGTTTATTATTATCAACACTTCTCGTTTTAAAAACTAAGGATATATTTTTTAACATTTAAGATTGGACAGTTAAAAACTGGATAAAGCAGAGGATAATATTAGACAATAAATACATTTTTCGCATATAAGTAAACGCAATTAACTTAAATTAAAATTTTCAGCTAGTTTTCCCTCCATTTCAATAACTTAATAAACAATTTCTCTCATCATTCGAGCAAGAGTTTGGTTTGAGAATTGTGCTCTCGATTGCTCGAGCATCTTTACCTTGTTAAACAACATATTTAACAGAAGCTTGCCAAGATTGGCATATAGAGCAGTGCTGAGCTCTCTAATCTTGATGAGCGACACGTCTGAGTGGTGGCCACGCGACTTTATAAGAGCCGCGCGTCCGTTAGCCCGTACAGAAAACTAGTTCCCAACAAATACAAACATCACAAAATGCGTAGTCTGTGCTTCAAGGTAAGATGTGGATTAAACGATAGTTGAGTGATGTTAATGGTTGATCCTTTACAGATCTTACAAATCGCCTTGCTGTTTGCGGTCGTCGTATACGAGAAACACATCGCAAGCATTGCCGATGCCGAGCAATTGATGAGCGATTGTCGCTGCCAGAGGCGGGGTTAAGCTGTTAATCGAGCTTTAGAGTAATTGAGACAAAACACACATCAATAAACAAGGCAGGTCGATGTATATACAAAATTTGAACTGTTTTATAAAACTCGAAGACGACACGTACTGACAGCTACTTGGCTAGTTGCTGCCCAGCTGAGCGCCGCACATGGCTTTCAGCCGGGTAAGCAGCGTGTGCAAATGGTGTGAACGAGAGATTGACGCTGTCGATGTTTGCTGTGCGCCTATGCCATGTTTCCCAGTCAAGGTTTCCATATACATGCGCTTGTACAATGCCGACATCTGTTTTGGATCCTTGCCGGTAGTTAAAAGCAATTTGATGAGCGTTTTTAACGCATTTTGTAATCGACTTTCGTAGAGCGTCAAATGCGCTTTGAATTCGTCATCATCGGTACTGACGCTACTGTTACTATCAATGACGTGGCCAAAAATAAGTTGACACTGGAAACAAATGTCTAAAGCCGCTTGCATTTGCTTCACCTTTTGCGCTGCATGTGTGGAAACTGCAATAGAAACGTAGCTCATTTTCATATCGTTTTGATAAAAAGCTATTCTTACACATACCATCCGCCAAAAACTCGTGTAATGATATGCGCTCCAACTGAACCACCAACAAATCTCTCACCTCTTTCAAGCTCTCCAAGATTTGGGTGGCCTTTTCATAGTGATACTTGCAAAGTTGTAAAGTCGCTTTAGGCAGCTGGGATAAATCAGAAACCCCATAGCCACGAAGTTGTGCATAGTGGAAGGAGGCAATACTACAAGAATGAAAGATAAGAATCACTTTAAAGATCTACTTAATTAAGTTGAGCTAATATACTACCGCTTATGTATGAGACCCGAGCGGAAACTGTAGAGCACTTGACGTGCGCCAGCGTGCTCTACGTCGCATAGGCGCAGAGATTTTTGGAGCAAATCTAGGACCTCCTTGGAAGCCTCAGCTAGGCTGCTTTTATCGGCTGAGCTGTAATCCTGCAGTTGTTTTGCTAAAGTGAAGGTGGCTGTCGATAACTCCCACTGCACTAGATCCCACAGCTCTGGATTGGCTTTTCGAGTGTCTAGGCAATCCTTAGCCTTTTCATAGTAGTCGAAGGCTTCGTTATAAAAGTTTTTTTGTGTGTCCAAGCCAATGGTGCTACAAATTTAGTTGCACTAATAGAGAGAATATCAATAAGAAAACTTATGCAATAAATACCTTTCATTCGGCATGGTTAGATGAGCACGCAGCCTCATAAATCTTCCCATGTTGCAGTAGAGGAAAGCTAGATTTACATTATCATTCACCACTGTGAAGGCTTCAATGCCACGACGCAAACAGTCATATGAATTAATAGTCAACTTAACATACAAAGGTTCCCCAGCAGATGCAACAGTCTCAGAGGCAACATCGAGTTCAGCTTTCAAATTCTCTGCAGACTCTGTGGATGCCTCCTTTTTGCGTTTCATTTGACTGTACTCCTCTAAGGTGTGCAATATGATGAGAAAAGTTTTTCTTTAGAAGTCAACTAAAAAAACTCACCTTGAGCCGAGTACATGTACTTGAGACCCAATTCGTTTCGCACATTGCCCAAGCGACGAAGCAGTTCATTACTCTCCGCACTCTGAGCATGTACCAGCGCATGTTCGTAGCACTTGCAGCTGCACAACATCACTTTTTCCACATTCTTTACCGGTGCGAGGGTCAACGTAGGTGCTTCATCCAGCTCCTGCTCTAGCTCAACGTTAATTAAGCTCGTAAACTCGTCTAGCTGTTCATATTGCTGCATATACTCATTAATGGTGCTCCAATGCTTTGATATTTGAAAGAAACAGTCGCCGGCGCGTCCCAGCAGACAGCTCTGCTGGGATACCACATTGGCCATGTACTTCTTAAGCACCTGCTGGCACCGACAAGCCAGCTGAATGGAACGCAGTGCGCTGCCATAGATCTGGGCTTCATAGTAGTGCTCCGCTAGCGTGGCATAAGTTAGGCAAGCCTTCTCTAGTAGCAACAGCTTAAGATGTACATTCCACGAGCCAAAATTCTGACTATTAAACTTTGCACTAAGTTTCTGAGTGGTAACAGCTGCCGGATTGTTACTACTGGTGTTGGCCAGCTCATTGGATTTGCTGCGTTTACTCTTGGTCTTAATAGCTTTTTTTGGCTGCTGTGCCTGCGGCTGAGTTTTTGGTGGTTGAACAATATGGAGCTGTTCGTAGGGCAGAGGTATAGCATTAAAGGGTTTGGCCATGTTAGGATGCTGCTCTTCGTGCAGGATGCGCTGCTTTTCCTCCTCTTTGGCGTGCATTTCCGATTCCTTTAGCTTTTCCTCCTGATTGTCATTGAAATACTGCAAACAGGAGAGGCCAGCACTAATATGCTGCAGCGATATTTTGCAGCGATCGACGGTACTGGCTATTAAAGGTGCAGGCTTGGTTTGCTTGGCATTCGATTTGAAATCCCGCAATGCATCACAAATGTGACGCACCGCTACATTTGCTTTGCCGCCGCTCTCCGCAGCGCTCTGATAGTACTTTCCATGTCCGAAGTCGAGTGGGGGCTCATCATCGTAATTATCTTCCTCTTCATCCTCATCATCATCATCATCATCATTAAACAGCGATGGTGATTCATTAAATTTGGGCGCCTTCGGATCTATACCAGCGGGCACATGCAAATCGGAGAGTATATAGTGCGAAGAGCTGACGATTTGTGGATACTGCTCCTTGGGCAGCAATTTGATGCAATTGTCCAGCAGGGCGCGTATATTTCCCGCTGTCTTGGGAGTAATATGCTCCAATGTGTTCTTCATATTACGTGCCACGGAATACAGCAACATGCCTACAGGCACAGTAAATGGATTCATTTCATGTTGTTGTTGATGTTGTGGACGCTCCGTATTTTCTGCCGGTTTGTTATGATTCTGACAGAGAGTAGTCAGGTCGTAGAGTTTGACGACGTCATCATTTCGACCCTTGAACAGCCAATAGGTGTGTCCCGCCTTGGTGGCATTTGCTTTAAGAAAGGCTAAAATATTTTGCGCTACATTTCGCACGACTTGTGGCGAGAACTGAGAGTTCTCTAAATACGGCAAATCTTCAGTCTTGATGATCTCATATTTCTGAACGATCCCATCCAAATGATAGCACATGACCACTTCGGGCACATTACACATTAGATTGTCCAGCCAATAATCAATTCCAGTTAGAACATTGATAGGTTGCGCAGCATCACGTAGACGCAGGCTTATGCAGGGTCTATTTGGGCCACCAAAGATGGGCATGTCAGTTCCAATAAGCATTCTAATATCTTCAAATGTCCACACAACATTGCGGTTAAAAGCATGACTGGACTTGGGATCGGGAACGTTCTCTTCGATCTTCGGTTCCGGCAGCACTGGTCCAATTATTGGTAAACTGGCCCGTCTGCTAGTCAGCTGCGTGGGCCCATTGGCATCATAATCTGTATCGCAAGTCTGTTTCAGACTATGATACAGAAATTTCGACAATAAGTTCTTTGTCTGAAGCGCTTCGCGAGACCGTTCTTTAAGACAGAAATTATGCTGTTCGTCGCCATAGGCTAGAATGTGCTCAAGAATAAAGCTGCGGAGCCACTTCCAATCATCGTCCGACTTGCGCAACAAATACTTCTGTATATCGAACTCGTCCAGGAGCAGCGTGTTGCCCACCTTATGCACAACCATGCTTATAGCGCTCTTGGCACTGTACGGCAGTTTTAATAGTTGCTTAATGTTCTCAGCATCCGAGACGACATCCACCTCTCCTACACAATCAGGAAACATTTGGCCCAGACGAAAGCTGGCGAAACCTGCGCTCTGATATAGCGCTTGATGTAGTCCATGACTGCTATGTGAGGTGGTCAGCCAGTTAAGGGGAGGTAGATTAAGGTTGGTGTTACATTCAAGGCGTTTGAAGTGAGCAGGCACTTGCACAGGCGAAAGTTTAATTATGGCTTGGCTTTTTACTGCCTCAAGCTCATGCGGCCCGATGCTGCGACAAGGTTCAATCTGAAATCCACACTTAACGAATCAACTGATTTTACAGGCAATATTCACTTACCTCTTCGTTTATGTCTTCCATTGCATTGTTTATTCATCTCAAATTTCACACTAAAACAAAATGTTCACGAATATTCTACAAGGTAGGCGTTTGTTATGCCGGCAAGCAGCTGTTGCATGGCACCCATCCCTGGTAACGACAGGGTTGCCTATACACGTGAATGAAAACACACGCAGCTATCAGCTGTAAGCTGCACTCGATTTTCGTTCCATCACACAAAAACATAAAATAGCATTTTTTTTATAAAATTAACACAAACGCAAGATGCAATTGTTTGTATTAATAGCACTGATGTGCCTGATCAACACACTCCTTCCAGACTTTTTACGCAAATACGTAAGTAGACAAAAGACAACCGACTAGCCATAGCTGAACCCATTTTCGCCTCAGATCAAAATATCTCGTTTTTGGAAAGGAGTCCCAGTTAATCCACAGTTTCAAGTTGACCTGGATGCAGCACGCGAGGAGCTGAACAATGTAAACAATGCCCAGCATGCCGGCGAGTATGCGAAGAAAATAAAGACAATGCGGGCTGAACGTAAAGTCGCCGATGCCGAAGCCAAAATAAAAATGGCTAAGCAAATGCAAGTGCTTAAAGATTCAACCATCGATACGGTGGCCTACTATGTGTCGAAGGTTGTCTTCTCATTGATACTCATCATAGTGTGTGCCCGTCATCGTAACTCTCCAGTGATGATCTTCGACGACAGTTTTAGTCTGGCGCCCTTGGGCGGACTCCTCAGCTTTCCCACTGGCGTCTACAATGCTATTTCGGTGCCCACTTGGGCCTTTTCTTGTAATTTTACCTTTCGTCTGTTGTACGGATTAGTTAAAAATTGACGGGTTGCATAAGAATTGTAATTTTGTATTTTATTGCAATAAGGTTTAACTATTTAAAGTGCTCGATATAGTTCGCTTAGCTTCATTACATTTTTAGCAACTAATACATAAACAAAATATGTATTTTCACCTACAAATAAATCAATTTCCAACTTTTGGGAGTACAATTTTAAACCACCCGCTTACCAATTGATACATATCGAAAAAAATATCGATATTGGTGCACATTGTAGAGCGCTCGAGAAATCAATTATCAAAAATAATTCGTTTTATATATATTTTTTGGTCTTTGTGTTTGAAAAAAAAATGGTTTTACAAATTAGAAAACAATCGGAGACTTAATTGTTGTTTTTTTTTTCACCCCTGGTTTGAATAAAGTGAAACGCATCGATGTTTTTGTCATCCCTAGTTAAAAGTTATTTGAGTTTCAGTTGAGTTGCGGAAAATTGTGAATTTTTCCAAACTCACAACGAAAATATGGACAAATTAAATGAAAATGTCCGCGACAAAAAGCAAATTAAACTGGATGGGATTGATGTGACGCCCATATTGGTGGCACTCATTCTGGGTTTCATAGCAGTTGGTAAGAGAGCACGCCACGTCGATGGACAACAACAGTTTTTTAATGCTCCCAATCATTTGAAGCAATTTTTGTCATCTTGCGACGACGCTCGGCTGGTCGACGAGATTTTCTGCTAACCGGTCTGTGCGAGGCAGGCAAAAGCGCCATATTTATGCAGTTGGTGCATAGCAAATTTCCTGAAACGTTTACCTCCATCAAAGAGAATGTGGGCGAATACCGATCGGGACATGTATCTGGACGACTTGTGGATATTCCCGGGCACTATCGTGTGCGCGACAAGTGTTTCGAGCTGTACAAACGGAATGCCAAGGGGCTTATATTTGTAGTGGATTCAGTGACCGTACAGAAGGACATACGTGACGTGGCTGAGTAAGTGAGCATGTTGTAGCCTTTTACAACTTTCTAATTGAACTTGTTTTTCAGCACACTGTACAGCATATTGGCAGACAGCGCCACTCAGCCGTGCTCTGTGCTGATATTGTGCAATAAGCAGGATCTGACGACCGCCAAGAGCGCAAAAGTTATTAAGAGTTTACTGGAAAAGGAACTGTATGTTTGTGAAACTATTCAATATCTACATTTAATAATGGTTATTTTTTTATTGTATTTAGCAACACTGTACGCGACACAAGGAGCCGCAAACTGCAGTCGGTGGGCGATGACGATATAAACAAACCCATTACGTTAGGCAAATTAGGCCGTGACTTTGAATTTTCGCATATTGCGCAAAATGTGCAGTTCTTAGAGAGTTCAGCTAAGGATAAGCAGTTGAATCATCTCACAGATTGGATTGACCGCATGTTATAGATGCTGACAAGCCATGTGTACTGAAACTGTAACACAATCATCCTTCGCGGCACAAACAACAAGACATTGATATTTTAGGCAAGAGAAGCGCGCTTCAAATGCAACATTTTTTACTTAAACTCTGAGTAAAATCCCACAAAAGTGAAATCCTTTCAAATAGATCCTGCCTTGTTCCTGCTTCTCTGTAAATCTACATTTAGGTTTATAATGAATTTTTATAATTACATGTAAGTCTTTTTCATAAGATTTATATAACGAAATAAATGTTTTTTATTGTTAACAGTTGACTAAAACTAGCGCATACAAATTGTTTTTTTGTCTCACATGTTTTTGACTTTCTTTTATAATAAGGTAAATTTACAAAACATTTTGATGCAGCTCAAAGTGTACGAACTAGTTTAAATTTATGCGCATACGCTAAATCGAAATTATCATTAAATCAAACTGCTTGCGGCACTGCTTGCTATTTATACAGCAGCCTAAAAGTGTGCAACAAATATTAATTACACACGTTTTAAACGGGAGCCAAGAAAGAAGTTAAATGTAAATTGCAATCAAATTATTATTATTATTATTAATCCAATGACTTCTTTAAATTTCAAAATTCCATTAAGCTAATTGAATATCATAGAAACTTGATTCAAATTATTTTTAATTACTATTCTACTGAAAAGTTCATCACTCCAATTCCAGCAAAAGAAACAGCCAACTGCCCTAAATACATATGGGCCAATAACCAAATGTTTGGCGCATGCGCAAGCTTTCAAACCTTTTTCGCGATTTGAAACCTTTTGCGATCGCTTTAACAGCAACAGCAGCAGCAGCAGCAGCAGCTGTCGATAAGCTGGACTCACCGATCCATCGATCAACTGACCGGCCAAAGATCAAACAGCCGCCATAAAAATCAATGAGCTCGTTCGGCGCTCATCTCCTCTGACTAGATAGAATTTCTAGGCTGGCAGAAATTCTAAGAATTGGTAGCTTTTAAGATTTGCCGAACTGCTGCAAAACGGATCACGGGAAGCGTACCCGGGCGGATGTTTGACAGGTCAGGTCTCGTGGTGGTGCCAGCTGCCATCGCTAATGTTCGAGGCAACGTTGGTGGCATCTCCATTTGATGGATGGAAGCAGCGAATTTCGAGGAAAAGCGCGAGGACTCAGCTGGACACAAGCGCCATGACTGCTCACTGGCTGACTGATCAATAAGCTGTTTTTATTGAAAAGTATAGATTTCCCCTTTACCAAGGTCTTTTGACCCTCTCTCTGATATTAGCAATTCCCCTCCCTTAGTCTCAATTGCTGCTTCACATCTCATGGGGAGATCGACTATACTCACCCTCCCTCCTTACTTGTTGGTCGTTACCACCCCTCGTGTTTTGTACATGCACCAGTTTAAACACTTCCTGGCACTGTTACCCCTTCCCAACCCACATCCAATCTACTCTAGCTGCAGCATGTGGCAGCCGTGATTCGGTGTCATGTGCAATGGAGCACGTGCTACACACAAGAAAGGGACGTAAGGGACCAGGCCCAGACTTTTTACAGCTGCAGACAGTTCCATATGTTCGAGACACGCTTTAGCCAAGCGGAAGAAGCGCCTTTTAGGGACGACCCGGTCTGCTGCTCGGCGCGTACACAGTAGCTGTTAATTATGCACAGCTGATTAGGCAGACAAATGCAACAGGCGTCGTTTTTTAGTTATTCAGTTATTCTTTCAATTTTGTGGGGTACCAGTTTGCAAAAAAATCCGATATGCCCGGCTCCGATTACCGAATTTCTTTTTTTATTTTTGGGGCCAAGAACCAGTGCTGCCAAAAATTCACTGGAAGAGCAGACAGGCTGAGGTTAAGCTACGCGTCCTATTGAATTACGGACGTAGTAGACCGTTAGTGGACAGCGTCTCAGTTAGTTGACTTGACTGGGCAATAAATCGGCGTTATCAGTTTAGCCTTACTTTAGAAAGTGGCTAAATAAACAATTTATGTGGCCGCAAGAGTCGCGCGTGACTCCAACATCAACTGCATTCGATGCTATATACTGCACATAGATGTGTGTGTATACATATGTATATATGCATGCATGTACCTTTGCCCCTCTCGAATATTTTAATAGCCCGCACCGCAATTACGGAGCTTGGCGGAGCCGGGCGCCCGTCTCAAAACTTCTTATGTACACAGAGCGCGACGTTTTGTGGGTTTTGCGGGGTGTTGGCCATCGCTGTCTGCCACATATGCAATTTATTTTAACACATCGTTAAAGCTCAAAAAATAAATCTTGACGCGCCGGACACTGCAATTATCACCTCTGCATAATCAGGAGTGCAACATCAGCAGCAACAACAGCAGCAAATTGAGCAACAAGGCAAGATCGTCGAACAACGAGAGCAACGCACGCCCGTGGGGTGCGACAGGCCCGGACCCGGTTCGGTTCGGTTCGATGCTGCAACTGCAAGCGGCGACAGCTGCCACAACAGCCACTCAGTTAGCTTTCATTTTTTTCGGGCCACTGCCACAACGACCCACGCGGCCCTTTGTCCGAATCCAGTCCCAAGTGTTAACGCATCTGTATGTACTCTCTGTGGTGTTTATAATGGCAGCCCATTTAGCACCTTGTTGACGCGGCATCTAATTAAATGCACTCCGGACATCGGAGAGCCACCTTTTCCGCTGAAGCTAATTTCCGATGCAATTTTCGTGTAACGCCAAATTGTAGCGCCTTCTGCTGATGGCAGCTGATGGCCGGGCCAAGACGGAGATTGGCAGCCTCCACTTGTCATCGCCATCAGCAGCAGTGTTCGATTTCTGGAAGACTTTCTCATCAGGTCTCGCTTTAAGACAAATTGATGATTATTTCTGATTTCTGTGCATACAATTTCTTGATTAATTATAATGCGGCCTCAGCTCTGGGACCCACCAGCAGCTGCGAAGTTTGTTGCCAAATTGGAGCTTTGTTGGTCATAAACGTTTCACATGACACGATCGCCAGGCCGGGCCGGGCCAGGCCACTGAACCGAACCGAACCGAACCGCACCGTCTGGGCCAATGCCTAATTATGGGTTAGTCCACCGCTGATGCTGCCGGGGAGACGTCCACTGGCTGCTCCCAGCGGATCGCTGGATTTCTGAATCTCTGAATCGCTGATGTGCGTGCTCGCGCCCATGGAGCTGTTCGTGAGATTGTTTGCTTTGGCTCGGAATGCAGGCAACTTGGCAGCAGGCAAAATGGTAGCTGGCAACCTGGTAGCTGGTAGCTGGTAGCTGGCAGCTTTTCATGTCAATTGCACATCACGCGCTGTTTCATTAAGTTTATTTTATAGGAAATTATATTTAAATGCAATAATTTGGGGGACTGTCCAAATGAACCCTTGAGGTTTTTCAGAATCCAGTAGCGATATAAAGATATTCCAAGGTTGTCCTTTGCTTAGCCAAATTTCTCTTCCCAGATGCAGCTTGTGAAGCCAAATGTATCAAAGAAATGCCTGCGTTTTCCTACTTTAATTGGAAGGTCAGCTATTTATATTAAGCAGGTTGAGAGAACCTGACTGGAAGATACTCTGGACTGCCTAAAATTTGTCTTTATTCAACTTATAATTTCGGTATGTCCGTCAAATAATATTCAATCTACAGTCGTATTATATTTAAAAAAATGTTTACATCGCTTAAGTCTGAGATCGTTTCCATTGTACTAGGCTTGATCCTATATATGTATATTAAAGATTATAATATTTGCCAACAAGATGTTTGTAATTTTAAAGATACGAATTGATGTTAAACATATTCATAATTGCTGCCAATAAGTTGGATCCACCAATAAGACTATAAAACGATGATCTCTCTGCTAAAGTGTGGGCCATAAACAAGTGCGGCCTCCGCCATCTAAATGCAAATGCGCAACAAAATTACTTAAACACGCTCTACAAAAAGGGGGTAAATAGAGGGGCAAGGGGTGGGTGGATGAACGGGTACGATATGGTTATGTTAGAGGTCCATCGTTGCGGCACGCTACTGACTATCAAAAGGCTTTTGACTTTGGCAAATTAATCAACGGGGAGTCAAGGCGGAGGAGCGGTCCGTGGGGTAATTCGTATGTCCAAAGCGCCGGCGCAACTACACTCACATTAGAGTGTGTGTGTGTGTGTGTGTGTGTGCGTGTGTGTGTGAGTGTGTTTGTATGTGTGGCGGTCACACTTTTGATTTTCTATAATTTGAGGCTTGGCTTGGATCGTTGCTCTACCAGCCGAAAACATGCGCGGTCAGTCGTGTGCGGCGTAAGGCAACCAAATGTATCGAAATGCAACCGACCGATATAATTGCGTTTTTTCGTGAATATATTCACATACACACACACAAATACACAAACACTCAGACAGAGCAGATCTAAACATGGTTGGCCGAGCGACACGCGCAACAGCCTTTTTTCATATGTAAAGCACATGATTTTCCAATTGGAAAATTAGTCATGTGTGTGCTTGTGTGTGTGTATGTGTGTGTGTAAGTGTATGAGTAATAGGGTTGGCGGGGGTTGTAGATGCCGGCTTCAATAGCAGCGCACGCGTGGCCAGACCGGCATAAAGGAGGCGACAAGCGAGGCGCAACCAAAGCAAAAGCCAAACCATTGAGACGAACGTTTTGCCTCAGCAATTTACGGCAAAGCGTTCCAAAAACCTCGAAAATTCAGTTGCCAGCTCCAAAACAATTTTCAGCACAGCGACCACACACAGAGGGAGAGAGAGAAAAAGAGAGAGAGAGGGGTGGCGCGCAAATCCTGGTGAGGTTGGCTCCTAGTCGCTGACTGCGGGTTTCGGCTAATTGGGGATACGGTTATTGTTTTCGTTTTTGTTTACTTTTGTGGAGCCGTCCTCTGTCCATGATTAATGCGCCCGCGACAACGTGTGAGTTCCGTATGAAGGGCAGCAGACATAAAAATGAAAACGAAACTCATGCCCACCCAGAAATACGGCTATTGGCATTGGCTGACCACGCGGCGGACACTGTGGCAAGCGGCAAGTGGCAGGGGCAGTGGCAGGGGCAGTGGCAGTGGCAGAGGCAGAGGCAGAGGCAGGGACAGGTAGCCCAGTCGCACGCCAGACACTGCCACAGCCACAGCCACAGACAACACGATTGATGGACTTCACACGTTGCTCGGCCAGCAAATGATGGCTATCTGTGGCACACATCTACTCGACTCGGAGCCTGCGGCGTTGTGTGGGTCGCTCATCAGTCAAATTGGCTGCAATCGCAATCACTCTCTATGTGGCACAGACGTCCCAGACGCGCCCGCAATCCAATGTTAGCGATCACCAACTGTTAGCTATGGATTGCTGACTATTGAATGCCCTTTGCATACACTTAGATAAATGATTTGTACCTTTGTTTTATTTTTTAGTAATATAAGCAGAACTATGTTTTACTTAGTTTTATAATCTCGGATAATCTGACATAATTTCTATCATTAGTCTTCATAAGTATTTTGCGAAGTAATAAAATAAGGGAGAAAGAACTGAGCTTATACTCTGCTCAACATTTCTAAGAAGAATGTTTTCTTATATATGTTCTACGGTATCAGTTTTGATGACTTAATTATAATACTTTGCAAAAGGGTATCAAATACCAAAAAAACTTAGCAATATGTCTCGAGATCTTGAGATCTTCAGGGCTGGATAAGCGCGAGAATAGAAGGAAGAGCATACTTAAGAATAATGATAGATCAGACAAATTCCTAAAGAACAGAAAAAGAAACTAACATCATAGCTAAGATATGGAGTATACATTCTTGAATTTTTTCAATTTTATTTAAAGTGTCTGCAGCCCTGGTTTTGTCCGTTGACACTTGCACAAATGATGTGGTAGTCATCATCATCGTCCGACGTTGGCGTCCTGCAGTTAGTTGCGCCGATTTCCGTTTGTCTCGGGCTTGAGTACAACATGACACTAATTAAGTTCTGTGGTTTGTGACTGTGCCCCCGGACCCGCAATGCCCTACCCCTGCGATCCCATTCGCTACGGCCTGTCTTGTCACTGGCTTGCGTGTGATTTGTGTCGTCTGTTTGTCCCGTTTGCCCTGCGGGCCCTTTGCAACTTTGCCGACATTGAGCCGAGGCCCGGCTCACTTTTTCGGCTTTTATGTGGCATATTTGTTCTGTTAATATGTAAAAATCTTTTTGACTGGTAGTCTTCTTATTGCCGTTGCTCTTGTTGTTGCTGCTGCTGTTGTTGTTGTTGGTGTTGTCTTCGTTTTGTTGGCAGCGCATATTCACTCAATTGCAACTGAACGCCAAGTCTGGTAGACCTTAATTCCTTTTTACGGTCATTTTAATATCCATCAAATCGCATCGCTGATTCGCAGAGTTCTACGCTCGTTGCCTTCGTTTTAGCATTTCGCTCTGTCGATGTTTCATTCGGCTGATTTGTATGTTTCGGCTTAAGGTTTATACCTATACAAATAAATACACTCGTACATATAGAGCTATATGCAAGAGTGCTGCGTGTTTTGCTGCTGTCAGTGGAGCGTTAATAGTAGCACGATGTATGTTGTTACTTTGGCCTATACTTTTGCCTTTGCCGACATCGAAAGCGAGGTTGCGCCCGGGGTTCGAGCCAGCACAACAGCCAATTGCATAAGGTGAGCAGAAGGCGATGCTACCTAATGATATGACTGAGAAACTGTTGGCAAACCCAACACAGTTTACGATCTAAATGACTTGGCAGGCCTAAGCGGCATGAAGTTTTAGGCAATCTCATTGCAAAGTATTAATCATTAACCGGGGGTATGGAAATAGACTAAAAACAATTTGTGTAGCAACTTATTTGTATTAAAGTATTTAGGTACATACGTATTTATTTGCAGGAGAATCGCATAGAAGGACGTAGTAAAAGCATAACTTGTTCTCTCATTAATTTAAAACAATCAAATAATTTTTTTTAAATATGTATATTAATCTCAAATTAATTGAGTTTATTAAGTTAATAATTGAAGATAAAAAATTATACCAAAGTTCTTTCAAGTTCTCATTTAAGCTTAACTTAAGTTTTTGAAAAGTATTACTACCCCATCAAACAAAGAAATTAAACCAAAATGTTGTATGTTTTAAATAAGCTAATCATAAATACACATTTAAAATGCTTAACATCATCTAAATGATATATTATTTAATCTAAGTAAAGTTAAATGTTTCGCAGCGATTTGCCCCAAAAAGTATGCTAAGGTCAATCGCTGAAAATCAGATTGCCACTGAAGGTTAGTTCTAGCATCACAGTTTCTCCCTCTCTATGATATGCCTCTATAGCTGTAATAAACTTACCTCTCAGCTTTTTTATGGACCGTGCCTGTCCACGCTTCGTCAATTATCACATGGAGCGGACATATCGATGCACACGATCGTTCAGAGCGCAATTGTAGCCGCTGACTAATTCCGGGGGCTAACCAAAGTGCGATTGACAGAGTGGTACGTAATACCCCAAGTACATACAGAAAAGCTATTAGGCAAAGGCCAAAATAGCTGAGCACGTTTATTTACCACATTTAACGCATGCTCGAAACTCACGCTTGTCTTTTTTTTTTTTTTTGTATTTTAACTAGAGTCGCAAATCAAGTGGCAGCCAAGCATGAAAGGCGTCGCTTACCAAATTGGTGGCTCCGAAAACCGCCAAAACGACAAACCCGCCAAATAGGTGCAGAGCGTGTGGCCAATTGGAGGTTACTAACTGATTTGGCCGGCTGGTCTTGAGCGAATTGGGAAGTGAAGATTGTTTGAATAAAAGATATTTATTAGTTAACTGAAGGCTTAACTAGTTATACGTATTAGCTATTAAGCATAGCATATAGCTGTGATTAATAACACGCCACAGCTGTTAAGGAAAGTACTCCCTTTTTTTTTTGCATATATTACTATGTTCACTTTTCTTATTTGTTTCACTTATTTTAAATCCATAGCAAAATCTGTCAAACAACTCTATATTGAGTTAAATAAAGGCTTATCTACTTGTAAGTATAAGCAGTTAAATCTAACATGCAGCTGTTATTAACAGCACGCCACGGCTGTTAAAGAAAGCACTCCCTTTGTTGTATTAATTATTATCTTTAGTTTTCTTAGTTTTCTTTCCCTAATGTAAAATCTATTTTGTGTTTAATATGGGCTTTACTTTTAACATGCACCTGTTATTAACAGCACGCCAAGCTGCTAAAAGAAAAAAAAACCTACCCCTCCCCTTTTTGTATGTAATATTTTAAATTTTATATACATTATATGGTTTTTTGATTCAACCCTTATATCTGGTTATAATTGAGAGCTGTCAAATAACATAGAAATGTTATTAACATCATACCACAGCTTTGACGTTTGGCATTTTATTTTCCATTAGTACCTTAATTTTAAGACTCAAAGAAAAATTTTCTTGTACAACTTTGCTGCGTGGCTTTATCTGACTCAACGCTTGAATGAATCATATATACATATACATATATATATACCTATATGCTTACAAAGTTGCTTAACTGGACAGACAATCGGCAGTCGCCAGTCGGCAGTCAAGCAAACCAATCCGAATTCCGACCAACTCCCATTCCCACACTATTGAAATATTTCGCATAAATGCAGTTAAGAAAAAAATTAAAATATTTTGAAAATAAAAAGAAAAAATTAAAAAAAAAAGATCTTTGTGTGGAAACCGACAAACAGAAAAAATTAGCTACGATATGCGAAAAACGCTACAAATGCACTTGTGGTTGGCATTTACGAGCTTCAAAGGGTTTCCTGCCCCTCTGACTGGCTGCTTGACTCTCAGCTCGCGGATCGCGGATTGCGGATTGCGTCCGGAGCGTGTGTCCAAGTAATGGGAGTAGCATTTACCGCATCCGCGTCTGTTCGCCATGTGCAAAGCCAAATGCCAATGTATGCAAATGAATGAGAAAAAACAAAAAAAAAAAATGAAATAACCGCGTCAAAGCAAAACCGCCGCCAAAAATTCGAGGCGCATGCGGAACAACAACTTTATAAAGTCTTTTACTCTCTTCTGCCACTCCCCTCACCCCCTCTCATCCACAGCGAAATGCTGCGGCGGCGCGACTGGCGGACGTCGTTGTCTGCGGCGTGAGCGGCTTGTTAGCTGATTAGTCGCTGCCTCTAACAAATAAATACCATATAACGCCAGACTCCAAATTCCAGATATCCCAAAAGCCAGTCGCCAGCCTTTGGCCTCATGCATTAATTAATAACATCCGGCGCCCCAAATCAGAGAAAAAATTAAGTGTTATCTAACTACAGATAGCCGCAAATTGAATACCCTACCACACTGTATATAAATACTACTTTATGAGCTAATAAATTATATGCATGTACTACTGAATGATATTTGAATATACTAATATATACAACTATTTTCTTCACTATGGTCCCATATGAAACTTTTTATGAAAATATTATGAACTACTTTATATTACCAACTACTAAGATATATGTAAAATCCTACTACTACTATACTACTATACTACTATACTACTTTTAATTACTACTACCTTGTCACATACTTATAATACATTGATACATCCTACTTTTATACAGCACAGTATTGTTAATTTACAGTTTAATATACTAATTTAGAAAAATACTTACATATATATGCCGTTATGTATTACTGAACGCCAACGCATTCGATTATGTGTTAAAAAAGGTTTAAGAACCCAAACTTAAGACAAGCTTAGTAACTATACCAACTGAGCAGGGTATCTAGAGCTGGCAGCCTTTGGGAGATAAGGCAACATTTTTGGGGCCCTGTTTAATTACCCAGCGCAGATCGAGAGAGCGTAAGATCTGGATGCTGGCTGTTGGTTGCTGGGTGAGGGATGCTGGATGCCTGCCACACATGGTGGTCGCCGGCGGATGCCGGAGGAGCAAACAGTTTATCGCTGGAATAACATAATTTCGCTTTTGAGGGAAGATGGCCGCAAATCTGAGCGCCCGAAAAATTGAGCAATTTGAAATTCAATCAGTAGCTGGGAGCCAGCGCCTCAAACATGGCCCAGTCCGCAGTTGCAGCCAGTTGGGGCCAGTCTCTCCTCGCAGGCAAATTATAGTAATTGAGTGCGCCGCGGCGATTGTTGCAAGCTGCAACTGCCAAGCGGCACATGAATGGCCAAGTGCTGGCTGGCTGGCTGGCTGGCTGACTGGCTGCTGCGGTTTGAGACCTGGTCTGGACCTGGCCTAAACAGTGGTCTGTTGTGGTCTGTTGGCGGTCGCCGCACACGAGGTCGCCAGCCAGAATGGTCCAAATATGGAAATGAGCTGCGGTCTAAAGCGAAAGCTCACACACAGGGCTTTGGGGCCCACCTGCGTTGGGGCCACCGTCAACGTGTCCCAGTCACGCAATGGCCCGACTCGATCATCCTGATAGCGATAGCTCTTATTTATGTATTTATATAGGTTTCTGGCTTCTTCATACTTATCATCAAGGTCGCGGTTTGATGCGTCTACAACTAGGTCAAGTTTATCTATAGGGTTTGTCATAGATAGCGATTTATCTATTAACTGTCAATGATTTCATTTTCAATTTTAATTCGCAGCTCGGTTCCGTTCTGTTGCTGTTTTTAGGGCTTGCCTCTGCTGTCTGTTGTCTTTATCAGCCTTTCGTATGATATTTCTGGCCTTGTCTCCACAGCCCACCCCCAGCCCCAACTAAATTGTTGCTAGCCCGAAAATTGTTATTGTTTCCTTTTTTTTTAGCTTTAATTTACTTCAGCTGTGCACCAAAGGCAACTGTTTGTAATTTTCCCTCAATTCGATTCGTTGTTTTGTCTAGTTTGGAATTTTTCTGCGTGGAATTTTTCATTTGTTTATGACCCAGTCATATGTTTATTAGCTTGTTTGTGTGCGAACACGAGTGGGATGTCCGCTTTGATGCAATAACAAACAATTTGATGTGGAATTCGCACAGATTTCTTTTTGACAAAGCAAATAACGTAATCATATTTTTATAGGAACTATCAATGGGATGTGTGTATACAGCTGAAAGATATTTCATGTGCGGGGGTAGAAGGAAATAGTGTTGAGCTTAGTAAGACGATATATACAGCTATATAGCTCTTTACTGTGAAGTCCGGTGAATATATCATGAATAACATTTTAAATAAAAGAATTTATTTTAAAATATAAGAGAGACAAGCTTGCTTTGAAATATGTATTATACATGGAATTGTCTTACACTCTCCTTCTCATTTTTCTAATTAATTCATAAATAATAGTTAATTGTACAAAAAGTGTTACCACAGTATTTTATTACACATTAAATTTCAATTTTCCTTTTATATTGGAATCATAAGCCGTTCTTAAAAAAACTGCGGTAGTAAATACCCATTAGTCAGCTAACTACTAGCAAGATTTCGAATAGTTATGTATATTCGTATAAACCACAAATTATTCATGAACATCGAATACAATAACAATTAAGCAAACTGTTTTTTTTTTTGACCAGCCTTCGGAATTATCCACAACACTTCTTTACAGCAGTTGTGGGGAAAAAGAGAGAAACCCACGGTTGTATAGAGAAGCTGTCTGTCTTGGTCTTAGCTCAGAGCCGTTGAAGTTTTGGGGCGTGAAAATTGACAACGTAAATTGCGAAAGCCAGCGACCAAGACAGAGGTCGAGGCAGGTGCGAAGGGATCCAGAATTGTAAACGTGAATGGAGTCCGGATCGGAGTACGGCTTGGACTTCACACTTTCAAAGTAATTTTAACACATTTCAATTAAAAAGCAACGCCGGCCGAGCCAAACATGTAAAATTTAATTAAAAAGAAACCTTAAAGGATACCGAAGCTGAACGTCCAACGGTACCTGGGCACGTACCTGGTGGTTATTTGGTGTTGGTGCGTTAATTGAAGGCCCAGTCCCAGAGTCGCCCTGTCTTTGAGTTGAGGTTCAGGTGGAGGAGACCCAGAGTCAAGGTAGAAGGCAGAGCAGAGCAGAGCAGAGCAGAGCAGAGCAGGGCAGAGCAGAGCAGGGCAAGGCAGGGCTCGAGTTTTGTAATGGAAAAGCTATTAACGGCTTGTCATAACAAGCTACTCGTTGGTATCGCCGACTGGGGCCACTTTGCTGTTATTGTTTTCGATTTACGGCACATAAATCATTAGCTTAATTGATAACCCAGCGCTATTTACGATGACACAAATTAGAATTTGTGCGAACAGTTTATGGGGCCCGTCAGCTGAGACAGTGACTGCGACTGCGACTGCGACTGCGACTTCGACCGCGACGGTGACTGTGAATACGGCTGCGACTGGCCAGTTGAAAACTTCCAACTGGGTGTTAATGGAACATCATCAAAGGTCTACAACTTTTCAACTTTTCATTCGCCGACAACGTAAATTTTCCACAATCTCGGTAACGATTTTGGAAGCTTTCCAAAAAGAACTCGCCCAGATTTCGTGTCTGTTTATCACGTTTCCAATTGAAGAATGGAAGATTTTCAAAAGTCAAACTTATCTGAGCACCAATAAACAAATATGGTATATATATACATCTTTAAATAGACAAAACAAATACGCGTTGCTGGGCGATCATTAAAGTAAAGCGACAAAAAATAATCAGCGTTCACAAATTGCCTTTATCAAACACTCAACAAGCCAACCCACCATCCAGCCAACCACCCAACCACCCAACCACCCAGCCAGCCAACCACCCAGCCAGCCAGCTAGACAACCAGCACCACCTCAATGCACATTTTTAGTGGCTCGGCAGACTTGTGGATCACGCGCAGATCGTGTGAGCAAAAGTCAGCACGTGAAGCAGACAGACGAAGGTCGCGTGACAATAACATAATTCGTATAAACAACACATATACATACATATACACACTTACACACACACACACACACACATATCAGCTGGGGCCAGTGATAAGAAGGCAACTAGCGCAATAATTCAATAGCTTTTTATAGCCACCAATCAGGCAGCGCCTTCCACTCCGGCCCTGCGATCGGGCGTGCGCACTGATAACAAGGTCCAATTTTACTCTAATCAAGATGCAGCATTGTCAAGTTGTCGTCAAGGCTGTCCTTATGTAAGATGACCTACTAGACAGGAAAAGGAAAAGTAAGATAAGCTAAAATCTAACACGATTAACTTAACTTGAAGATATAACAAAAATATTAATTTGCAAATAAATAATATGAACAATTCTAAAAAGCAGGAAGTTATGCTACAAATAAGGTATGAAAAACAATTAAATCTTATTAAACTTGTCCAAGTATATAACAAATTTACAAGCAACTTAGCCTGAAGATAAACGTAAATATCGAAGATTTGCATGCATTTTCACAGACGCTAAAATGTTTCATAATCTGTAAGCAGAGAGTAACAACGCTTCGTTGTAGCACAGATGGGTCCATTTCACAGTATCTTACATATAAAATATTCATGTGTTTATATACATATATTTATATATATGTATGTATGTTTACAGTGCAAACGAACTAACAAACAAACAAATAAAATTTTTGACGCTATGGAAATTTACCCAAACGAAACGCTGACAGAAATCGCGTCGCCAGAGCAATCAAATCAAGCAAACAAGTGCGATACACTGAATATATATGTATTTATATATATATATATATATATATATAAATATTTAGTCGCATAGTCGGATAGAGGAGAGTCACATGGACCGAATGGCCCCCATTCCAGCAGCTAGTTAAAGATGCAACAATTCGTGCTGTAAATAATGTCACGGTTTAAATTCCTCATTAGCTACCGAGCACAAATCTTAGCTTAGGTCTGGAACTTGGAACCAGGACCGAACCAGTTTATAATCTATTACAAACGAAAGAACGACCGGTTCGGAAGGGGGATTTGTTGGTTGCTGAAGTAAACTATATATTTGTTTTTATAATTCCATTGACGTCAAGCAAATGGTTCATGAAAACAATTGATATTGAATTCGAAAAGTCTCGAGATGTGAAGTCGCCTGCCCAGTTAAGTCAGGCAACTGGAACAGCAGTTCTATATGTTAATACCCTATAAATATGTATATATCATAGTACACAAATTGGTTAGTTTATTTACATGCTTATGATAAACGCCGTACAATATTTATAAGTCTCTGTTCGTATCGTGAAGGGCGACGATTTGTCGCTTGAGTCTCAACTGGGGAATAAATTCGCTTGGGGCCAATCGGAATCGGACTCGGAATACATATGTATTAGTGTATGTGAGTTGTTTGTTAAATTTCGGCAACAACAAAAACACAGATAAAACAAAAAACTCGAGTTCTTATGAATATTCATTGGCGCTTCAAATACTCGTATTTGGTTAATAGTTGTAGTTGTTTTTACCTGCGTCATTTTCTCGGTTTTACTGGCCTACATTTTGGATCAAAATGTTATTATATGGCTTTATGGTAATTGAAGGAAAGGAATGTGTGGAATGAACGCGACAATATTACTGATTAAGCCGAATCTACTTTTAATTAGGAACGTAAAATAAATCATTAATATTGATCGTTCAAGTAATACTATGTATATAGAAGCAATGCGTTGCACTGTGGCTTTTATTTACTATATAAAGGCGTTGCTTTGTACCAATCTTCCGAATTGAACCGGTTCGCCAATATATCATATATATTTAATTGTCTGAATGTTAAAAGTGTTAAAACTTGTATTTTCCAATTGAATTTAACAAATCGAGTCAGCGCGCAAAGTACTCTCCGAATTTCATTTTATGAATGTGGAAAATAAGATAGTAAGGCGGAAATCTTGTTTGAACTGCAGACCTATTCTTATACAATAGATAAATAATCGTATATATCAAGCAATTATTCAATTGTTTGTAAAATATTTACACATATGCATAAACTTACAACGATTCAATATCTTTATCTGCGATAATTAACTCACTTAGGGCAAAAGTTAAGCAAATTTAAACGACACGTAGTACCTATAAGATATCTCAGAGATCACTTCCTGTTAAAGGCAATATTTATATATATATATTCCATTCAACTGCTCCAACTAATGCTAATGATGGTGCCCATCGGTAAATATTCACCGCCCGAACTCCATAAATTTGGATTTCACATCTAAAACCGATTCGCACAAAATATTCGCGGAAAATAAAAAATAAAAAAAACAGATATCTGTGCGAGGGAACATGTTGACCGCATATTAAAAAACCGAGACGACGCCTCGAGAACCAGTTGAAAAATTAGACAACAACAATTTGTTGGTTTACGAGGCATGTCGCGTGCATTTTTTGTCAACAAAAAATGAAAAAATCACAACATATATATGTATATATAAAAATAATAAAAGAGTGTATTTGTGTGTGCATACAAAAAGTCAGAGTAAATATTTGGGTGGGCAAAGAACAGGCAGAGGAAGAAAGGGAGAGGGAGAGAGTGTGGGAAAGGGAGAGGGAGTCGGCGACAAAAATTATATTTGAAACTCGTTTCGTGGCGCTGCTTTTATTAATCTTAATGAATGTTAAACACTTTTATCAGAGGACTTGGCGACAGGCGGTGGCGATGGCGGAGTCGGTGGTGGCTTTGGTGGTGCCTTCAGTGGGGCTGGCAGCACAGCACGCGTCATTTCAAATGTCTTCTTCTTCTTTTTTTTTGGTTTTGTAAAAGAGCCGCACGGTATTTACGTCAATAGCAGCATTTGGTTGAAGCCGGCAAAGGGGGGCGTAGCTCCACCGTCAGGTGTGGGGCAGGTACTTTATTAATTTGGTATACGCGCACACATATGTATACACACATTTCTAGCAATATCTTCAGCAGCTCTCTGTGGTGTCTGCCTCGTCTCTTTATCACACGATCTTGTCAATATTTGCCAGTCACTCGCTTGTTTGACTTATTGCAAAACAACGGAGCAGCGCACTTGTTTAGGAGTCGTTGACGCTGCTGTTGCACCACCGAACCCCACCAAATCGCACAGGTATAACATATCAATATTGACACTAGGCTAGGTGATATATATGTATTACTCATACGCCTGGTTGGCGCGCCTTCGCATTAGAAGTTGCAGCTAATTAGCTGCCTCTGCTCAGCAAACACTCGAACGATCGAAACGTTGCTTGACAGTAGTTGAAAGTAGTTCACACCTGCCTAATGGGCAGCAGATGGAACTTACGTGGAAATCAAGGCCATTTGCATAAATGGCCACTGAATTCGTCTGGCAGCCAGAGACGGCGACTGCAACTGCAACAGCTAGTGCAACTGCAACTGCAACTGCAGCCAGTCGCAGGCTTTGGGCCGGGCTGGCACCGATCGTCGATGCCAATCGCACATCTTACCTGGCCACTGCCTTGTATTGAGTTGTTATGGCCAACGCCTTTGTTTGCTGTTGTCGTTGTTGCAGTTGTTGTCGTTGTTGTTGTCGTTGTCGTTGTCAGCGTCGTGTGCGGCTGCCGCTGCTGCTGTGAGGAGCCGGTCGGGCCTAAATAAACAACCAGCCCAGAGACTGGAACTGAAAGTGGATGCACAGTGGAGCCAAACAGGCGAAGACACTGTAAAAAGTTAAATCAGATAAAGGCAGATACACAAATATTGGAGAACATTGATTAAATAATGGACTCATACAGTTTTTTACTCTCAATATATAAGTAATAAGTTATATGTATAAAAGCTTATATATACATATATATATATATATATATATATATATATATATAAAAATAGTTAAGAGCTAACTAAGTGACCTAATTATTGAGCTGGACGATAATCCGGGTTAGGTTCTCAGGCATGGAAATATGGAAATATTTTTTCATTGTTATTTGTTCTTAAGTGCATTTGCATTTGGGAAAATCCCATTTTTCACTCAAATATTGTAGTTAATATAAGAACTGGGACTTTCCAGCAATTAGTTTTATTTTAGTAAATGTCAAATTCCGGAACTGTGGAGTTCCAAATTGCATCCGATAGTAAAGTATCCGATTATTTGTTGAATGCGTCGTTCAAATAACTTTAATTATGAATACAAGATAATAGAAATTCGTACTCCTTCTAGAGCAATAAGATATATGGATGTCCATTGTTGTTGCATGCAGTTTAGGTACAGTAAACTTTCGATTTGGAGACACGGTGCTTAAAGACGCCATTGCTGCAGCTTCAGTTGCTGCAACAGCAGCTGCCTGCTTCAGCGCAGCAAATTGTTCAATTACAAAAGGCTGCATCAACTGTTGCTGTTGCTACTGCTGTTGTTGTTGTTGTTGTAGTTGTTGTAGTTGTCGCTGTTGCTGCTGCTGCTGCTGCTGCTGGTTGCCGCAATTTGCATTCATGGCGAATCAAAGTGAGGCCCTGGCCCTGCATCCTGGCCAGGCCCAGACTGGCTTGCATCTCATAATTGCCAGAGACTTGCTGCACGTTAAGCAAGTTAACACCCCACAGATGTTGCAGCTGCTGCTGCTGCTGCTGCTGCTGCTGCTGCTGCAAGTTTAATTATTTTGCAACTTGAATAATGGCCGCTGCATTAAATTGCATTAAATTTCACATTGATTTTTGTCGCTGGCTGCCTTTCATGGCTGCCAGCAAAATGGCCAACAACCGAGACCAGACAAATATATCAGATATATAACAGCTATATAGTACACATGGGCAATATCATCATCATGATCGATAAGGTTCTATAGATACGCAGAGATAGGCGCGAGATAGTTTGCTGCGTCAATCAATTAGCGAACACGACGAATTCTATTGTTAGTTTATGACGCCGTGTGGCAGATGCAGCAACAGAAGGGGGTGGGGCTGAGGGCTGGGGCATATCAGTCAGTTAGGTAGGTTCTGGTTAACATCAGGTTGGCAACAGACGCCAGCCAATATCGAAAGCCTTGCGGTTGTTTGTGCTAGCTGTAATTGTTACATTCAATATAAATGTTGTTGCTGCTGTTTTATAGCTGTTGCCGTTGTTGTTGTTGTTATTATTGTTGCTGTTGTTGTTGTTTTTATGCGCCTCACGCCTTTGGCTAATTATAGACTCAAGCTTTGCCCCCACACACAGTCCGAACGTTCGCTCCGGCGGCCTACGTGATTGTGTCTCTGTCACACGACCGGCTGTTGTCGCCTGCCGCCCGCCCACTTCACCCCACCCACTGCCTGCCTACATACGTATGTGTGTGTGTGTGTGTGTGTGTGTGTGTACCAGCTGATAAGCAAAAAAAAACACTCCACTCACTGCGAGCACAACAAAATAATTATTGATAAAAGCAAAGGCAACGGCAACGGCGACAACAACGAGAATGCTGTTGTACAGTGTACACTGTAGTACATGCTGCAAACAAAACAAAAAATAACAACAACAGCAATAACAGCAGCAGCAGCGGCAGCAGTGGCGAAAAGCACAACAAATTCATGGAAAGTTTTTTCAACAACGCACAGTTCATTGGGCTGTTGTGTGTGTGCGTGTGTGTGTGAGTGTGTAAATAACAGGCACTGTTGCTGGCGCACCGCATTCGTCATGGCGCACGCAAAATGTCATGCCCCAGCTAGATAAAAAGAACAACACCATTGAACAGGTATAACCCACACCTGCGACCCTCGCACCACCCACCCCCACCCTTGGACAACCCACATTTCAGGCTGATAAGCGTTACGTTCTGCTGTCGCCATTTGATCACGAGCACGGGTTTTGAATTTCGTGATTAGAGTCGCACTTTTCAAAATGGGCGGCGGGATCGGTGGGTGGATTTTTCACAGAAAAAAGAAGCTTTGCTCACAGCTGAAACCACTCGACGGTCACGCATTCACATTCACCGTTTGCTACTTGTGGGGCTTTTCGCTTCTATTGCTCTTTTTATTATTATTTGTTTTTGCTGTTGTTGCAGTTGTTGTTGTGGAGCTCGTGCTTATCGTGCGCACTTGGTCAATTTTCGCAAGTGTTATTGACTTTAGGCTATAGTCGAGTGGGCTCGGCTACGAATGCGATAGATAACTGACAGATGGCATCAACTTTTGGCTAAGCACTCGAGTCTAAGGAGCTCACAGCTGAGAAAACGCAAATAAACTCGAGAAAACACAAATAATTGCATGTAAACCTGGTGGGAAATGAAGAATATCTAAAAATATAAAACTAACTTCCTCAGTCGATCTATGCGAATTTACCATTATTGCTGTATAAGCAAATTAACATTATCATTATCGTAGTCATTGTCATTATCACCATCAATAGTATTAGTATTAGCATAAGCATTAGTATTAGCATTAGCATTAGCATTAGCATTAGCATTAGCATTAGCATTTTGATTAAGATTATGATTATGATTATGATTATGATTATGATTATGATTATGATTATGATTATGATTATGATTATGATTATGATTATCATTATCATTATCATTATCATTATCATTATCATTATCATTATCATTATCATTATCATTATCATTATCATTATCATTATCATTATCAGTATCATTATCATTATCATGATCATTATCATTATCATTATCATTATCATTATCATTACCACTATCATTATCATTCTCACCATCATTATCATTATCATCACTATATAATATGTCTTAAGACTTTTCTACACCAACACCTTGGCCTTGTTTAATGGGTGTACTCCGCAGAGAGCTGGCAGTTATCGATAATATTTCATTACTACAATATCAAATTGTTTACTACGAATTCTGACAATGCTTCAGAACAAGCACCCATAAAATTCTCAATATGCTCCAACACCCATTTTGTCGTTCATTAGTGATAAAAGAAATCCATTTAGACCTTACCTAAACCGCAATAAAAACGCAAAACAAAAGGCGCCACTGTGAGGCAGGGGGGTAACCGTTATCATCAATTTCGTATCAATAAGCCAAGTAGTATACCACTCAGCTAGATAGTAAAACACCCCAAAGAATCAGTTGAACAGCAAAAGCTAGCTAAACCCAAAGTTCAGTTAAATGTATGCCATAAAATAAAATATATAAAGCGGAAAACTGGCAGCGACCTACACTTGTGTTGATTACTATACACACACGCACACACTCACATACACTAGGCGATCCGCAATAATAATATTAATAATCCAAATTAGCTAAAAATAAACCATCAATCATGATAGTAAAATGCGACTTAATCTAATCACATCTGAAACGGCGTCTAGCTAAACAAACTAGTCAGCGTGATCATTGACCAGGCGAAGCCCATAAAGATCCGCGTACTACCCATACAAACACTTAATAACACCCAATAACCAAACAGAAATTTTAAAAGCTGCGACAAAACACTTAAGACCTTATCACAATGAAATTGACACGTTGACCTTAATAAGCCACATGGCGAACGCTTTGGGGTTCGGTCTGGCCCAGTGCCAAAATGTCAAGCCCCAACCTTGCCTAACGGTTCCGCTTTTCTAAGGTGCGCACAGTGGTCCAAAATTGTTGCGGCAGCAAATAAAATGAGGAATTAACTACTTTTACTGCATTTTATAAGGCTGTTGATCAAGATTGCAGATCATCTCTTTTAAGTGGATAATCATAAATGGGCAGTAAAATAATATAGCCTCAAACTGATTTCTTTCGAGATTTGATTTTCAACTATATACTACTCCTATTTGTAAGGTATATTTTAAACAAATATTTTGTACAAGTTTTTTGAATAAAACATTGAAAAACTTAAGATTCTTTTATGCTGAGCTCGTGTTATACTGTGCACGGTCCAAGCTATATGCTTCCGCATAAAAAACTAGAACTGATAAGTAGCTATGGGTAAATAGGGAAGTTGACCCTTGGAGCAAGCATTCGAAGCATCTCGGTCGATGGGATGCTAGGGTGACAAAGCTCGAGTGGTCTAGAATTATCCATTGCCAGACGCCGAGAACAGTTATTAGTTTTCCGAGAATACGACTGGGTTACTCTACACTTGCATAAAATACTATTTAAAAATATTAAGTGGACTGGGGCTTAGTCAGATAAGCACAGCTGTTCAGGAACCAGTTAGCGAACAGATCACCCATAGCCACAATAGATTCATGCGAATCGCTGTTCCTGCTAAACGGAAATGCTTTTCCAGCTGTTCAAAATATCCGACTAAATGCAACAGAAGTTCCGCCTTAGCCCTGGGGGTATCGATAGCGACATTTCAACATCGACTGCAAATAGTAATAAAAAACAGCTATCAAATTGAGCAGACGCTTTGATTTATGGTATGCTATGAATGTGAATCGTATTTTTGGATTTTGATGGGTTTCTATCGACGTTGCGCTTGACCTTTGGCTAAAATAAGCCGCGTCTGGCCAGACACATGCACGCATACACACACACACACATAGACAAATCAGCTAATGATGATTACTCTAATGAATCTCGAGTCAGTAATTGACTGATTGACGGACTGACGGACTGACGGACTGACGGACTGACTGATCGACAGTCGCAATCGGCACGAGCTCGCAGCACGAGCAAAAAACTCAATTGTCACTTCTGCTCCTCGTGTTGCCAGCTGATTGCAGCCACACCTCTGCCGCAGCCGCAGTCGCCGCCGCCGTCGCCGTCGTTTGATAATCATCTCGTGCGTCAGCAAAGCCCCAGTGCTTGACACTGTAGACTAAAGCCACGCCCGGACACCGCCACGGAGCTGGGCCTGTGCCCGGGCCATAGACCCATCAAATGCCTATTTGATGTACCGTTCGAATGGCCCACCCAATCTGAACCCATTGTTGAAGCAGAGGGTAACACACACAAATTTGCACTCCGAAAACACTCGTAAACATAAGCGAGGAGAACAATATATTAGTTAAATCTAAAATAGGATCACATATTAAATAGAAGAAAATTAAATATTAACTAAATATATATAATATTTTAGTTTTCGTTCTAAACAGTATGAAAATCCTCAAAGTATTTCATTTTTCTTTAAGAAATACCTACCATATAACTAATTTGGCATTTTAACTTGAGAGCTACTCTAAAGATATTTATCAGAATAGGAAATGAAAGTGGATTGTTATCTATGAACAACGTATTATGTTAAGTATAAGAGTTCTTGAAATAATTCATAAATACATAAAATCCGATAAGATTATAGTAACGCATTCCGTTTTACGTACGTCGCATGGATACGCATGAGTTCTACATTTGAAATTAAGCTGGGTTGGTAAACAATATGCTATAGTTATATATAACGGTTAATCACAATTTTTTCACAATTGATGATGAAATGAGAGAAAAATCGGTTAACTGTTTTCTAGAACTAATATGTTCTGATGTAATGTATTCAACAACATTTCGGTGTACATTCAAGTGCTTAGTTTTGTTAGTTAGTGTTATCACATGTTCATATGCTATTTTTTCTTACATTTACCATCGAAATTTTTTGGTATGCGAGGCGCTTTATAAAAAGCCACTGGCCAATGGCCAGTGGCCACTGGGCGCTGATAATTTTTTGCTTTGTGTCTTTTCGTACATTCTAATTAAGCACGCCATTATGCTCCATTAACCCCGGGGGCCAGCCGGAATCCAAGCACAATCCATCGAGCCACAAATCCATCGATCGATCGTCTACAACGACGCGACGACGCGTTGCGTTGCGCTTTCGCGATCAACTGCACGTCGTCTTGTTTTGCAAATAAGTCACATTGTTGTTGTTGTTGTTGTTGTTGCTGTTGCTGTTGTTATTGTTGTTGCTGCTGCTGCTGCTGTTTACTATTGGCCTCTCATTTCGCCGCTGACGCTGACTGCGGCACGTGCCGCTCAATCTTTGAACGAATTCGCAGCCGCCTTCCCCTCGGCGTCTCGTCGTGAGCTTTTCTTGTTTTTTCCCCCACTGTTGACTTTTGCTCTGCCACACAAATCATTGTTCGTGTGTGTGTGTAGCCGAATAAACAATTATTATTTTCATTATTGCCCCACACAAATTTAATTGGACAATTTGCAATCGCTGGTCTTTTAAGCATAATATTGAATTTTATTTATACATTTCTCTACAATTTCCAATCAATTCTGAACGCGTGTCAGTTTTGCATTCTTTTTGTTCGCCTCTTGTGAAATTTCTTCTTCCCTGCTGTTCGTCGTCTTTCACGCCTTTGTTTACGTAAGTCAAAATAGTGTGTGCGCGCACGTGTATGTGTGTATGTGTGTGTTAGTTATATAAGCGTTGCATTGACTTTGAATTCCAGAGCGAATAAATTGACAGATTGCAATTTCCGCGAAAGTTTGTCTGTGAAGCAGTTGCTGATCCCAATGCTAAAGTTTTCGGTTGCACCCTACGTAGTGCCCAACCGAAACTACCAAAAACTACACATATGTATCATATTACGCATATAGAGTGTGACAAGGAATTGAAAGAATAACATTCTGATTCAAACGTATTTTCAAGTAATACGATCGAATAATGAACTATGAACTGAATATACTAATAGATATTGTACAGCTGCGTATTATTTACTTTCAGTTCGTTTAATATGAATAACAGATATAATAACATTTACTATTTCATAATTTATTATTTTAAAATACATAATTTCTCTAAGTTAAACTACCTTCTGTAACTTATATTATAAAATATATATGGCAATAGAAAGAAGTATTAGTAAATCATAGAGCAAACCTTGAACTCTAAAATCGTGATTCTCGTGTCTACGCTTAGCCCAGAGTTCAACGCAGGGGACTTTTCAGATATTGATATGCATTCTTGTTATATATGACTTAATAATAATAAAAGTACTTATTTTAGTTTGAAATATTTTAAAAATTATATAACCTTTTGTTATTATTAAAAACCAATTAAACTTTTTTTATGACTTATAATTATTGCATGCAAGGTCTAAGTAGTCCGACTCAGTCATGGTAAGTGCTTTCGAATTCGTCATAACACGGTTATCCCCGACTTTAAATATAGCTTCGAATTTCAGTTTGCATGACGGGTTCAATAATTTCTTAATTTACAGGGAAAAAATTAAACATATTTAGAACAGAGTGACACAGTCTTACGCTTATGTAAGAAAGTTGACTGGATCTGCACATAAAAGCAATTTAAGAGGTACGAAGAATTTTTTTATATGGGTTATGCAAGCGATATATGCAAAAAATGATGAAATTGACGAAATATATTAAACTGATCATATATAAAAAATTTTGTTTTTATTTACTTTTTTTGTGTTGTGTTTGCGCAAGAACGTGCGGCGTTTTTTTTTTTTATGTGAGTGTGTGTGTGCACAACAACTACAACACATCCAACAACACGCAGAAAAAACTGGCCAACAACTTGGGATGGATAATGAATCGTAATGACCAAAACGTGCCCCGATTTGCGACTACAGTCAATTTTTTTCGTCGTTTTTATTCGCGAATTTTATACATAGAGATCCAAGTAAAAAATCATCTTTAACTTTGAATCAGTATATTTGGGAGGTTCAATGGGACACATAAACAGAACCCACACATATCCAATTTATTTACACACATATTGTATTTAGTTTGATTTATGAGCCGTTTTATCAGAGCTGCACCGTTTCGAAAGGGGGAAAACCTGCGCGTGTGCAAGCAGCGACGCGGTCGCCACCTGTTGCCAGACTTACGGACGGAGGGAAGGTCTCTCCGTTGCTTTATTGGCGGTAGCTTTGACTCTAACATCAATCAGACACCCACACGAACCACAAGCTGCACTAATTGACAGAACGTTAGTGTCAAATGGGAGCCCAACGTGACAGTTGTGCGATATCTGCTTCAAATACAGTTGACACTGACTAAAGAGGAAACTAACCTATTTTAAGCAATTAACAGCAACATATACACCACTGAAATGTTTAGTTTAGTTTTGTTTAAGTATTTACCAATTTAGAGTATATTTTGACAAGTTACAGTCAACCAAACTACGTATTTATATTGATATTAAAAAAATGGAGAAATATATTCATAAACAATGATTTGCCTACTCTACGCCAGGTGTCTTAGAATATATGTTCAAAATTTGAGGCATACACCTTTTATAGTTTTCGAGATCGACGTGTTCATACATTCAGATATGCAGTCGGATATAGATTATTTATCAACTTCAAATTGTTATAACTCCGTTAAATGTGATCCGATTTTAAAAAGTTATACCCTTTTGAACTCACAAAACGTAGCAGACTATAACGAAATCATAAACTATTGATTTTAGAACCAAGCCCATTTTGGCAAAAATTGTGATGCTACCCCTTGAAAATTTTTCAAAAATCGTAAAATTTTAAAAATCAATATTTGGGACTCAAATCGATCTCCTGGTCCTTGGGAGCTCAAAAAGACACAGCTTTTGAAAATCGAACATAATTTGGGCAAGTTAGAGTCAACCAAACTACGAAAATAGGGAAATAAAAGGTATTATCATTGATATTAAGAATGTAAAGGAATATATTAAAAAACAATGGCTTGGCTACTCTAAGAGTGTTGTCCTAGATTATATGTTCAAAGTTTCAAACTTACAGCTTTTATAGTTTTCGAGATATATCCTATTTGTATATAGGATATAGATCATTTATCGATTTCAAATTATTATAGCTCCGTTAAATATAGTCGGATTTTAAAAAGTTATAGCTTTTTGCACTCGGGTAACTTGATAGAATAGGATCATTTGAAAACATTTCTCTTAACATATTAAGTGGCTCGCACTTACATTTGAATCATTTGCAATTTGTCTAATAGAATATATATTTACCTTTTAGACAAGTACAACTGTATCTCTACCTAACCAAATAGATATGTGTACATATGTGGAACTCGTTGGGAATGTCGCGGCGAATTCCGCGGAATAAAAAACCACAATGAGGCGTGTGAATTCAGCTGCTGCAGTCGCGTGGACAATGACAATCTATGAAATAAAGCGCCGCCAACTACGGCGCCGACTGCGCTGTCGACTGCGCTGCTGGCAGCTCACGCGCTGTCAATTGCTTCGGAGGCGCGTGTGTGGCTTAGAGTGGTTCGCCCGTCTCTGTCTCTGCCGCTGCTTTAGACTCTGCTTCTGCCGCTGCCTGCGTCTCTGCCTTTGTCTCTGTCTGTGCCTTAGCCGCGCGTCGTCTCCAGCTAACTGGTTTTTTTTTTTTTTTTTATTTTAATTCATCGTGTGCTCTCAGTTGGCTTTTATTTTTGTTGCCTTCTTTTTATACACTTGTAGCGGGTATTTTAATTTAGTCGTAAATTGTGCAATGCATAGAAGGCGACGTCCCCGAATTCATAAAATATACATATCTATGTCCATATATAAGTACGTAAAAATTCTGATTAGTATGAACAGACATGTTCGTCTAATTATTTTGTTGCATTTTAGTCTCACTGTCTTAAAGCTATATTCATGATAAATTGTCTTTGTAAGTCTTTCGGTTGCAGGCAGTTTAGAAGACGTCATTCTCCTGATTAGATCATTACAAATATTATATGTATAAATAGCTGTGATAGTTCTGATCGCTCGACTAAATTGTTCTAGGCTCAAAGACGTTTCGTGAGTCATCATCACGAGCTTAATGTACTCACATATGTATATAGAGCAAAGTCTAACCTAGATCGGACTGATATTTTACAAAAATAAATAGTTTTATTTTTTTCTTTTGGTTTAAAATTTGAATTTTTTAAATCAGTGCATAGCTTAGATCTTATTTCGCATTAGTAACCAAATTGTTAAATAAGTAACAAATTTTTTGTCCTGCAAGATCTTAACTTTCTTGTATGGATAATATTCTTGTGATTTTTCTAGTCCCAAATAAAGTTAGTATATTCATTTATTTTGTGGTTTACCTATCCTTATTTTTGCTAGGGTATTTGGAGTTCGGTTTACACTTGCGAGTTATTTTTCTTGTTTTATAATCTTTAACTTAAACTCTTTGTTTTTGTACACGCGCGAGACGCGTCTGCAGCATAGCAAAAAAAATTTGTAGCTATTTGTGGTTTGGTTGTTGTTGTTGGATTTGGCTTTCTTTTCATTGTGGGGAATTCCAGGTAACGTCTAGCGCACTTAAGGTGGTTTCTAAGCTTCGCTGAATAGATATTTTACTAATACACTCAACTCCACAAATCAGAATTAATTCGAATTCAATTCCATTGACAAATGGCGCCACATTCGAAAAAAATTAAATATTTTGTATTTTTTTTTATATGGTTTTTGTATTGATTAAATTGAAATCCACACTAGCGCAGCTAATTAAAATTTGACGGCTTTGACGGCGTTGAGCTTAAAGCAAATATATACTAGTATATAGTATATACTATATAGTATATAGTGCTTAGTATAGCACCTGTCTAGCTGTCACCTGCGCTGAAGCTTAAGCACACGTTTTAATTACTCGTGCCATTAGCAAGTTCTACCAGATACTAGATCAACATATGCATGAATCACTAAGTGCACGACTAAACAAAAATACAGTATATTACTGACAGTCCTCAATTAAATATATCCGTTTAAAGTTCAGACTATGAGTCCGTTTATTTCCGACACCTTTCCCTGTGACGGAGTACAACTATTTCAGATGACTAATCAATGAATTATACGTAATCCGAGAGCTGTGCATATATACAAAAGCAATCCTGAAGCAAACTCATTAGCCGCACTCAAAATAAACGGAACGCATCTTTCACACGGAACTTGCGTAGTTCGTATATCGTATGAGTCATTATCTATAAAGTTTATTTTTTCATTCCCCGGAATGAATGATATCTGTGGACCGTTATGACAAATTTCGTCACTTTAGAAATCAATCGGTGCAATTTCTTCGATTGCGTCAACCGTTTTCTGGACTCCAACGATGACGTCTTTTGTGTACTTTGGCACCTGACTAGTCGAGCATTCGAGCTCCTTACGATGACGACGACATTGGCTGATAAGAAGAAAGCCCGCGCTGCCTTCTTCGACTGCGGCAGACAATCAGTCATAACAGGCCTTATCATATACACATATACGTATGTACTTGTACATACATATAAATTCATATATACATATGCACATATGGTGAAATTCTGCAGCGCACGTAGACGCCCTCGCCTGGGCCTCCGCCTCCGCTTTCGCCTCCGTATCCGTCTTCGGGTCTACGGCTCTTCGGTTAGCCAAACACTCACTCGAGCTGGAGAAGTACGTGTTTTGGTTATCGTCGTGCATGGGCATGGGTCTTATCAATCCGACTTTTTTAGTCAGCCTAGCAGCAGCAGCTGCCGTTTCGACACCCGCCTGGCCCTTTAGCATGGGTCGATTCTAAGTGTAAGTACGAGTATAGCTAATGTCTCTATATAGGTCAGCGCAACTTTCGATTAGAATTTTGACGTCAGCCAGCGATCCGGAACTGCTGGACATCATACGATGCATGCACATGTGCACACATATATATCACACATATACATACATATACATATGTCTATAGTTTGTTGTTATGCGTCGTATTAGATAAGATCTTAAGACCGATAGTGGAACATTGTGAAATTTCTAGGGGGCTCGACTCATTTCCGGATGCAGTTCTATTATATGGCCATGGATATCGGTACGCATTCCACAATTCTTTCAGCGCATGTTCCAAGTAAATGATTAAAATATCGCACGAGACTGAATTAATTATTTAAGGCATTTCCGCAATTAAATCTGAAGAATAATTAAGTACATTTTAAGGTATATACATATTGGTATTTACATAATAAAGGCAGCAGTTTGTTTCTTAGAAAAGTATCAACTGCTGTTGACGCAATCTTTTTTAAACAGCATGTGATCCAGAGCACACGACTAACACATACACTCATAGGGACAAAAGACACTTTTCTTACTAGAGTTTACTTTGTTCAAGATTTTCTTATACCTTAAATGTTATATAATAATATAAATGTAATGCCCTCATTACTTACCTAACGCTCGAAATTCCTTCTTAACTCTATCAAAACTGACTCAATTTTCCCATTTTGTGATTGGTTTTTCCTCCTTACTTATTGACTCTACCACAGTTATCAATTGATTGCGTATGACTATATATATCCTATATAAATGTATGATCAATCACGTAATTAGGAATGAATAATGCGTGCTTGCAGAGTAGAGCGCATTTAAATGTGATTGGGACGATTACGATATTAGCAAGTAGCTAAATATAGAACTGAAAGCCAAAAATAAACTGCAATTTCCATAGAAAGGAATTTAGAAGCGGAGCTAGACCAAAAATAGGAAATGCTCAGATATCAGACATATGTGTCTTTCATGCGCTAAATAAGATATCATAATGAAATCTTATCAGGTGTTAAGATAATTTTATATATACCTATGCTGAAATGTTTAGCGCTATGCGAGATCTGAAAGGGAACTACTAATGATGGGGTCTAGAAACTTAGAAATTTTTGTAGTTTTCCATGAGATCTATTGAAATTAGATCAAGTAATAACTGGTTTGTTTTTTTTTTTCTTCTTTTTTGTTTTACACTTTCGGAACTTAATTTAATGGGTTATCTAAGTAGAGATTCTCACGACAAAGACTGTCATGATATTGAGTATGGATCACTGTCTGGAATCTTGAGATCTTGAGGTGCTATTTGCGTCATTGAGCTCAAGTTGGGGAGGGGCTAAAGGGGGACCAAACTGAGCCCCAGGCAAGCTTTGAATATTATTTTTGGCTGTTGAGCCGGAGACAATGCATGCGACGACGTTTGCTATATAAATAAACAGTGCCAAAAATATAACAAATAACAAAGAGTTTCAAGATTGATTGTCGTGTCTTTTTTTTATGTTTTTGTTTTTGTTTTTTTGCCGTTATTTTTATTTTATTTTATTTTTTCTTTATGAAATAACACCAAAGCGTGCCCCCAGTCAAGATTTCGTTATTGTTAATTAATATCTTTTATTTTTATGTGCTGAAATTTACCACACTATATATACAATATATGTGTGTGAGTGTGTCTGTGAGTAGGCACTATTATGATCAACAAAATCCAATGGCCATAGCGAACCGCACGAAAATTTGCATTACAAATTTGCACCCAGAAAGTCGACGATAAAAAAGTCACCTTGCATGGAATTTCGCTGTGGCGCGAAAAGGAATAATAATAAAAATAATAATAACAAAAAAAAAATAAACTCGCAAAACAATAAAACTGAGATTTAAATAAACATCCACACATACATATGTACAATAAACAAATGTTTGTATGTGTGTGTGAGTGGATTTTGCATAGATCGAAGCCCTGTTTGTCATTTCTGTTAGTTAGCTGAATTTTTTCTGGCTACACAAATTAGACAGATGGACGAACGGACGGACGGACGGACAGTTGCTGACGCACAAAAAATACCCCGTAAATCAGTTGAAAATAACTGGAATCTCTTGTTTGTTTGCATTTTGAGCTGGCCAAAGTATTAAACAGTAGCCATAGCGACAAATCAAACAAACTGCGACAATAAAAGAGAATAAAAAACATACAGAAAAAAATATAGGAAAAAAATAGAAAATAAAAGATATATAGCTAAACAAGTTAGGACGGAGATCCCCAAAGACAGCCTGAGAACCTACTTTGTTTTGTATTTTATGCTTAGCAAAAAATGCAAAAATATTTGCTGTGTCATCTAACTATCTATCAATTTCCATATTTGGTAAATTTTTACGTTAGAAAAGAGTTGAGATAAGTTCCAAAAGGTTTCATTTTCGAAGATTGGAGCGAATTTAGCTGAGATACAGTCGAAAAC
Source organism: Drosophila pseudotalamancana (assembly GCA_037075185.1). Taxonomy (NCBI): domain Eukaryota; kingdom Metazoa; phylum Arthropoda; class Insecta; order Diptera; family Drosophilidae; genus Drosophila; species Drosophila pseudotalamancana. Next base: position 1,038,769 of record JBAMCK010000275.1, on the reverse strand, counting down.
TTTTGGTTTTATAATAAACAGATTGATCAGCTGTTACTACTAATCAAGTATAAAAAAAATATATTTTTCTGCCTCTGCTTATCAATATATCATTGCATTGGGTATAAGGTATAAAAACCTAGACCTAAGCTAAACCTACTTAATTTTGAAAATTAAATTATAAATTTCTATAAAGTTCGTCTCTTATAAAGCACAACTAATAATAAAAATAATAAATAATCGTAATAAATTAGATCACTTTCAGCTTTAAAGTTTCATATAACAAGCAATATAAAACATTCGAAAATCAAATCGTTTAATACCTTTATTTGGCTATTAACTCATTTACTGCAGCTATATCAGATTATCAGTGTCTGATTAGGGTCTACAAGCTGCATAAAATGGGTTGGTTTGTTTATTAACAATAGAACGAAAAGAAAAAAATAGAAATAGAGTTATATAGAGCCATATCGTCTGCTGAACTAACGTTATTTGCTTTGCTAACAGCGAACACTTCAAGGTCTCGCAAGGTCGTTATATTGACAAATACCTGGTATAAAAATACAAATATACGTTTATATATGTATATGTATGTATATTTATATATGTATATGCGACCAGTGACCCAGTTGATGAATGTGCTGTTTGTGTAATTTTGGTTAGAAGCCGCCCTCTAAGCGCCTCCCCTCCCCAACCCCTTTGCCATTCTGACAGAGAATAAATGTAACGGCGCACGCGGCGTATGCGCAATGCGAAGACCAACCCACAAGGCGCGTTCATTCTGATCCAGCAACAACAGCAACAGCAACAGCAACAGCGAATACAACAACAATCACAATCACAATAACGACGACAGCTCAGCCGGAACTTTGAGAGCGGCAACAACAGCAACAGCAACAACAAGTGAGCAGACATTGAACGCTATCTGTTGGGGCTGGGGCTGGCGCTGCCAGCGTCTGCGTTCCACTGTGGTGCGGGTGGTTGGTGCCGTGCGGTGCGCTTCGCTTGCTGGCTGCAGCCACCTCCGAAAGCGAAACAGCTTTGCTTTTGTTTCAGTGTACTGTGTGTGTTGTTTGTGCATGATGCCGCTGAACTTGAACCGGCCGCGTTCAAGGCCAGACGTGTGTGTGTGTGTGTGCGTGCGATACATGTGAGTGAGTACACAGTGTGTACATCAAATAGGGTATAATGAGTTATTAAACCTGCTTGTTAGCCAGGTTTAAAGCGAGTTGCTATTTTTTGTTGAATGAAATACATTAAGTAGATTTTTCGTAACTCCATTTTATATAACTGGCAAATATGATGAGAGCATGAGATTAAGCAGAAAGATATTGGTTATATAAGTTATCATCTTTGGAGTGTATATTTTAAACTTAGCCTTATCAATTGTCGACTATTTTGAGGAATAAAAAACCAAATATGCTATCAAAATTTAACATTTATTTATTTGTAGCATTAGTCAGCACAAGTTTCAATAGACTCTGTACCACTGTGCGATGAGCAGTACAGTGCAATAAGGTTGCCAGATATTTATGATAAGGAACACATATTGCAGCGCATACAAATTGCGACTAATTCGAACTCCGAATGTTTTCCCACCCAGTCAATCAAACAGTTAAATACGCGCGTTAAATTGCTAAAACAATGCAACAATTCGGCAGACAGACAGGTAAAATGGTTAGGCAAACAGTCAAACAGAAAAATGTGGCAAGCATTTTGCGCAAAGCACTCGAAACGTTGCGACTCCGACTTAGGCCTAATCCTAAGCCTAATCCGTTGACGCAATCGAGGCGCTGAGCTGTTGCATCTAACACCTCGGCTACAATAACAACGGTAAGCCAGAAGAGCTGCCACCAGACAGGTGTGACAGTGTGTGTGCGCGTGTGTGTGAGTGCTAATTGAGCTTAAGCCCAGACTAAAAACCAAAACCAAATCCCTGTCCCTGTCGCAGTCCCAGTTTAAGCCGTCTGACGCATCTAACACTTGGAATCATTGCGAAATGTTGCCGCATCATCGAGGTGTCATTAAATAAATCCGTTGCCAGGCGGTGCGATCGGCTGCCGTGGATCGAGCAAGTGGCATATGGAGGATTGTCTAAGCAGTAAAACTTAGCAGCAGCATATGCGAGTCATTAAATTTTTGGCAGATTTTTCACAGATTTTTGGCTTAATCAGCATCGACGCGTCGTCGTTTAAAATGTGTTAATCGATTTATAATGCATTTCATTATCATCCCGCATGCTCGTATTTTCATATGCCCGTTGAAATTTTCCACTCTATAACTCGGTCGTACGGCCGTACGGCGCGTGCGGTCGCCATTCGCCGATACGAGATTGCATGAAAATTTATACACTACACACACAGGCACACACACAGACGCACGCACAACAAGTGACGTCATTGTCGCCGTCAAGTTTTTTTGGCACACGCTAATTTCTGGTGTTAATCAAGCATTTAGAGATGTCGTTAACGTGTTTACGTGTCGGCTGGCAGGCACTACGCCTGGTAAAGACTACGACTACGACTACGACTATGACTACGACTACGACTGCGACTAGTGGGTTGTGGGTTGTGGCTAGTGGCTAGTGGGTTAGTGGTATGCGCTCATTTCCGGCTGCTGTCAAAGCCAATTGCCTTGCCACTTGCCATTTGATTGATCGACAAAAACTTTGATTGCCAGCCAGCCACGCAGGTGGCGTCATCCAAAATTTTATTCGCCATTACTCACATTCGATATGCACATTCGAGGAGCTGCGCATTTACATCTAATAGCCACTCCAAGTCTCACCCATTTAGTCAACAGGTTAATGCTTCGGTATTTCCCCAATTATTTTCCAAAAAGTTTCTAAGGTCTTGCCACTAGTCGAGCCTATTAAACTTTGGAATATGCCTTCGAAATAAATAGGAACGTATTTTGTGATTGTCATTAAGTTTTTATACCCTTTCAGATAAATTTCCTGCTCTATAACTTCATTTTTATAGATCAACATTATTTTCGACCTCACGTTTTAATGGAATGGAATTTAAGAGCTGCTTATTCATAAATGCATTGCATGTGAATCGCATAGAAGGGCACTGTTTAAAATGATCTGCTATTGGGCTTCATATTAAGTATGTCTCCAAAGTTACAAAGTTCTCCATTACGAATGCTCGTTACTTTAGTTAAAGTCTTAACTATTCAGTTAGTTTTGTCATTTATTTTTATTGATTTGTGTTCTATTTGTTTTGTGCACCAATAAAGCACTCCACTGACCTAGACAACCCGTTCAGTTGAGTTGTTTACTCACTTTTTCTTTATAGAGTACAAATTTCCCACCCATAACTTAAATTGTCAGGCGTCGAACTCGATCCCAAACCCCATTTGAACCCCATGGGTATGACAATGTGATCTATGGGCTTGCTTGCACATTAAATTGTCATATAGCTGAAATGTTGTTAATAAAATACAAATAAACAAGTTGGTGCTGACTGAAAGATACCCTGTAAGCAAGCGTAAATAAATGATTTTGAAACATACTCTATAAAAAATATTTATTGAGAATTGAATATTTTATCTAGTTGTTTTTAAATGTGTAAAGGATATCATGTACATATACATATGTATATACCCTGTTGCAAAGAACAAGGTTAACGCCCAACTAAGTAACACGCCTGCAGAAATTTTAATTGATTGCAGAACAAAAGAAGGCCACGTGCTACCCTTATATAAATATATAAATATGCTGGCAAACATGAAAATGAAACGACAATTTAATTTATCAGATATGTCGACTTTATATTGATATATACGTGAGGCTCGATACCCTCTCTAGGTGCAAAAATTTCAACACAATTTAATGGTAATGCAAAGTGCTTCCAGTCACGTTTAACCGCAACGCGAGCCTAGTCATAGGGCACACACCACAAATATCATACAAGTGTGTATGTATATATATATATATATATATATATATATATATAAATATATAGTTAGATGTCTGATTGCTTGTGAAGATATGGGGTTTGGGTCCAGCCTTTCGCACGCTCTAAAAAGCAGCGTCAACAAACAGCAGTTCATGGATATGAGAATCACTATAAAAGGTGGCGCCGGCACACGGCACGGATCGACACGGGACACAGCCGCTGATTAGTGCAGCGATCGATCGATCGATCGATGGATCGATGTATGTATATACCCTAACAAGCAAGCGGGTTGCTGGAACGGGCAGATTGCCAAAACAATTTACAAATCGCACTCCCCCGAAACCGCCACACGGGGTGTTTGCTCCATTAACACATTTCGCCCAGAGGCGTAGAGGGTCAACCGGATAATGGGGGGTGAGGACATGGCGCTGAAGGGGATGGGGGTGGGGTGGGGTGGGGTAGGGTGAACAGTTGGGTAAACAGCGGCAGCGCGCGTTCCAATGGAATATTCCCACAGTTCCGACAAACAACTGACGTGCACAAATAAATCACAATCGGAAAAATGTGCCAAGTCAACAATAACAACATAAATTGCACAGTTTGGACCGTTTTGCAGAATTGAAAAGGTCCGTAAGTCCCCAAAAAAAAAAAGGCCGAGTGTTAATTTCCGCCGTGGAGTGGGCGTGACCGGGCCGGGCAAAGCCGGGCTTGGCTCGAGGCACAACTGTTGCAGCCAGAGTGCTAATTAACAAAATATACATACACACACACACATACAGACGTGCATACATATATTGATATAATTCATTGTCAGCGCTTAATTGATTCGGTGTAAATTATGGAAAATTTTCCACTTAGCCAGCTGCTCTTTGCTTGGGGCACGAAATCTGCAGATTAATTGCCCCTTCCCTTCATTTACGTTAATCTTAAGCACCTGGTCTCGAGTGCTACCTCTACTAGCTGCACTTTTTACAAGCACTTTTCCAATTAATTGATTAGGCGGGCAATTAATGCGACGCACTGCGGAAAACTAACTAGCTAACAATTTTCTTATCAGTGGCATTTGCTGCAATTGCACTTTGATAAGCGCATTAACTGGATGCACCGCTGTAAACTGCAAATTGACTTTATTTGCCAAGAAAACACTTCATTTGATTCCAGAATAAGAAACTTTACTGCCAGCTGCTCTGAATTTTGGTATGGATGAGCACCTTGCCACACTGCAAGTGGTGGCAATTGGCAATTGGCAGTCCTTTCTTAACCTTTCAATATAACAAATTCCTACTGTCAACTGCTTTCAATTTTGGCATTTGGCATCTGCAACCCTTGACTGCATCTGTCTGAGCTACATGCAATTCTTTCCTAAATGAAACTTTAATCTTAGCTATTTAAATCTCGACCTGCTTATATACTTGGCATCTGACCACACTGCAAGCTCAGCTACAAATCATTTAAAGTAGCAAAACGAAAATTCTCCCTTTCAGCTGCTTTAGATGCACAAACCCTATCGGACTCATTGCTATTAGGAAGCTCTAACTGTCACCAATATTAAACCTTGTCATAGGCATACTTAACATCTGGTAAATGGCACACATTCCTGTCTTAGGTACATATAGCCCTATACTCAAACGCAATAGAAGGTACAGAAGCTAAAAGTTTTTTTAATCAACCCCGTCTTCAAAGTATCTTTCCCAATATAAATACCCTACTGTCACCCGTTCTGACCTTCAGCTTAAGAATACATTTGACATCGGGGCACACTAAAAAACTTCTTAGCCACATGCAAAGCCGTCTCGAAACGAACTTTGCCAACTTCAGCTCTTCAGTAATTAATTTGTAAGCGAGGCTTCGCAATTGAAGCGCATTAAAATTTCAAATATGCAGTTAGGTAAAGAGAACGCACAACTGTTGTGCAAATTGCAATTTTCACGCCATTGTCTGCATACCAGGAGTGCCAGTCAGCGTGTCGTCTGGTTCTGCTTCTGCTTCTGCCTCAGCTTCTGCCCCTGCCCCAGCCCCAGACCCAGACCCAGACCCAGACCCAGACCCAGCTTCTGATTCTGCGGCGGCTGCCAATTGGTGCCGCCAAAAAAATTAGTTCCAGTTGCGCGCAAATGAAATTGAAACTTCATAAACAAGGCACATGCTACAGACATATAAACACACACACACACACACATACACACACAATTATATAGATGCCATGTAGAACAGTTCCATATTTAGGGTCTATCCGATCTGAGGGTCTAGAGCTTCGCACGCTCAAAATTTTGGAATGCTGGCAACGCAGTTGTCACGTTTTGGCTCTGCCAAATGACCCCAACGAAGGGTAAGAAGGGGCCGGAGGGGCGGAGAAGGGGCATCGTATGGCATTCAGTGGAATTGTGGCCAATGTTTATGCTGTGCGGCATGCGGCATGCGGCAAGCGGTATTTCATTCATAGAGAAACGCAACACGCAGTCACATGACTGATTAACAAAATTCGTGGAACCGCAAAATTTCAGATAAGGAAACAATTTTTCAAGTTGAAAGTTTTCAATACGCAAAAACAATACCAACGAAGTTGAATGAACCGCTAATTTAAACTATTTTGTCTGCTTGCGACTATTGCAAATCGAACGAAATCGAAATTTTGTCTATGCCAAAGTTTGTCCGTCCGTCTGTTTACTTCCAGCTGGCAATGTCAAATGCGAGCCAAGTTTAATGACTCTTGTTGCCAAAAAAAAAAAAAAAAACTCTGTTGACTGCTCTTGACACCCGCCACCAGAAAAGCAACAAAAAAATAAATTAAACAACAATAACAATTACTTGGCTTAAACACTGCGCTTGGCTTGTTTGCCTTTTGGTTTATTGAACTCGTTTTCTGACTCTTGATTAGAGGCATTTACTGTTGCTTGATACCCTAGACGAAGATGCTTTTACTTTGATATAAAACTTGTGTGTTTATGTAATTGATAACTAAGAGTAGATGAAATTATATAGTGGTTGTCTCTTATTATCCTATTTCTTTGTTTTACAGGCATTAGATATACATATCTCACATATATCAGTAACTAAACTACTATATTATATATATTTTCTAATTATTAACAATTATAAAAATTGCATAATTCTTAATCGGACTTCTTTACAATTTATAGAAACAAATTACGGTACTGTAGTACCGTAGTATCAGCTTTTTACTGTATGATCGATTAAATGGTTTCTAATATTCGTAGTATCGTAATATATTAAATAACTCTAAAGAATCTACCATATATCTATCATATATATATAAATATATAAATGTTTTATATGATTTATAGTCGAATTCATATCGGACTGCTATATCATCTATAGATAGCATCGACTGAAGGGTTTTAAATATTCGTATTCTCTATTCTTTTTGTGTGTTTCGAATGTTTTAGCATATGAATCGAATAGGAAATGTGAGCCGCGATTAAAATACCTTGTGAATAGTTTACGGGTTCTGGCTAAACAATATTCTGGTTCCAATCAAATGTGGTTTCAAGCTGTACAAACCCAGATCCAAACAAAAACTAGGTTCAAACAGATTAACAAGCCCGAAAAGTTAGCAGCTGGCCCGACCGCAAGGTCGCCTATCGTCAACGTCGGCATTGTTATTGTTTTTATAAGTTTGTGTATATACCGAGAGAGAGAGGGCGAGAGTGTGTGTGAGAGAGAGAGAGGGGGAGAGAGAGGGGGTATATGGACGTGCTTGGCATAGCCAGAAGTCGGGGCTGTGGCTGACTTTGACATTCAACTCGCTGGCGGCAGTTCAAGTGGCACTTGAGTGGCTGCCAAGGTCGCTCGAACTGGAACTCGACGTCGATTCTACAAATGGGCCGAGTACTAACCTAAGCCATTTGTTCACCCAGTTACAGTTTTACCACCCGACTGTAGATTCCGACTGCGCCATTAAATTGGCTTGAAACTATGGCGGAGATATATGTTTGCTCAGCCTATCGCTAGAGAGCTGGCGAGCTGGCGAGCTGGAGAGCTGGAGAGCTGGAGAGCTGGAGAGCTAGAGAGCTGATAGTGGGGTTCGGCGGAGGTTGTTTGCTCAAAAGCTTACGCCACTGGTCCCACATATCACCTTGTGTGGCACGTGACCAGCGGACGAACGGGACACCCGAAGTTCGGAGGCCGGTGGCCAACACCTTCTTTAACCGAAATAGCAACCTGATCATTAAAGCTATGGCGTTGTTATTTTACGCTTTTGCTTCGTTGGAATGGCTGTGACACCATCGCAAATAAATACATATAGACTCCACGCTGATATATACCTATATACATATATGCATATATACATTTATATATATATATATCTTTGCGAATCTTGCATCCGCTGTCAGCCGTGTGCCCAGTCCCGTTATCGCTTGCAATTTGATTTGCGTTGTATTTCGATTTGGTTCTGTTAACTTTTTATTTAATATTTTTTGTGTTTTTTATTTTTATTTTTATATTGCCTTTTCCTTTTGCATTTTATTTATAAATATTTCGTTGTTTTGTGCTTCGGCGCATCCACTTACAGACCCACAAAACACAAAACACAAAAATGCACCGCAACGCAAAATACACAAATATATCTACATATTTATTAACTTTTAAATATAGTAATTTATTTTTGGAAGCCCGAAAAAAAGTAAAACATTAATAAGCAAAAAGAAAAAAGGGGAAAACAGCGCGAATCACGTTTTTTGTCACGCGCAAACAATTCAAATGGCGGATTGCTCAGAAATTTGCTGCAAGGAGGACGCGTTTGGTTGCACTTGAAGATCGCTTGGATGGCCAAAGCAGATACATATATACAAATCTGCATATACGTACATATATGTGAAGGTTATATAAATAGCTTGAATGCAACATTGGATCAATTAAAAACTAAAGTTTTAGCGAAATAAATGGGCAGCACTTTTGTTTAAGTAATGCCAAATCATAAGAAAGGAAATTCCAGTGCTTCCTATTGGAAAATTGTGCGTGCAAATCTTGACATTCAATTATCTGTTGACCATTGAATGTGATATCTAGCATAGTTAATGATTCACATTGATGCCTCATGTTTGCGGTTTTCGGTGGGATTTTATCAGAAAAACTTCTGTTTGAACTACTTATGAACATATACATATATGATATAGATATCGTGTTCGAGTGCCGTCTGGTCTGACGCATTTTGCGCAACAAAAAATACTAAACGCAGTTTAGTTTTGGATCACTCGCATGACTAACCCGCATGTTAATCATAAAGCTGCTGACATTTTTAGACAAAGACAAGATTTTGAAATCATATTCTCATGAATTACACAATTTCCACTCATATTATTATATTAGAGCTTATCGCGAACATTTTTGGCGGGTAGCGCGACTCTTTTATGAGTGATACGGCCCATTGCATATCTCAGACCCGGCGACGCGCCTCTCAGCACGTTCCACACATCTGGAAAAAGTAAATTTATATCTAGATATATGTGTATAGAACTATGTCTATATGTATTGGATTGCAGCCGGATCTAGCCTTGGTCCAGTTGCCAGTTGTTTATTTCTGCTGCACTTGATTCATGAAAAACAAAATTCCCTTTTATCACAGCAACTCATTTCTGATATACATATATATACTATATAGCGTCTCAAATTATCAGCATGACTTAGCGGTAATTGAAAAGGTACTTTTGTTGTTTCTCTTTACATATTTTGCATTGCTGCAGACTTGTCGGAAACTTTTGCCTCTACCATATGACGCCTTATGGCAGGGTATTAACTGTAGATTAGAAAATCCGGTGACTTGTTTTATGAACAACTAAAGTCCACCTGGTGACTACCTCCGTTATACCATCCAAGTTTATTGTGCATTGTACTTGGCTGTGGAATATTACAGTGGCTGTCCCTAATTGTTTTACAGCAACTCAAGAGACAAGCGTCACATTTTGTAGTCATGAACAACATCATTGTTAAAGCTGATTCTGATATCAATAGCAAAAACTGGAAGCTTTATAATGTAAATACTTGGTATATATTTAATCAAAATTGTGGCACTATTCGAGTTAGTCATGTAACTGGAATCTTGCAATTCCAGAGGAATGCCTTAAGAACAATCTAGAATTGTTATCTCTTTATAAGACAAGGTAAACCCTATTTGTGTTCGTTAGAATCCTCTTTCGATTCACATGACTGTGAAAATTTTTCTGCTGAATTGAATTGAAATTGAAGTAAAAGATATTTTGAAAAATTCTTGAGTGAAGTAAACATATCTTCAGGTTTCAGAAGCGATTCACATTTTTTATGTGAACCACATAAAATATTATTTGTATACGACTGAAATTCAAAACTGTGCCTCATTATATTGCAAAATATTTTGAAATTTTAGCTGGGGAGTCATTTATATATATTTGATATAGGAAATTTTCAAGTGCGCCTATGAAATCATCAAATGAAAGAAAAAAGAACCCATTTATCAGAATTTGACGATCGTAAATCTCTAGGCCAAACCCCAGCTAAGACCCCACCTTGAAGAATATATATATGTATGTATGTAGTCTTTGTCTATTTCGCATGATTCCACTTTGTCTACGGCTTTTACAATACGATTTTATGAAGTTGTGTTCTTTTTTCGAGGAGGCTTTCTCCAAACGTATTTCGTACACTTTTCCCATCCCAAGAAAAATCAGAAAAAATACATTGTGCGTATTTAATTTTTAGTATGATTTTTTATTAGCTTGTTTTGTTGACTTTTTGTTCAACTGTTTGTTTTTTCTTTCTGTTTTTTTTTTTTTTTGCTCTTTTTTCAAATTCTTTTTCTTAGACGCTCATTATGTTCACTATATCACGTGGTCTTACAAATAGATCGCTATATATATGTATATTTACTTTCTTTAGAAAAACTTAGCATATATACTATATATGTGTGTGTGAGACTATATTTAAATGGAGAGATATTAGGTATATTATTAAAATTAAAGTTTAGTTTTTGTCAAACTTTGACTTCTAACCAAAAATGTTGTAAACAAAGCGTTTCGCGCTTTGTGGAAGACTTTGAAGATTTCATTGCTGTTACTACATATGTGTGTGTGTGTATGTGTGTGTGTGTGTGTACGTGTGCGTGTGTGCTCTAAAATAAAACTCTAATACATGATTCATGAGGCAATTCAACACCAAGTACTTGGACTGAGGTAGTCTGGCGATTTGAAGAATACCATTTGAGAAATGAATTCACAATAATAATTAATAATAATAAATAAATTATAACAATATGTGTGTGTGTGTGCGTGTATGTGTGTGTGTGGGTGGATGAATGTCCTCCATCTCGCTGGGCGTTTTCCCTGTGGGAAATGCCAAGCGAAACATTAGACAAAAAGGAGTTTCGCATGCTCGGAACACTTCAAAGCAACATTTGCGTTATCCTTACGAAATGTGGTGAAATGTCAGTTGCGCAATGCTCTCAACGCCTGCGCAGGTGTGTGAAGGTGAGTGTGTGTGTGTGTGTGTGTGTGTGTGTGTGTGCGTGTGTGTGCGTGTGTGTGTGCGACGCCCATCAGTCTTTAAAGCCGGTGCAATTTGTTGGCTGGCCGGGTGGAGATTCAATGTGAGCGCCCGGCTCGTTTACCAGGGCCGCCAGGGCTGCTCCTCCTCCACCTTGATCTGCTTCTTGATGACCAGCGAGAGGGGCTGCTGGTCCACCTGCATGGCCTGCACCTGGCTGGTGCCGGGCACGCGTTGAATGACCGACGGCTTCACGTCCATTGGCTCGTAGGCGGAGTTGGCGGGACTGGGCGGGGCGTAGCTGCCGCTGCTGCTCGGCGCCGATTCGTAGCCGGCCGAGGAGTGCGAGCTGGCGGATCCGGTGCTGGCCGTGCGCTGTGGCATGGACACCAAAAGCGGCGACTGCTGTGGCTGCGGCTGCTGAAGATGGTGATGATGATGTTGCTGCTGGGCGGCTGCTGCGGCGGCGGCAGCGGCGGCTGCTGCCAACTGCTGCTGCTGGTGCTGCTGCAGCAACTGTTGCTGCTGCTGCTGGGGCAAGCTCTGGGGCAGCACGAGCGCGATGCTGCCGTTGGGCAGCTTAGTGGGTATCACCTGCATGCCATTGGGCAGAAAGTATCCATTCGCGTTCTGCTGGATCTGGCCGAACAGATAAGGCGCTGCTGCTGTGATGTTGTTGTTGTTGCTGCTGCTGCTGTTGGTGCTGGTGGGCGTGGGCTCCTGCTCGGGGGAGCTCGGCGGCGAGGGCAGCACTACTTGGGCGTGCAGGGATTGGGCCTGGGCCACCGCCTGCTGGCGCTGCTGATGATGCAGCTCGGTCTTCACGCCATTGATGCAGTTGCTCAGATGCTGGAGCAGACGACGACGCTGAGCGGCATCCAGGCCGGGGAAGCGGCTCACCTCGTTGGCGCAGTCGGCAAAGCCGGCCTTGAATTTGTTGATGATCTTCGGATCTGCAGCCTGTTGCATGGCCGCCTGCTGGCGCTGCAGCTCCTGCAGATGCTTCACTGTCTTCTCCAGAATGTCGGCCTTTTCCAGCTTAGAGTGGCGCGCCGGCTATAAAGAAGCAGAACATAAAGAATTGGTTGATTAGTTGGATTTACTTTGAATTAAGTGTGCAAAGAGTTGGGATTGAAAATAGTTTATAAGAAATTTTTTTTTTAGGTATAAAGGATTACTTTAGTAGATACTTACGTCTTTTTTGGTAGCATCCAGAATTAGAGTCTTCAGTTCGTTCAGGCAATTGTTGATGCGTGCACGACGACGTTTTTCCATAATAGGTTTATTCGACTGCAAGAGAGAGAAAGAAAGAAAGAGTTACGATTAGTCACGAGTCACGAATCACGAATCACGAGACGGGACAGTTCAGAGTTTGACCTCATGCAGAGCAAAAACAAAAACAAAAACAAAAATAGAGGCAACTGCGTGTGGCTTTAATTGGAGACCGGGAGCCAGCATTGTCATCATCATCGAATCCGTTCAAATCGAGTCTGGCTGGGGGCCAATTTCAGAAGCACGGCGCGTGCTCTATTTATATATATATTCACATATAGATCTACATATACATAGGTATGTTGCGCTCTTGCAGTCGCAAGTGTTGCCAAAAATAGTTTGTGTCGGTTATAAATTACGATAAGCAACGAGCCGATGCGGCCAACAAATATATAAATAACCGATACGCAGGTATTTCTAGCAGAAGCAACAACAACAACAACAGCAGCAACAAAGACAACAACAAGGTCGTCGTGGGAAATTCGAAGACGCAAAAAAAAAGTGTGGCGAAAAAATACAAAATACAAAAACAGAATGAAATTATTTTGGTGCTGGCCAAATTTGGCGCAGCGCAACGCCCGCACTGTATGAAGTCAGCCAGCAAAAGCCAAAAACGGCCAAAGCCACAGCCACAGCCACAGCCACAGCCGCAGCCAGAGCGACAGCTTTTTTAAAGCCAAAAGAAGCTGATGACCGACAATTGCAGCGACCACGCGCCAAATGGAAGCCGCTCAAGTGGGCAGCCGCAACCAATTTTGGGTGGCACTCATGAATGGACCGACTGGCCATCTGTCTGTCCGTCCGTCTATCTGTCTCTTTGTCTGTCTGTCTGACTCCATGAATGAAGCCCAAACGTAAATGCCGCCAACGCCAGACGCCGCTTTGTGTTGGCGAGCCGACGGCTTATTTTTTCTCTCTTTATGAACAGTTGTATTTTATTTTATTTTTTTCTTTTTAATTTGGTTACAGTTGGTGGCATGTGGGAGCCGACGACGACAACGAAATGTGGCCAAAAAGGAAATGCATTTGGGCAGCAGAATTGGCAAACTGTGTGTGGGACAACGCTCCAAATATGCGCGCGTGTGTGTGTGTACAAAGTGGGAGACAAGAGATAACTTTTTTTAACAGTAAAAGCTTGTAACCATTTATAAATTTCTTGGCAAATATGCCCAAATATGAGAATTACAAAAATATATACTAAAGACTATAATGGGAATATCTCTAGCCAGGCATTTTAATCCAAGTTTCGGTATTGAAGGGGTTTTTCTTTCTTTTCGGTCTTTTCGTTTGACACTTACCCTACGATCACTTTTGATGGGCGTCTCCTTCAGCTGTGTGGACACAACGGCTGTGCCCATAACGTTGGGACTCATGTTTGTTGTAACGCCGGTAACCATTTCGATATCGGCTATATATTGTTTATGAAGTTTAAGACACAGTTTGATAGTGTTTCCTTTCCTCTTTCTTTTTATTTGTTTTTCACTAGCAACAAATGCAGAAATTTGCTGCGCACTTAATTCAGATTAGTTTGTTGCTCTGCTTAGCTGAGTTTGTTTTCTTGCAGTTCTTGTAACGCTTGTAATTGATTTGTTTAGTTTTCAGTTTCAAGATCACTTTTCACTTTCGCGCAACGAAGAAACTACGTAAATACGTTATTGTCTTGCTTGGCGAGTTTGTTCTTAATATTCCTCCGCTTATTTTCAAGAAGCAACCGCACGCTACGAGTTACGGCAAGCGAATGGCTGTCTGGTTCTGAATGCAGCGCGATTAAACGTTTGCCGAAGTGCGACGAGGCGAACGTCGACGATCGGTACGACGGCGAAATGGCGATGTGTGCGCGAGGCGAGTTTGCGTCAGTGTGTGCGTGTGTTTGTGTGTATGCCGTCAGTAGTGTTGTGTGCGTATTTGCTGGCGACCGACCACCTTATCGCTGGGCTTACAGTAGACGACTGACGATTGATCGACAGGTTCGTTGGCTAAATCGAAATCGCCGCAGCGAGACGCGGGCAGCGCGAGCCACACGACCAGTCGGCGGCATATTTACACACTCACACCAGCAGACACGCATATACAAGATATTCGGCTGCATACATTTGCGCTTGTGTAGGTAGCACCGATGTCGGGTCTACCTGTGTGCGAGCAGTTGTTGCTTCTGCTTCTGCTTCTGCTGCTGCTGCTGTCAGTTTACCTAAGCAGCGGCCTTTGCGAGAGAGCACAGTTACTCATACGCCCCCCGCTCCCAGGGAGAAAAAAAAGCACTGCAAGTTCTATTGGGCATTTCTTCCTTTTTGGAAATATCAAAACCCCCTGTGAGCGTGCGAGCGGGATTCACATATGCGCGAGAGCGCAACACAGTCATAGACAGAGACGGAGACAGCGCGAGCGCTCGTTGCGCTGATTCATACGGCCAACGCGACGACGCGACGTCGTCCATAGAAGGTGAAAATAGCAAACGGCAGCAGCTCACCCAGAGACTTAATGTTAATATGACGCCACCCCAGCGCCGACAGGTTCGTGCGCCTCATTGCTTGGCTGTTAGTGTATGGGTGTGTGTGTATGTGATATGATGTCGTGATCAGTGGGGTAGCTGAACAGTAAACAAGATCACAAGGTTGCGGGCGCTGTTGGGCCTGTGCGCACGCCAAGCGGAAGCGGGCGGCAGCGCAGCACCTGCGTCACCTACAATCTAACCACACACACACATGTGCACACGCGAACAGACAATTGCTCCAAATTCTATGAACATTTAATTTTTGGGCTGCGCGCCATGTAACTGTAACCCATTCCGCATGCCAGTCGCCACAATTAAGCCAGAGAAGGTCACTTACACTAACACACATACGTGAGTGTGTGTTTGTGTTTAAATCAATCAATGCTTAGCGGCAAGGCTGAAGTGCGCTTTACACGTGCGTCTGGCGACGCTTTGATTCGTTTTTATGTTACCTACGTGCGGCGCGGACTTTCACGTTTAGAGTTATCAGTTGCCCGAAGGTTGGAGCTTTAATCACTCCAGGCAACAAAAACTATAAAATTTGTTATTTCCAGTCGCTGTGTAGACGAATCTAAACTATTTATCCGGTTTATGTTTGTAGAGCACTGTCTGTATGTATGTATGTATGTGCAAAATGATGTAAGAAATCAATGTGCGCAGAGATAACAGAACATGTGTACACATACACCCACACAGACTCATGCGTGTAAATCAGTTGAAAACGAGAGCGAAAGTGGGAGCAATAGAGCGTCAAGCCATCTGCGCACTCAGCATTTCGTGTAAAGTTCTTGTAAGCTGAGCTTGCAAAAGCTTCTAGAAGAAATGCTCTTATACACATACACACATATAAAAATATGTTTAATGAGCGCTAGTTAAAAGCTTGCTGGAAGAACGTTTTGAATGAAAGCTTCCCAAGATGCAAAACTGAGTATGTGAGTGTATGTGAGTGTTTGTGTGTGTATGTGCATATTAAAGGTCTATAAAATGCAGCTCTTAATTGCCAGATTTTGCGTTGTTTATGCATTTTGTTAAGTGGGTCAACTTTCGGTGCCGCGTGTTGCGTTGCATAGTGTATAAGTCACGAGTTTTATGCGTTTTATGGTTTGTTTAGAAGGTTGCCACGTCGGGCGGCAGTCGGACAGCAGAGACCCCCGGCCAGAGTCGGACGTCGGACGTCGGGCAACACCTTCGCGTTCCAATTACAATTTGGCAGCCGATCAAAAGGCTGCCGCCCGCGGCCGGCGTCGCTGGCGGCACTTGTGCATGCCAATTTAATTGCATACTGGCAGCGTTTACATCATGTGGCTGCTGACGCTGCTGTTGTTGCTGCTGCTGCTGCTGCTGCTGCTGCTGCTGCTTCTGGCCAAAAACAGCAACTGGCAGCTAAGGTGTAGGATGTGGCACACAGATAAACCCATACACAAGCAAATACAGTTGTTTGGCGCGCCTGATCGCATGCAGCGTCTAAAATAAACTGTGGCAAAAATTTATAGTCTGCCCAAAAAACACACACACACGCGCACTCACTAACACAAAAAAAGAACGCAAAAATGTGCGCATTGCTAATTGCGTCTAAATTTAAATAAAGAGCCCAGCGGGAGCAGCGGAACAGAGCGCCAGAGGCTGCGGCGTTACACCAATGACAGCGACGCTGGCAGCGACGCCCACGCGCCAGACGCTGCCCTGCTGGCAACAGCGCAGCAGCAGCAACAGCAGCAACCAGCCCCATGTAACTAAAAATAACAGCGTGAGAGCGTCAAATCGAGTGAGAGTTTAGATCCGTTGGCAGAGAGAGAGAGATGAGTAAGCTTCACGGCCGCCCCCATGCAAAATACATTTTTCGCCTACATTTCGCTGTGCTTTGCGCGCGCGTCTCGCGATTAAAACGCCATAAAAATCGCCAACGCAGACGCCTGCATGTGTAAAGCGCGCGTGAAATGCGCTAAACGCACTGCACTATTATTTTCGGCGCGATTGATGTTGCTGCTGCTACGCTTGTTATTGTTGTTGTTGTCATGCACTTAATGGCGCTGCGCTTTTTGGCAATACAACAACAGCAACTGAGACACAAATCTCTGTCCAATTGTTTTTGTTGTGCAAGTATTTTATTACTCATTAACGTAACGACGCATTTTGGGCCAACGGGCCGCAGCCGCAGCCGCAGCCGCTGCCAACGGCGCCGCTGACGTCGCACAGAGTTCAATACGGAATGCTCGACAGGTTGTGGGGGAAGGGGTGGGAGTTGGGGGCACCTTGTTTTTTTATTTGCGGCAGCCGCGTCAGCAAAAAAAAAGCAAAGAACTTAAAAAAATTCAAATACAAATAAACAACGGTAGACGTTCTAAATTTAGCAACAGGTAAAAGCTGAAAACAAACGGTTTGTTTTTTATTTTGGTCTTTATTTTTTGTTTTGGGTGGGGTAGCGGCTTTATAAGGGTAAAGACAGATCGCGTGATGCGGAAAAGAGAGATTTGGATGAAGGGGTAGAAGAGGGAAAGGCAAATATACAGCTAAATGACGACACGCAAAAGGTTCCGTTAATTTTAGCTCCAATAATTCATATTTTTAGGCACGATCGACTCATAAGTTGAGAATCATATTTATTTAGCTTTGGTTAGGGGTTCTTTGAATGAAAATCATAAATAAAAAATATGATTAAAATCAGACAGAGTATATTATAATACAGTTATATTAGAGTTGCTTTGATTTATAAATTATGATATTTCTTTTTGTGCCAAAAGCCTTTAACCGTTGCTTTATGTGCAAAAACTAACCCAGAACTTGAAAAACTTTTAAAGATACACCCAACATATGATTTTTTCTTAATAATTGTTAAGGAGAGTGTGTATGAAACAAAGAAGCTTGAAAATTCTTTGTCTCTAACTAATTCCATTTCAGGCCGAATTCAAATCTCAGACTCTACCTTAATCACTGTCTTTCATCCCACTGAGATCCTCTCATTTTGCAGCTCAGTCTACCATTTTGGATAGTTCTCTGATGGCTTGACTTTTCGACTTTGCACTGGGTGGGTCGCTATTCCACGACAGAGTCAGGTTTTATAAAGTCAACTGTTTGGCTGTTTGGTAAATATTCATGAAATTTCCGGGCAAAATAGACGAAACAGACGGCAAGTTAAGAGCAAATCCTTTCGCTAGAACTCGAACAATGGATTTGATCAACCCTTTGGCATGGATTCCGTTCTGCTTGGAACAGTAGCTCCTGGGCGTTCCTCAGCAAGTACGTTCCGCCGGACAGCGAAAGGATTTAGGCGCTGCTCCTATGGTACGGAGCTTAGTAGCGACCGCGTTAATTAAATCGCTTTGGACACGCTCTGGACATGGCCGCAATGATGGGCGAAAGGGTTTTTCGAAAGGATTAGAGCGCGAAACAGTGGCACCAGGTACCTTGGCTTTCTATTAACAGGATGATCATGCACATCAAAGGGCTAAAACCACACACCCATAAAACTGACCGTGCAACAATGGGAACAAACGCGTGCACAGGACACTGGACGCCGGACAGAGGACGCAGCCGTCCACCACAGCCCGTTCATCAGCCATCAACTCTTCTGTTTATTGCACCCTTTACGCGAGCTGCTTTTTACCTAGTCAAGGGTTCAGCAAAGGATTCCTACCGAACCGTACCGCGCCGAGCCGTACCCGACCCTTCCGATCCGTGACGTGTTTGTTTATTTGCCATAAAAGGATTATGGGCGTGGACAGGTAAAGGCTTCGGCTGCCGTAGGGTTAGACGACTACACGCCCCTGGTTTGCAGTTAACCCGTTGAGTCTTATGAAGCACACGATCTCTTCTTTCATACTTCTTCTCGCTCGGCTAGCTAGACTCTCAATCCTCTCCCTCTGGTTGCTTCTCCTTAGTATCTCTCTCGGAGTGTTGTTGTTTACTTTGGAACAAACTTCTATCATAATTTCCGGTAAAAAAAACTTTGTCTCATAAAAAACAACAAGCCAAAGGCAAGAAAAAAACTGTTAGCCACGTTCCGTTGCGTAGAGTTACGTAAAAAACGAACGTAGTTCCACGTAAACGGAGGATCGCGAATTCTTTTGCGAATCTCTTGGTTGACAACAAATTGCATAAAAAATCATTTTTCACTAACAGCGTTTACGAGTACGTTAAAAAAACGAAAAATTGGGAATTATAAAAAATGGCAAGGATCTTAACCCCGGGCTGGGCCTCAAGGATGAGGATGGGTTTGAGTACAAACAAAAGCGCAACATGCAGAAGGATTTTATGGTTTTATTTAGGGTTATTTACGGTGTTCGCCTCAATGCCAAATCAATTGGCGTGCAAACGTCAACTCGTCAGCTCTCTTACTCTATTGCGCGCTCTTTCACTCCCTATTGCCGCCTATATCCCTCTCCCTCCCTCCAGTTGAGTGTGTGTGTGTTTACCTGCTGCGCGAAGGAGTAAACAGCCGCGAAAGAGTTCGTACCTAGCGTTAGACTCGCGCCGAAAGAGGTTTTTGGCATAGGGTAGAGTTTAGGGTTTCCACGGATTAGCTGGCTGGTCAGCGGGTTTGGCTTTATGAGCGTCACGCTAATGTGCCGCATGTCCTTGATGGGTTGCCTGGTTGCCTGCTTGCTGCTTACTGGTTGCCGGTTGCCGGTTGCCGGTTGTTGTTGCTGCCTCCGAGATGTTGCTGCTTGTCCGATTCGCAAAGAGTTTTTACGACACGCAAGCAGCAAAAACAATAACAACAACAACAATAACAACAACACAACAACAACAATAGCAACAACTCATTGGACAGTCTTTGAATCCTTGCCAATTTCCGGGAATGTTATTTGCGTGGTCCGCACGTTTGGTCTACCAAAAATGCCGCCAGCCAGCGCCAGAGGGCGCTGCGCATAAATTTCGCTCTAATCGGTTTGGGATGCTCTAAAAGGCCGCACCGCCTAATTTGGCCCCAAAAAGAACATTTGGCCAGCTAATTTTTAGGTAACCGCTAATTGTCTGCTGTGCACCGTTAGACGAGCAGCTGGCGACCGTCTGCCTTCTCGATAATCTACATAAATATTTGCCTAATGACAGGATGTTTTTCGCCACGAACCGATCGACAGAGTTTCCCACAGCCAAAGATCTTGAGTGGGCGTCGTGTTTGGTAGCCAAAGCAAAAATGCAAAATGCCATTAAAAAAAAATAAACTGCAACAACAACAACAACAACAACAACAACATTAACAACAAAATGCGATGCGATGCGATGCATTCATGTACGTATATAGATCGCTGAGGTGCTAAAAATGTTTTACGAGTCTTCACAAATCGTGACCAGACTTTGACTCAGCCTCAAAGTTCGGCTACGGCTCCGATTCAGACTCCGTCTCCGACTCAGATCCAAACTCAGACTCAGACCCAGACCCTGAGACCAGAGTCCAAGCGTAGAAGGTGTTGAGCATATAAAATGAGGCAAAAAACGGAAACAGTTAAGTCCCAGATAGTTAGGGTATACATGAATCAACATAGGGTAGTTACAAATCAGCAAATTCCTATTCACAGATCTGAAATAATCAATGAGCAAATTTTTGTATTACAAATTAAAAATAATTGGATAGTAGATATGAATAAATACTATTTCTTGAAAATTAATATATATAGAATAACAAGCTCATCTATTAATACAATCAGAAACCCTATAAGGAAATTCTGCAATGTAAGGCCAAATAATAATAATTGCATAGAATATAGAAATAAATATTATTTCTTAAAAATTATTATAGATAGGATAATAAGCTCATTTATAAATACAATCAGAAACCCTATAAGGAAATTCTACAATGTAATACAAATCCTACCTTGTTACAAAGCTCAATATTAAGCAGAAACACCCCAAATAATTTACAGGGTATCGACGAGCAACAAGGGAATCGCGTGCAAAGGAGAAGCTTCAACGACACAATCGCCAAGTCAGGCCAAAGAAATCGACTCTGGCATCGATCATAAATGCCCGCAGAACGAAGAATGGGAATCGGGCATCGGGCGTCGGGAATGAGAATGGGAATAAAAACAGAAGACGGGTTCCTCTGCCGACTGGGCCTCATTGCATGCACTATTGAACTTTCTGAATGAAACCGACAGGCAGCAGCAACTGCCGCAACTGCAACAACAACTAACAGCAAAAACAACAGCAACAACAGCAACAACTAGCAACAACTGCCACAACTGCAAATGCAACCAGTTGTGGCAACAAGATGCCCAGTCAGGCGTTTGTTGCGCCAACGGCGAGCTGTAATTTACACTCCTCAACGCTGGGGTGGCGTTGCCGCAAGATCTCTGCCAGCAACTCAGCCACACAGCATCCCAAGCCGCGTCGTCACAGCGGGCAGCTTGTCACGATAGGAGTTGCAGTTGCAGTCGGAGTCGGAGTCGGAGTCTGAGTTGGCTGAGATCATGCCCGGCGATTACCTAAACGCACACTCCTAGGGGGAAGAGGAGGCGGGCTGGCAGAGATCCTTGAGCTGCGGCTGCATAAATTATAATGTGAGGGGCTGACCGGTTGCTGCTTTAGCTGCTGCTTCTTTGGCTGCTGGCACACTTATTGCGCAAAAAAATAAAAAATAAAAAAAAAATAAAAAACACGCGCTCCACGAAGCATGGCCAAAGAGCCGGTCGCGAATTCGAACTGCCACTGGGACAGTCGCTGACTGGCGGTGGGGATTGGGACTGGCGAGTGGGTCTGGCCCTCGATCTGCTGATCGTCGTCGCGCCGGCGCATTGTTTTCATTTTATGGAGATTAACATTTTGCGTCTGCCAACGACGTCGCCGTCGCCGCCGACGCCGCCGCCGCCGCCTTCGACTGATATCAGCATCTGACAAGCATCCAAGCATCCGCTGTCGCTGCAATAACTTGGCTGCAGTTGCCTGAATACCCTGACAGAGGCTATGATGACCGGGCTAGCCGTTTTGTAACAGATTACTTTATAAATTTGCATAACTCATTAATTACGAAAATAAAGGGTATTAAACTGGAGAAACATTTTTGTTTCCCAAAACCCAGACAGGGAATTCGTACGAGGCGTAAGCCAAACTATTTTTAATTGCATTTTACTCGGTTTCTTACTTTGACTTTTCTTCATTTTTCCAATTTCTAATCAAGTTACATTTGCCATAACCAAGAAGGGTATTCAGAGTGCTGCTTGATCTAAAGTGTAAGTTCAGTTTTGATTGTTGTTGGGTCTCCCTTACAGATTTTACTTGTTTTTCATTTGGGCAAGTCACGACCCGCGTAATGAGCCGACTGCAGCTCCATGGACCGGGACTGAGGCTTATGATCTTCTCTTTGTCTGTTGCAAAAGGAAGTCGCAACTGCCTGAGTGCCTAACTGCCTAACTGACTGACTGACTGACTGCAGACCAACAACAAAACTAAAAAAAAAAAAAAACAGAAAAAATGTTAATTTTTTCCCATTGGGCAATGCGCCGATAATTAACCTCGTTGGTGTTACGGCTGCTGAGCGGCATGGAAATCGATCGAGCTGCTGAAAATTGAAATTCAATTTATGAATACGGCCGCGACACGCCTTTAAATATATATATATATGCATATACATATATGTATGTATCTGCATATGGGATAGTCGGAACTAATCATTTTTGACATGCTTCATGGGGAGAGAGTGAAAAGAAAATGGAAGGGAGTATGAGTTATTAACGGGTTGTTTGCCCATTATGCAATGGAATGGATAGCTCGGAGAATGTGCAGGAGATGCGGAGAACAAATGGAATATGAATACAAGTTTAAAGTTTATGTATGTATATAGTATGAGACACAATATATTCAGAAAACTTAGTTTTTATTTTACCTACATATATTAAATTTCGAATTTATTGATAAAATAATTAAGAAATTTATTAAAAGGAAATAATAAGTAAGTAATTATGGATGTATGTATATACAAAAATTTTGAATGTGCTGAAATATATATACATTTTTCCTTCAATTGAGTTGTTTGTATTGTTCGTGTTTTTCCTTTCCTTTGAATTTCAGTTGGTTGAAAATTAACTTTTGGCTATTGAAACTCGTTTTTTACGATCCTAAGCCTTTAACTTATAGCCACAATTTTTCGCTAACCAATTTTTCACGCTCTTTCCAAAGCAACGAGAATTTCTTTGTCTCGATCAACGGGTCACATTTGACTTTTTGGCTTTTCGACTTAAAGAGGAAACAAGAAACTCAAGGCTGCATTTTTTAAGCCTTTTTAACATAAATGGTAAAAAAGTAAATTAGAAAACAGTTTATGCTCTGCTAATCAAACCGAATTCCGCGAATACTAGTTCCAGAATTCCGTTTAACCCGTTGCTAAAAAACTCCTCCATAAAAAAAACCTAGCAAAAAGATCGAGCAGAATGCAACGCGATTCCGCGAAGTGCATAAAAAAGTGCCTGAACCTGAACCTGAACTCTGGCAAAAAGAGTTGAGAGCAGAGCAGAAAGGCTTAAAAAACACAGACGAAGGACCTCGGCCATAGACAAAAAAGGACGAGCAGCAGGCGGAACAAAAATGACAATTGCCACAAAAGGAGGCAATTGTGTCGGGCAACCCGTAAAAAATGCGACCGCAACAAAAGGATGGAAGGGAAAGGCTTCAGCAAGGACATCGCTCGGGTTAAAAAAGGGAAAAAAAATAAAAAATGAAGAGAAAAAACGAAAGTCAACTATTGAGAGGAACAAAAGCAACGTGCGCATTGCACATTATTAGCCAGGGCTTCGGACGAGGAAGGATGCGATAGTAGTTGTTGTGTGGCATGTGGCATGAGGCAAGTCATAAAAGCGACGGGCGTGTGCGCGAATTGTGCGTTCCAAGGTTGGCGAAAGGATGCGCATCGTTAATCCTTGCACGCCGATTTTCGCGTATTCCGCCGTGTTTGCAAATATTTTGATTTCGAAAATAAACAATACGCCCACCGGAGCTGCTCCGAACCGGGTTCAGGTCAGCAGTTCAGTGAAGGGCTTGGCCATCCGGCAAGGATTAGCCACATTTAACCATGACGAAGGCGAGAAATTCCAACGAATCGGGGCGTTCTCCGTTTAGCAAAAGGATTACGGCCCATTTCGACCATAATTAGTGACAACAAGTTGTAAATGGCCAACAGTCCACTCAGCCAGCTAGCTAGCCATCTAGCCAGCCAACCAGCCGAGATTCCCAAAACCCTTAACCACGTCAACATGCCAAATCAAAAGTTAAATGAAATGTCACACACACACAAATTCATGAGACCGACCCATCGAAATACCCTGCGAAGGTCAGTTCTATGTAAATTCGACAATCACTGAACCAATTTTTTTGCTAAATCACATAAAAGTAGAATTCCGAAAGGGTTTTTACTATTAAAACACGAACAATGTCACAGCACGTAGCGCTCTCCTTTTTTAACGATCGCTTTGTGAGTTTTTTGTGTTCGCGATCTAGTTCGGGTGTACGAATACCCTTTATTCCGGGAACAACTGGGTATGTTTCCATTCTCTCTTTTTTTCTGTTCCGCCGTGTCTCGGTTTGAGGCAACTTTTTGTCGTCGAGTTGCGTACCCGGAATTCTTTAGCCCAATTTTCACTTTAAGGCACGCAATTTCGAGTGCGTCTTTTATGATATTTACTGTTTAACATTTTAATTGTAGCAGCAAGGCTAAAAACACTTTATGGCTCAGAGAGAGAGAGAGAGAGAGAGACAGACAGAACGGGAGTGTAACAGAGAGAGAGTGAGATAGAGCGAAGCTGGTTGACAGGGAAAGTGTTGACATTGTTGGTCGGTCGGTTTAGACACCAAATTAGCTTCACTTCAATTCAATTCTGTTGAGTTCCATTTTTGACTATTTCCAATTTTGTCAAGGCTGGACGAGTTGTCATTAGCTAAGGTTAAGATGGCTCATTAGGCGCAAGGGTAAAAGCCAAAATGAGAGCAAGAGTATGTTCACAGTTTGAACAGCACTGGACTACATAAGAGTTGAGTCAGGAAACAGCAACAAAATTGGTGGAACGGATGTGCTGTTCAAGATATTGAAAATTTGTTGAAATATATAGAAGAAATATCTAGATAAGATAAGTATGTATGTATCTATGAAAATGAAATGAACAACTGAGAATCTTAAGATTATGTTACACATATGAGTATAATAGGGTATATCTGTATATCATTAGGTAAATATGTATCTGTAAAAATTTGTAATAAAAAATATGAAATGTCTTTCGATTTGTATTGAAAAATGTACGGTTTTTGGAACTAAAGATAAATCGTAGATTGAATTAACAAATTTTCTTATTAAACCAAAGGATTTAAAGCTTATCAAAACGAATCAAAATTAAATTTTATTGATTCCAAAAAAAAAGTATCTTAAGGATAAACAAAGCAACGATTTCCCTACAGCCACTGACCACAAAAAAAAAATAAAAGAAAGAGAACGAGAAGGAGAAAAATAACGTTGCGCCACGTAAACCACAAGAACTAGAACAATTATTAGCTAAAAATTGGGTCGCAGCCGGCGTAAACAATGCAAATTTGCAAACAAGTCACTGAAAACCACGAAAAAAGAACAGCAGGCCGGGCCAAAAAGGCAAACAAAGTAAAAAATTAAGGGCCAAACAAAAAGAATTGGCTCAGATTCCCAAATGCAGGTCGGCCAGTCAATGGACAACTGTGATATATATGCCGTATATATGCGGCTGGCCGCAGCGAAGTGCGACAATTTTTGCACGTGGACTGCACTCATAAAAAATAATTAGACCAAAAAATGCGAACGCTCAGCCGAAAATCTGGGCCAGCGGAAAAATTGGGAAAAGATTTCCCTGCAAACTGTCGACGACCTGCGAAATTCAAGTTAAAAATTCGCTCGCAGGTCGCCGGATCCGTGTTGTCCTTATTTTTTGTATTGTTTGCGAATTTCGTCTCCTATTTTTTTTTGTTTGTTCGTTTGTTTGTTGTCTTGTGTTTTGTCACGTGCTGCGCCCCGGCCAGGTCCTTGGAACAGGACCAAATTAGGCAAAATTATGTCATGCCGCGAGGCGATTCTGGAACGAGATCAGAACATTGAGAGCGCGTTTTCATTCTTGCGAGAAAAAAAGAAAATTTTATGAGACCGCTCATAAAACATATTTCTGCCCACTTACGTAAGAATTTTGCGTGTCCTTTTTAAGTCCATGTGCCCTCACCTTGAGAGTTTACGCAAAAATCGGCCTGGCTGCAAGATTTTGGAATAGTTTTGCGTTGACTTTTGCTTCTTTTTTTTGGTTTTTGTTTGGTTTTATTTGGGCTCATTAGAGGACATGGATTTTTGCAGAGTCAGAGCAAAACAAGGACTCAAGGACACGCCGCGCGCTGTAATTAAAAGTTTTTAATAATAACACGACTCAGCCTCATTAATTATCGTCAGCGTCAAGAAACGAGAGTCCGGCTAAAAGTCTCCCCAGTGTTCGGTTCCAGGCAAATCGTTTTGCACATACTCGTAAACAACATTATCAAGGGGCCCGTCCAAATGCGATTAAGTTGGCAACATTAACTGGCGACAGCTCCCCAAGCAGCAGCCGCAGCAGCAGCAGCAGACGTAGAAGAAGAAGAAGAAGACTGAGATGGCCAACAACCCGTTCCCCACAACTTTCAGTTGCAATTAATCAAAGCAGCCGCAGGTAGGCCGGCCGGCAGGCAGGTAAGAACCTGATAATCGATATGATATTAGCAAAGATTTCTTATCAACCGAATCGTCGTTTCTACTTAAAGTCGTACATTAAATTGATGATAATGTCCACTCGCAAAGTTATGCCGTAATGTGTATAAATTGATTTGTATTTAATCTGTCATTATTTGTATTTTTCATTAAGCACAAATTAAGCATTCAAATTAATGCAGTCTTATCGATAAGCATGTATGATGTTATCGATAAGGCTTCGCAGTCTCTGAGCGCCAATGTTGCCAGACAGCATAGCTTTTACATGCTTTTTCAACACTTGCTGCCCTTCAAAAAGAAAAACATTTTTTAAACAAAAATGCGAATGCAAGTTTTTGTATTATTTGCTGCTCCACTTTTGAATCGGTTGCAGAGCTTTGAAACTGTAAATGAGTCGAATTCCCAGGCAATGTTTCTTTACACAGCCTAATTATCACAGCCTTTTTTTTGAAAATGGGGGACAACTGTAAAGATGGAGCAGCTGGTCAAACGAATGAATGGAACCAAACCAACAATTGTCGCCAATTAACATGGATTTTTTCGCTCTTATTAGTTTCCCAGTTGGAATTGGAGCCTACGTCTCTGTTATTAAGCGTGGAGTCTTGTTGCCTGTTTGGGGCATTGAAAGGGCGCATTAATCAGCCTCGACAAATCGAGTTGCAGTTGCGTGAAACGAGTAGCGCATTGATTACGCAAAATATATGTAAATTATATACATATGTATGTATGTACATATGTATGAATGTTTTTTTCCCTCTCTGTTGTCAGTTCGCTGCGATAACGATATGAGTATTTCAATTCGAAGGTTTCCAAAGCGAACACACTCGTCGAATCGCCCAATCATTTATTATTGTTTTTAATGGCATGACACACACACACACACACTTTCGCACAAGGAGCTAATGACAAGCGACAAGTCAGCGAGTCAGCGATTGCACAGGTGGAGAATCCGCGTCATCCGCTGGCGGATTCGCTGGGGCCCGCTCTCTGACACGCTTCTGGCCAATGCCAGTTGCATGCGCGCTTTGTTTTGGATGAAATCGAAACGCGACGCCCTCGTGTGCACTCCGATGCGCCCCACTTCTTATCGCATGCTTAAACTTATACAACAAACAAAATAAAAAAAAAAAAGAAAGAAAAACACAACAATAAAAAAAGAAAAAAAAAGTTCTGAAAGTGCACATTGCAGCACGTACCCACCCGAGCGACTTCTTCAAGTACAGAGCTGTAACCGAAGCGGGGTTAATGCTGCTTTTATATAACTAGTAAGTGGAGCGGCCTTTCGATTAGAAATCATATCATATCTAGGTATATCTAAAGGAAAAGAGACAGTTCATTCTATACGGAATTTTTTGTAGAAGCAGCTCAGTTTAAAGGTTATTAGATATGGACTAGAAATTAAAGTTTTAACTTCTAGGGAAAGAGATATTTATTTTCCCTGCGAGGGTGTAAGATAAGCTAATTAGATGATAGATATTTGACTCTCATGCCACCTCAGAGCAGTATATTCCATGTTTTTTTTGGCCATGGCTTTTCTCTTTATATATATAGGACGTAGCTCCCTCCAAACAATAAGTTAATCGGGCTAGCCTTGCTTTTGACTCCATCTTGTGACTTCTCTACCAGCCATTCCTCTAACACGATTTACTCTAACATCATGCTGTGGAAGTCTTCTAGTGACCGCTAACCACAGACTCATCAAATCTCAACGTTTAGGCAACCTTCTCGAGTTAGAAACAGGCTAATGGCAGCCCAATTATAGCTTCTATGCCAGATATATATAGAAACCACTCAAAAAATGCAACAATTAGGGCCTAATTTCTGGCCAGGTCTGGCCTTGAGCGTATCCGAGTTGGGTTGCATCGAATTAGATATGCCCAGGAAGCGAATTCAAAGGAAATCGCACGCAGATTCCGCTCCTGTTCCCAATCCCCTTCTCGTCCCTCTCAATTTTCATTGGCAGGCGAGTGCTAAAAAGGGTTTCACCGAGCAGCAGGAGGATCAGGAGCAGCAGCAGCAGCTGTTTGCAGTCCATAATTGAAGCATTCCGTTGGTAATTGGTGGCGATTTTTTATGCCCAACGCATAAATTAACACCAGATGAAGCTGAGGAACTCTTGAGGAACTCTCAACTGGTTGGAAATATGCAGCCTCGACAGATTTGTGTAATTGCAGAATGAAAGGAGATTCGGATCTTCCCTTTCTTTTCTTTTAGGGCTTGGCTTTGTAATCGGAGTCTTTGAGCTTTTAATACTTGTGTCCTAAGTCGGGCTCGAATCCGGACCTGATTATATAGTTCGGGGACTGGCAGGCAATTTAATTTTGGGTCAGGGGAGGCGATTTTATATGTTAATTTTGTGCGGACTTTTTGGCAGCGTTTTGTACCTCATTAGAGCGGCGAAAGCGCGTTTACAAGTGTTAAATTGGCCAAATTACGGGTTGTTAACAGGATATAAAAGTAAAAGTGTCGGCCAGGCCAGGACAGGCCAAGCCAGAATGCAACAGATTGCAGCAGACATGCAGCAGGTGCCACAATTCAATTTGCAACGCACAAAGAAAAAACAAAAGAACTCAAAATAACCAAAAACAAAAAAAAAGTAAATAAATTGGCTCTTAAGATGATGATATTTTAAGTACTACATTGATGTTTATATTAATGGATGTGCAATGCAGTTCCCAATGATAATTTATATGCATCTCAATCTGAACAATAAATAAGGTGGAAATTTATTTTTATTTCCGAAATTTCGAATCAGTTTTTACAGAGTTTTTAAAGACCTGGACACCTAAAAAACTCTGTGATGTAAATCTTGTTCAAGTTATACATGCAATTATAATAAAATAAAATATTAAAAAAAAAAACACTTTAAATTAATTAGAAGTAATAAAAAATCATTTGATAAACAAATTTAAATACATTTAATCTTGAAACAAAAAACTCCAATTTTAAAGTGCTAAGAATGCAAAATTCGTATTTCCTTTAACATTTTTAAAATATTCTTCAAAATTAGAACAAAATACTGAAATTCAAATTTTATTAAAATTGAATTCTAAACAGGATGCAAAAGTAAAAGCAAAAGTGTGCACAAAAGCAGGTGGCATCAGCATTGGGCAGTGCTCAATAGAATTGGCTTTGGCTTTGGCTTTGGCTATGGCACCACATCGCACCGGAGTGGATCAGAACGGACCGTCAAGGCAATTGTTTACCCAACCCGTCGACTGATTTATGCACAAATGCAAATGCAAATGCAACTTCAAATGCTAATTGCGGCGACGGTCAAAGACACGATCACGACTTTGGCGACTCCAGTTGGAAGACAGTTCGTCACAAATCAATGGAGCTCGAGTGGATCGAGTGGATCGAGTGGATCGAGTGGGGACGGCATGTGCAGAAGAGCTGCCACCAGCACTCGGTGGCTCATTCATATGCAAATCTGGTGGTGGCCACAAATGAAATGCCAACACGCAGCAAAGCAAACAGAGCATCGAATTGCAAATTATGGTCGAGCTGCTCCCATCGGACGAAGCTCCGTCTGAATAATTCCCCAGTTAGATACGAAGTAGTCGATTCCCTGTGTCGAGTCGATTGTGGAGCCAATGCCACAGCTCGAGGCTGAAGCGCGTGCCCGCGGCTCAAACTTCCGCTCCGTGGCATTATCTACGAAAGCGTGGCCGGAGCTTTGGGAGCCTAATGCCTGACTTTAGATTTGCCTTCCAGGAATCGCTGCCTTCCACTCTGGTGACAAAGTCGTCGCCCCATTAGCATAACACACACTCTCACACACATGCACACATACAAAGAGGCCTTCATGATGATGATGATGATAATGATGATGATGCTTCAGTCCTCGACTGCGGCGGATGTACGCTTGATTATGTTGTTTCGACTGCTTCGACTGCTTCGACTGGTGCTGCTGCTGGGAATTGGAACTGGGATTGCGAGTTGAACCTCTTCCGTGCCTGACATTAATCACTTCTCAGCCTAAGTTTTAAGCAAACAGCGCGCGACTGACGCCAGTCCCAGCCACCAAAACGGTGGCTATCAAAATAGTTTTCTACACGTTCCAGCCCACCCAAAAGGGACAACCGGACAAGTGGACAACCGGACTGCTGGACAGCTGGACAGCTGGACATTTGACTACCGTCTCAATGCTTGTGCGATCACGATCACGCGCTTCGCCGAGGCTTTGTCCTAATGCCGTGCACAGTGCAAATGTTTATTCAAGACCATCTCAAGCCGATCCTAAGTAGCCAAAAAGGATTTGCCTGTCGCCGAAGCAGTCGTCGTTGTCGTCGTCGTCGTCGACGTCTCCGTCATCGTTAATGTGCAGGCAAACAAGCGTGATGTGGCAATTGTCTGGGGAGCGGCATCTGTCTTCTAAGTAGCCCATAAGTCGAGGTGTAGATCCATTAGCTACCAACCGACAAGTGTTCCTGTGTGGCCCGCTCTTTGCCAGAAGTCGTGTGGGTGTGTCCACAAACACGAGACTCTATCTCACTCTCGTTCTCTCTCTCTCTCTCTCTCTCTCGCACACACTCCCTCACTCTCCTATTTGCACAGCGATTGCACCTCCGGGAATTGTTAAGTCAGAGTCGCTTCCACAGTTCTCGAAATCTTGCGCTTGAGTGAGATCTACAAATTTACTTTCTAGTTCATTATACCCTGCTGCAGGGTATTCAAATTGAAAGTCGATATCTGAGAACTCATCAGCTGCATATCAATTATTTTGTTTGAATACTTTTTAAACTATTTATTTTTATATTTTAACTATTCAACCCTTACTTCAAGCCCAATTAGGATTATTTTGTAGGTTAGCTGAAAGTCTAGGTTTTCTATAGATGAATCTAGATTAGATAGATAATTAAAAAGGTTTTCGTCTTTAGACTTTATTTGTAATAAATTGCATTGTATGTCGAGTATATTAGCGGAAATCTAAATAAGAAAAAAGGTCTGACTCTAAGGTAAGCTTCGTAAGCCTCGTTTTTAATAAATAAACCCACATTATATATAAAAAATAGTTGAACCAAATATTCAAAATAGATCAATCACTAGGAGCTCAAGATTTTATGCAACTCTTCCTCTTCCTCTCCAGAGTAAAGCCTATGAAGACGTTTCATTTCTTCATTGTTGATGAATGAAAACCTTGCTGTATGCATAATTAAGAAAATGTTTAATTAATAATGTGCTAAAAATATGGCAGAAGCTTTTGTTTGAATAGCAAAACTATAGTTAAGAATCTGCCATAAACTCCTATTTGAATGCCTACACTTAAATGCATATTTATAGCCTGCCCTATAAGGCTAATTGCCAATATAAAAAATATGACAACAACAAAACTGAGATTCACAGTCTTTAGACTTAATAGTTTTTATTATTAAAAACCAGTTTGTTATAGTTATACAAGTTGCATAATCATCATCTAAAAGGGAAATTTTGTAGCTTGTAGCGGCGTTCCAGCAAACGTTTTCACTGAATATGCGAATCCATTTCCGCTGCGATTGCTCCCCATATTTGGTCACGTTTCTATTGCCCAAAAAAACAAAAAAAAAAAAAAAGAACAAAAAAAACCAATTTTGATGTGCAAATCCGTATGCGTACGAGTTCCCAGAAGCTCCTCCACACTCAACACTGACGTCAATTATTGGCGTAGTCGCTGCCGTAGCCGTAGCCGTAGCCGTAGCCATGGCCGTAGTCGGAGGCGGGCTGCTAATTTCTTAGGTTGTCCATTGATTAACCGACCGCTGTGCTTTGTGTGAATTGGAAAAAATTTGCTCAATGAATGCGAGTGACTGGTACGGGAGCATACATACATACCAACAAATAATAGCGAAAAGAAAAGAGAAAAAGATGCGGAGAACGGAATGAAATGCGGGCGGAGGCGTATGCGTATGCGGTTAGAGATCTTTATGAATTTTCAGTAGTCACATGGGCATGGGCATGCGGCGCACTCATTAAGCGTACGTAGGAACGTGGAACGTGGAGCGTGGAGCGGAAACGTGCGTCAGGCGGACGACGCGACGGCGCGTGGCCTCCGCTGACGTTGACGTGGATAGCCGGACGGATGGCTGTGGAGTGGAGCAAAGTGGAAGCTAGGCCGTAAACGGGTTGGCACATCGCTCAAAATACTTTACACTAATTGCACTTACGCACGAAATGGCGTTTAACCTTCGGCAGAGGATTAACGCATCCCCGACTCCGGAATCGGCCCGGAGCGAGGCTTAACAGTAGTTAAGCGATCGTTTAAGAGCCAAGCTTTTGTTTCTGTTGCCAATTGCCAATTTTTCAATGCGAACAGCGCTTAAAATGCGATCAGCACAGGTAGATAATGTCGGCCTCATAATGTCCACGATAAGGTACACTGGCTCTTGCCTCCATTCGCGGCGATCTCTCCAAGCCAGCCGGCAGCACCTGCCTCCCTCCCTCTCCCACTCGCTCTCCATCTCGCTCTCTCTCTCTCTCGCGCTTTCTGCCGAGATGAAAGGAGCGGGCTGCACGTCAAGGTTGTCCGGCATTGGCCAGCGAACAAGTCGTTGCCTTTGGACACACAACGGGCACAACACGCGACAATGAATTTCGCATATGTCACAGCCAGGCAGTCAGCCAGCCAGACAGACGGAGGGACTGCGGGACAGCGGGACAGCGGGACAAGCGGACAGACTGACAAACGGAGGAGGCTGCGACGTTGGAGGCGTCCCATGTAAACAGACAGCCCATAAGAGCAGCAGCTGAAAAGCCGCGTAAATGCTGCACTGCTTTTTACTTTTTTCTCTTATTTTATTTTTTGGTATTTTTCTTACATTTTTATTTTATTTTTTTGTGGATCTGACACCGCTGAACAATCACTTTTATTTGGGGATTGTCACGCTACAGTTCAGCTGGCAGGGCATATGCAACTGGCCAAGACTGGCTTAAAACTTAGATATATATATATATATATATATAACTATGTTAAAACCTAAACGATGTTCATAATTTTTGCTTCATTTAGTAATGATTGTTAATTAAGCTAGATATATTAACAAAAAAAATTAAAATTAATTAAGTAGACTCTCCTTACAATTCCATTAATTTATTTATTATAATTCAAATTCAAACCCAATTTTTATATTATTTTAAAAATATTTTAGGCAAGGAAATGACGAATATGAACTTCATTTTAGGCATAAAATGAATCAATGATTATTTTTATTATGCTTCCCACACTTATTTCTCTATTTTCTTAAAGTCTCACAATCTATTGTAGCTCAGTGAGCGATCGTCATAGCCGACTGGGTGGGTGAGTGCAATTTTGTGGCTATCCTTGGGAACGCGTTGAACGCTCGAATGGATTCCGGAGTGCGCGATGTTTCCCTTGGAGCGGCGATCACAATAAATGGGAAGCATCGATGGCTTTTACAGCATTGGGCACAGATATTGGATAATTTTTTTGGCATGCCTGTGCAATTACCTTTATGTTTATGCGAACAAAAACTCCGTATAAGATATATAGTATACGTACATATATATATGTATATATATATATATATATATATATTTATATGTATTTTTATGTGGCTGCACAATGGCAACAGGTGGTCACTCACTTAGGCTTAAGCTGCTTTTATACCGCTGCCCCTTCCACGCTCTTTTAAATAAGAGAGATTTTTGGCTAAGACTGCAGCCAAGTGGCAAAGAGGCCAAATTGAAGGCTGATTGGCTGAGATTCGCCTAATGATGCCTAATTTGAGGCACGGTCAGCGGAAATGACACCGGGAGCCTGTGGCACAGGATCTGGAAAGCCGCGGCACGTGCGGCACAAATCGCTAATAGCGAATGCATGTTGCATGTTGCATGCTGCATGGCAACAGTGGCAGCAACTGTTGCCCGCCTCTTCAGTTGGGGGCACATACAAATGGCCAAGCGGCCAAGCAGCCACTCAGCCACCCACTGCTAATTCAAGGGGGGCGCGTATGTGGCCAACAACAATAATTACAATTTGGCCAAAACAAAAACAAAATGCCTGCTGCTGTTATTTTTGGCCAAGTTGAGTTTCCCAGATTGCGATCGCGAATGCGAAAAACAAATCAAAGGCAAGTTCACGCGTCATCGCCAGCAACACACACGCACACACACTCTCTCATACGCACACATTCACACACACATACACTCCCACACACGCCCACGTCGGACTTAAGAGAAGCGCCTTTCAGGTTGCGGCTGCTTTTCTTCTTTCCTTGCTTTTGCTTTTCTTTTTATTTTTTTTGTGTTAAATGTTCTCTTCTTTTTTTTTTTTAAATTTTGTTGACGGCCCCGTCGCATTGACGTCATTGACGTCCCGCACAAGAATTTGTTTTTCGTGAAAAACATTTTTGCGCTCGCGCCTTTTATAATACTTGTGCTTTATATAGATCAATGGGGCATTACAATTTGTTAACGATGTTTGATCTAGCACGAAATTTATATATCTCGCGCATCAGCTGATGTGAAATACTTTCTTTCTCTCCGTGTAGCTATTCATCTATCTATCTAACTATATGTTCTTATATAATCTATCTGTAATAAACTATTTATGTCTACATTTGATATGCTATATATGTATAGCCTGTATATATATTATATATTATTATATAAGCTGTACACATATTATTCCTTTATTTATATAATCTATCTTCAATTTCTCTCACTATACAATTTTATCAATTTTTCCGCTTTCAGACTTACTTCTCCATATATCATATATATGTATTAACTATTCATTATATAACTATCTATCCATCTCTTTTAAAATATATCTAATTATCTATCTAAATATATTTATATAAATTTATATATCTTCCGATTATTCTATTTTTTCGATCCATAAATATCCTCTCTTCAATCTTAAACCTCGAAAGGGTCTTCGAGATGCGGTCTTTAATTATTTCCTCAGCTTTTCGAGTTCTTATCGTTCTGTATAACATCTATATACTATACGCATGTGGGCAGCCATAACGAAAGATCATATTTGAAATACAATTTTGCTCGGTTGTCTGCTGACGCCCGTTTGGCATTGTCTGGGCCCAGATCTGTGGGCCCAGCGATTGTTTTTTTTTTATTCACTGGCTATTTGCGCCTCTGTTTATTACCAATTTTAGCCGGCCTGGTCTGATCGTCATCACCTGGTTCTGGAGCTCATTCTCTGGATGCTGTTTGGGGCTAAAGCGCGTCATCGACGCACGTCAGTGGGAGAAATTTTGGTAATGGAAGGGATTATTGAGGGGGGTTCAAGTGTAGCCAACTATTTTTAGCCATGAGACGAGCCGCTGAAGTATTTTGGTCATCAGTGCAAAAACAAGCTGTGGGTCGCTGTTGATCGACGGACAGTTTTATTTTTCCAACAAATTATTTATACGCAAAATCGCATTAGAATTATTTATAAATGCCTGCGAGACGACCTTGTTGTTGTTGTTGTCAATAGTATTATTATTGCTGTTGTTGTCGTTGTTGTAGCTGTTACGGCGTGGAGCACGCCACAAGCGTAGCGTCCTTCACCCTCAATTATTGCACGGCTATAAATGCCATCGAAATATGCGCATACCAAATAAACCATCCAAAATTTTCCTGTTGTGGGCGGCTTTTTATAAATAAATTGAGCGCCAGCGACTGTCACAGCTGGACGAAAACAAAATTAATTCAATTTTCCTCAACAACAAATTCAAATTCCAGAAAATACCAACGGAACATCGAATAAAAATAGATTTAGTAACGATTGAACTGCTTTGAAGGTTATGTAGAAGCTGTACGTATGTATGAATGCAACGAACTCAGAAGATATACAAGAAAGAGACATAAAATTATATGTATATATGTATGTACATATGTGCTCTCCCTTAACGCGAATCGAGTTTGATTCAAATTATCGATTAATAACTATTTCCAGGTTACAGAGGGTTTACAGATTTAGTCTACCTTCGCAGTAGCAAGGTAAAGGGTATCTTCTTGTCCCCACTTGAGATTTCTCACTCGTTTCGTGAACACTTTAG
Organism: Drosophila pseudotalamancana; assembly: GCA_037075185.1. Lineage (NCBI taxonomy): Eukaryota > Metazoa > Arthropoda > Insecta > Diptera > Drosophilidae > Drosophila > Drosophila pseudotalamancana. The sequence continues at coordinate 1,001,974 of JBAMCK010000275.1, read as the reverse complement.
AAGCCGCCCTCGCAATATCAATCAACAGTCCAATGCCAAACGCTGTTCATAATAATATAGCAGGATTTCGCATGTGATGTAAATAAAATTTGTTGAAAAACAACTTTTTGTTTTTAAATATAAATCAATGATTTTTTTTATTTATTTTTTTTTTTTTTGGTACAAGTCTTGCCCGCCAAACAAATAAATAAAAAGTAATGTTCGCTCTTAAGGTAATTTTGTTTTAGACCCAATGGCCATGAAGAAGAAAAAAACTGGTGCAGTGGCCATTTTTATGGCCAGTCTAGATTAGGGACCTAGATCTCGCCGACTGCCTGCGCTCGCATTTTTATGATCCTGGCCAGCCACCGTAACAGCTATTGCATAACATTGCGTTCCGGGACGGGCTTAGGTTATTTCGAGGTAACGCGTACCAAGTAGCTCGTCGTTGACCTTACGCAAAATTGTGTCATAAGCGAGAGCAGAGCGAGAACAATGGCCGAGGCAGATATTTAGGGCCGCAGGATTAAATGGCATGCGCGTCCATAGGATGTGTAGGTACATAAAGGTAAATAAAGGTAAATAAACTAAGCCTCCGGCTCAACACATTCATGATGATCGGCTAAAGCATTCAACACCACTCGACAGCTTCCTGTTCGAGTCTCTAGCTCATGCATATATGCAAAAAGCAGGTGAATAAATTCACACCATTCACTCTAACGGTAGCTACATCCGACAGCTCCATCACACATTTTAATTGCCAGGACAAAGCGCATAGCAGGGACTCGCTTCATTAGTTCAAATGCCGAACAGGTAGCTCGGCGAGCAGCTCAATCGCATCCCTTGACAATTATTTCCGGCGTTTGTTTGTTTTTTCTTTTTCCCTTTTCCCTTTCCAAATTCAAACGAAATGCCTGCTTATCAAGATTGCCTTCGGTCAACGCCCACTCGCAGCGGCTGGAAAATCTCTCTGTGACCAAACGATCATTTCGTTGGCATCTAGTTAGGAGTTAGGAGTTAGGCGTCTCGGTTGCGGTGTGTCCTCTGTGATGGCTCAGACAGCCGCCAGCTGTGCAACGCTTAGGGGGGTGTGCATCATCACCACCAGCATCAGCAGCAGCAGCAGCAGCAGCAGCAGTGGCAGCAACTCCTCTGAGAAGTTACACGTGTTCCCTGACCACCAGATTGCCGGAATGGACGGCCACATGATTCACACACACTCACGATCTTAGCGCGTCGCTTGTCGGCACAAAAGTGACGATTAAAGTGAAGCCAAGGCAAAAAAAAAAACAAAAAAAAAAAAAAGGAAGAACAACAAAACGTTAAAACAAAATTAATACCAAGGCAGGCAGTCGTAAAAACTGGCCAAAGCCGTGATCCTTTATGGCCCCGTCGCAGATTGAGTACCAAGATTTCAAAGGGGCGCGTGATCGCCATCAAAATGCTTGTGGAGGCAATTTAAATTGTTAAAGCCGCGACTGCAGAAGCTGCGCACCTTCAGAACCTGCTGCTAAAAGTGAGGGAGACGGCAAGAGTGTGTGAGAGAAAGAGAGAGTGAGTGAGCGAGAGGGAGAGTGGGCCTCGTGTGGCTGTCACTTGCGTGCTGGGTGTTGAAAAATTTGGCATTCGTCTGTTATTTATAACAAGAACTGCCTGTCCAGGGATACCAACAACAACAAACAGAACAACGCGCCACAGGCAGCAAAAAGAAGTCAAGGTTACGTCTAGGCTGCAACAATGTAGCTGCCCCAGCACGTTGCAACTTTGTGCGGTGTTAATTTATAGTTTGTTGCACGGAATTAGCGCAAAATTGCTGCGGGTAATTTGACGAAATTGTTCCTTGTGGCAGCATTAATCCAAGCAGCGTGAAAGGGTGCAACATAATACTATGCTATTTTACTTTAAGTTTAGCTTGCATTTATTTAATTATTTATATTTAACATCTGCAAACTAAATGTTTATCTATATTATATCTTATATGCTATTTTAAAATTGGCGCGCAGCTCTCTTTCAGTCTTGTTCAACACCGTTTGCTCTGTTGCACGAGCTGAATGCCACGCGCTGTTTGTGACTGTAACAAGCTACCTGGCAACTCTAGTGCTAATTCAAGCTGCAGTCTGAAAGCTGCTTGCTATGTTATTTCAACAATTTTCGTTGATTTGCTTAAAAGTTAATTTGAATTACATTTCAAGAAATTATAAAATGCTAACAAGGGAAACAGTTTCACTGCCTATCGTCTTGCTTTCTCAGTATCAAATTATATGATTTTTATTAACGCAAACAAGCATTAATATCTACTTTATTTTCACTTGACTCGGAGCAGAGCGCACACATATAATTATAGAGGCAGCAGCTGTTGCCTGGTTTGGGGTTCTGGCTGTGAGTGATGGGCTGGCTGTCCAAAGAAATCAGCACAAATTGGCATCAAAACAAATATTTGCCCGAGGTGGCAGCTAAAGCTCAGCACCAAGCCTAATGACAGGATGAACAATGTGATCCTCGGCCGCAGCAGCAGCAACAGCAGCAGCAGCAGCAGCAACAGCAGCAGCTAACAAAGCAGACACATTGGACACGGCTGGGCTGGAGGCTCCTTTTCACACCATCAGCAGAGCTGTCGACGTGCCATGGTGCGATGTGGCACACCTTTTGGCACAGCTTGTTGACTGTGTCAATTCTGGGAATGTCAGTTGGCTGGCTCGCAGCCTCCGACTGTTCGACTGGTCAACTGGTCGACAGGCCGACAGGCAGGCAATAAAACGTTGCACCAAATTAGCGCCTTATTGCGTGTTTGTTTGGCTTAGGGGCTGGAGTAAAGCGAAGCCAACCGGATAAGGGACTCCGCTCTCTCCTCACCCTCTGCTGGCTTCGCTGCCGCCTAAACGAGTGCCGTTAAGTTCTCGTTAGGGTTCGAGCCAACGGAAACTTAAAATCAAATTATAGCCCGCAGCTTTGATAGTTAGTCAAAATATAACAGCAAATACAACCATCGGTTCGAATATACATAATTATATAATCTGTAAGCTTTTATTGACATTTGAAGCACCTGCGAAATTGGGTTTCAGTTTTGTGTGTTTCCCTCGTCTCCACACTTTATATATGTATATCACAACTATTTACAGTTCATTCGATTCCTTAAAGGTTCTATAGCTCAGCTATCGTCCAGGTGTCCACCATTTGTAGGCTATTTTGGCGCCACGTGCACCTTATCACATTTTGTTGGGCTTGGAGTTCCAGTTCCAGAGTGCTAGAGGCAAGGTTCCAGTTTCCAGTTGGGGGTAAGGCCAGCATTTAGGCATCTGAAGCAATTGGAGCATTTGTCTAGGCCAGGCACTGCGGCGTATAGACATTGACCACAGAATCCCAGCCGCAATCGGCCAGCTCATGGGCACGCTGTGGATTCCAATCCAGGCCGCAGACGAACTCCGTGTGTTGCTCGTTAATCTCCTGTGGGGATTCGCCGCGTGCCAGATCCCAAATGCTGTGGAAGTCATACAAAAGGTAGCTTTAGCTCCGGTTTACTTCAGTCGAGTTCTCTCCTCGTTCGACTTACCGCGTTGTAAAGTCATAATTGGCCGAAGCCAGCACCGTAGCCGAGTGCGGGGAGCAGGCCAAGCGTCTGACCGCAAACTCTCCGGAGTACAGCTCGAAGACATGGGTCCGCATCTTGCGCAAGTCCCAGCCTCGAATCAGACCATCCGATCCGCCGGTCACCAGCACATTGCGATCGAAGTGGCTCCAGTCGCAGGAGAGGGCTTCACTGGCATGCGCCTCGATGCTCATCAGGGGTTTACCTGCAAAGTCAAGAGAGTTCCATAAGTTCAAATGCCCATCGGTACTTACGCTGGCAAAGAGATTCGCAATGAGCGGCGAAAACTTTGCGCAATATATCAAATCATTGTGTCCCACAAACGTCGTGATGGAGTTCTGCCTGTTGCAATCCCACAGCTTGAGTGTACAGTCCCAGCTGGCCGAGAGCAATGTGTGATAGTTCCACTTCTCGGCCCAATCCAAGCTGTATATCTCATTCTTGTGCTCTTGCAGGCATATCAGCGGCTGTTTGGGCGTCTGCTCTGTCATCGCCGATTCGACGTCCAATCCCGACCAGATCTGCAGCGAGCCATCGCCAGAGGCCGTCGCTGCTATATCCGCGGCATATGGACACCAGGCGACATCAAACAACCCATCGGACCACTCCAGACGGCACAGCTCGGTGAGATTCTGTGGATTGACGCTGATCTGGGCGTCATCTGTGGAGCTCTGGGCTAGCAGAAAGAGCGATCCGCCACCCGCAAGACCGTACAGCTGGCTAGTAGCGAGCAGCATGTGATTCGCCTCGAAGGGCGAGAACCGCAGGCTATAGCCATGACGATCGGTTGTGGTGTGGGTCTGTGTCTGCATTGCCTTACTGAAAGAGAGAGAGAGAGGGGGATAGAGAGAGAGAGAAAGGTATAGCATAAGTATAGTGAGGTATACAGATGGCACTTATATTTAATCAATGCAGTTCCCAAATACCTTAACCTACAGCCCGGAGTTTAAGCCGTGACCGCGTTTACTTAAAAAACTACCTCATATGGAAGGAAATGCGCACATTTCCGGAACATTTCTGGAAAAGGGAAATCGATATATTGATATTTAATTTACTCTAACACATTGCCTGAGTGCTCCACTAACTTCTAGGGCTTCCAGTGAAAAACTGCCGTGAAAACCTTTGCGTAAAATTGTCCGCCATTAAGCAGCTGTGAGCCGCGGATGTGTTAATAGCTAATCAAATGCTAATCCTAAAGCACTTGCGACCGACCGACCACAAGACACACAGAACAAACATTTGGCTGACCTCGCACGAGGTCGCGAACGATACTTGACATTAGCCAATTTGGTCAAACGGAATGGAATAGAGAACTGCGCAAAAAGAACATGTTGGCCATTTACACAAGCAGCTGCATAACGGCCAAATCCATTTAGTGGACCTGGTGAAACCCCACGGGCAGGGCCAGTGCAAAGGTATATAAGCAGGTTGTACAGAAGCTTCGTTTTGCATTTTCATCGACCAACGACGAACTGCAAACGTTTTCCAATCAAGCTCCGGGCGCGAAAAAAATAATATTTTAGTTGAGATCCTATAGAAATCGATCAAGATGGTTGTCTCAGTGAAGGTCTTCAAGAAGGCGACACCCAACGGCAAGGTTACCTTCTATTTGGGCCGTCGTGACTTCATCGATCACTTGGATTATTGTGATCCCGTCGATGGCGTCATTGTCGTAGAGCCGGAGTATCTGAAGAATCGCAAAGTATTTGGCCAACTGGCCACAACCTATCGCTATGGCCGCGAGGAGGATGAGGTCATGGGTGTCAAGTTCTCGAAGGAGCTGATCCTTTCGCGGGAGCAAATCGTGCCCATGACCAATCCCAACATGGAGATGACACCCATGCAAGAGAAGCTGGTGCGCAAGCTGGGCAGCCATGCGCATCCCTTCACCTTCCACTTCCCACCCAACTCGCCCAGTTCCGTAACGCTGCAGCAGGAGGGCGACGATCTGGGCAAGCCGCTCGGCGTGGAGTACACCATTCGCGCCTTTGTCGCTGACTCCGAGGATGATCGTCAGCACAAGCGGAGCATGGTCAGCCTGGTGATCAAGAAGCTGCAGTACGCTCCACTGAATCGCGGCCAGCGTTTGCCCAGCTCGCTGGTCAGCAAGGGCTTCACCTTCTCCAATGGCAAGATCAGCCTGGAGGTAACGCTGGACCGTGAGATCTACTATCACGGCGAGAAGGTCGCCGCCACGGTTCAAATCTCCAACAACTCGAAGAAGTCCGTGAAGAGCATCAAGTGCTTCATTGTGCAGCACACTGAGATCACCATGGTGAATGCCCAGTTCAGCAAGCATGTGGCCCAGCTGGAAACCAAGGAGGGTTGCCCCATAACTCCCGGCGCCAACCTAACCAAGACCTTCTACCTGATTCCACTGGCAGCCAACAACAAGGACCGTCATGGTGAGTGCACGATGCAAAGGACTCCTCCAGAGAGTTAACGTTTTCTTTATCCATGCCCCAGGCATTGCACTCGATGGCCATTTGAAGGACGAGGACGTCAACTTGGCTTCCTCCACCATGGTCCAAGAGGGCAAATCCACGGGCGATGCTTGCGGTATTGTCATCTCGTACTCGGTGCGCATCAAGTTGAACTGCGGCACGCTGGGAGGAGAGATGCAGACGGATGTGCCCTTCAAGCTGCTCCAGCCGGCACCTGGTTAGCATTAGCATTATCCAAATTCGTACACACACACTTGACTCACAGCACAAATATTTCCACTAGGCACCATTGAGAAGAAGCGCTCGAACGCCATGAAGAAAATGAAGTCCATTGAGCAGCATCGCAATGTCAAGGGCTATTACCAGGACGACGACGACAACATTGTATTCGAGGACTTTGCCAAGATGCGCATGAACAACGTCAACATGGCCGATTAGTTTGCAAATATGATAACCGATTAAACCGTATCGAAAGCACTGAAAACTTGTTGCAGCAGTCTCATAGAGGCCACAATCTTTGTATTATAACCGTATCGTATAGCGCGCTCTCCTATTCTCTACAAACTTTAGTGGATCTGGAGTTTTGAACGAAATGTTGAATTGTTGAATCGACCTCGTGTCCTTATATATTAATTAAATGTTAACTGTGTTATGGCTATCTAGAACAAACACTTACAGCTCTTCCAGTGCTTGACTTGAACGAGAGTTCGGTTTAAATTGTGGCAGAGTTCAAGGATTCTCAAAGGAGTTCTTGGTGTGCTGTTGCTTAGGCTTTCAACTTCAGAAGTCGAATGAGCTGAAGTTCCTTGCCGCACAGCGAGGAAGACTTTAGGGGTTGTTGACAAGGGGGTTGCACAGCCCTTTGTGCCATAGGTCAGCCAAAGCACAAACAACCCCTAAGGGTGAGGCAACAGGCGGTTCGGTTGCCAATTGGCCAATCAGCGAACGTCTGCCTGGACATGGCTGTTGTGCGTTATCCGTTTTAACGGTTAAAAAGGAAGTGACAAAAAGCTTGCATATGCTAAATAGTTAAGCTTTGAACTTGCCTGACAGGCTAAACAGTTGCTCTGACCTTGATAATGGCTAAGGCCAGCTGCTCTATTTGCCAGACTTTTGGGTCGCATCTCTTTCTCTCACGCTCTCGCTCTCGCTCTCCCTCTTTCTGCTCAGCTTACATAATGCGACGTAACGATCGGTGGCTTCAGCTGGAGCGAGCGCTCGAGCATTGCACAATTGAGGGACTGGGGCAGTTTTTTCAATCGATTTCACACACCGCTGACTCCTGGGCAGCTCCGACGCGACTTCCGGCATTGGGCCTGACCGAGCCAATCCCCCAACAGCCAACAGTTAACAGTTAACAGCCAACAGCCACCTGCCCCACTATAAATGCCAATGTTGTTGTCAAAATCCAGCCACAAATTTGACGAGCGTGCCACGAAATGGAGCTCCCAGTCGCAATCACGAGTCTGCCAGCCGCATTGCTGACGCTGCTGCAGCTCCTCCTGCTGCTGCCGCCGGCCCAGCTGCAGCACTACTATCCACACAGACAGATGCAGTACTACGATGGACCGCCCCGCCTGCGTCGCTTGGAGTACATGGCCATGCCCTTTGTGGGCGGATATGTGGCGCCACCTGCTGTGCACTACCAGCAGCAGATGCCGAACTTTCAGCTGCTGAACTATCGACCCACCTATCAGCCACTCGCCTTGGAGATTCAGCAACAGCAGCCACCTGCTCCTCCGCCGGCGGCTCCATCGCCTGCGATCTACCCGCAGCCCAGTGTCCAGTATCTCCAGCGCTCTGCGGCACCGCATGCGGAGCTGGCCAAGTACCGATATGAGGGCAATTATATGCCCGTGCAGCAGCGAGTGGCAGTACCGCCTGCGCCTCAGCGGCAACCGCAACCGCAACAGCAGCAGCAACCCCATCCTCATCCCCATCCCCATCCCCATCCCCAGCAGCGACTGGAGGATCAGCTTTACAATGTGCCGCCGGTTCTGTTCACCAGCGATGTGTTGCACGTCGTGCCCTCTCGAGCAGCAACAGTCCAGCAGTTCCAACAGCAGCAGCAACTGGAGGCCCAACGTTCTCGTCGTTATGTGCCCAAGAAGGAGGCAGATGCAGATGCAGATGTGGATACGGATGCTGTGGCTGCGGAATCTAGAACGAAACCGGTTAAGGAAACCAAATATTTACAGTAAGAACTCAACCTAAACGCTGCCTTAATCAGCATTCCCCAATCATATAATTCCCCAATCTCAACTCTAGTGACATCTTCATGAGATTCGATGGACCCAACGCTCGAAGTCATGGACACGTGCTGGACCAGCCCAAGGTCCGGGAGCGTCGTTTTGAGACACAACGTGGCACAAACCGTTATAAGGGCGAGGTGGGTTAACTTCTAGGCAAATCCTATCCAGCATTCAAGATTTATGTCTCCAGGTGATTTGGACGGATCGTCGAGGCGGACACGGCGAGCATCGCTGGGACTTGGCGCAGGGAAAACTCTGAGCTGAAAATTAAATTCGTTAACTCTATCGCGCTTTCTCTCTTTCACACATTCTGTCGCTCTCTTCCTCTGTCTTGACAACTGCTCAGTAAATCGTGACTTTTCATAATTTTGGCGTATTATTTATTTAAGGGCAATGATTTGGCGTGAAATTTGAAAGGTCCTGCAAAAGATTTGCATAAGAAAGCAGCACAGACATTCTTATCATAGGTCAGCGCCTGGGAATTCTGAGCATCATTTTCTCACGGGCCACACGGATAACTGTAAAAAGTGGACAGTCCGGTTACACGGCTTTCGGTTGTCTGTTTGTCGCCGGCACTGGCCCGTAGAAAAAGGTCAACTCGTCTACTATCCTTTGGCCCAAGAACTGGTTCTATGCAATGACCCAAAATGTCCTGCAGTTACTTAGTTACAACAGTGAAGACCAAAGCCCAAAGACCAGATCAGACAGACAGTCCATCAGTCGACGAATGCGGGTCATATGCAAATGCGCCGAGTCCTTGCAAGAGGGTTGCTCCTGCATCGGCTTATCGGCCGACGCTGTCTTGTAAGTCGGTGACCTCAAGGGTTGCAGCTCATTTGCATTTGCCGAGCCGCTTGTAAAGTGACATTAATGCCTCGGGCCAGCAAATGTCCAGTTACTATTTGTAAAGTGCGAGGCCTATAGGACAGAGACAAAGACTGAAGCAGAGCTGACCAAGTCAGATGTGTAGCCATATCCAGCAAGGGATCAGCGCTAGATCAATAATGTGTCGAGCACTCAAGTAAGGCAAGCGTTGAGCTACCCGGCTTCTAGCCTAGCCATGCGGGTCTGTCAGTCATCGACTGTCCAGAACCGGTTGTTCGGTTCTTTGGTTGTTCTGGCCGATAAGGTCATCAGCGTCTTGATCTACAGTGATAACCCTTGGCTCTCGCATGGTTCTCACACTGTTTACTAATTTATGCAAGGACATTGCGAAAGGACACTATTGCCAGCAATGCGCGATGCGATTGCGATGGGATTGATGTGGCGTGAGTTCCAGTTCCCAAGACCAGAAGCAACCGGTTTGACCGGTCCAAGCTTTGTCTGGCGAGCATCTTGGGTGACCACGAGATCGTTGTGAGAACTTCCACATTAGGTGGCCTTTGTCAGCACCAACAACTGGCCCAACGGGTTGTGTTTACGTGTATTTGTGTGCGTTTGTGTGTGTTATATGGTCGCTAGACTTGGATCTTGTCTATGCCCATTTCCTTAAGGGTTAGCCATTGATTTATGTGCAATTAAATTTTCAAATTTGAAAAAATTAAAGTGGTCAGAGTAAAGAAGAAAAAATGGGTCTTGCAAGCAATGCAAAATTAATGGGCGCCAGAAAGGAAACGACTTTGGTACGTGAAAGATCTGCAGATGATGTTTGGAGAGTAAAAATTCATAAAAGTTTACTATGATATGTGACCAATACAAATAAAATAAATTCAAGTTAAGAATTTTGATTCAGACATTGGAGCTTAGAAGCTTCCACCTCTTACCAGCACCGCAGACCCACTTTCTTGAAACTAAATCCGGATAAATTGATATCGAAATCTGGAGAAAAAACTTGAACTGGTTGGAATCGATAAGCGAATAAAAGTAATCAATAAAAGAATAATACAGTTTTTTTTTTAATTTTATAAAAATTTTAATTAAATATTCTAAATCAGAAAATCTGGAAGTGTGTGAAGTACAGCAAGGAATTATGATCGCTCGGGCTATACACAAACATAGGCGTGTTCTACAAACTAGTCGGAAAGTCGTATGTACGTATATATACGTGTGTTGTGTACACACACTAATGCATTGATGTATGTTAACTGAATAATGTTATGAACGCTTTTACAATCTACATGGACTTGCGGAACTTTCAAGAGGATACGAGCGCCAGCCTCCTTACTGGTACTGATGGTACTGCGGCTGCTGCTGCTGGGACTGATGGGGCTGGTGGTGCAGCGGCTGGTACTGCTGCTTGGCCTGGCTGTACTCCGGGGCCGACTTGTGGGCACCGGCGCGGAGCAGCTGCGTGGCCGGTGGCGGTGTGGGGATCTTAACCACAATGTCGGTGGGCTCGCGGATCACCTCCGCCTTGAAGCCCTCCTTGGGATCCGCTGTGTACTTCACCGTCCGTATGAAGCCATCCGAATCGACCACCGAGTAGCTGCCCTTAATGACGGAACCGTCGCGAACTTCTTTGCGATTCTGGTAGTTGGTAAACTCGTCGTCTTTCACATCAAAGCCAAACTGGTACGAGGAGTTTTGCTGCAATGACAAACGCACACATACGTATACACACATGCACATACACATACACATATACCTGTAGATATATCTGCATAAAGTCGATCATTTGAAATGCGTGGCGCAAAGTGACCCAGTTTTGTGCCAATTACATCACATTGAGTGCTGCGCATGCGTGTGGGTGTGTATCTGTGTCCCAGCCTTAGGCCCAACACCCAACACCCAATACTTAATACCAGATCCCCATAACCCCCCAAAGCCCCAGTTGCTCAACACGCACAAGTGAAAGTAATTTGGAGTCGACTTGCATATTTTGAATGCAACCGATCGTTGGGGCATGCATTGATCGCATGTCTTACGCAACAGTTCCCCGGAATCTTTTGCACGTAATGCGCAATGAGGCCTATCTAAGGTAAATATTTCATATTTTATAATTTAACATTAATTATACACAAGGTTGTGAATGCAGCTGCTGAGGAAGCTTCAAGCGCTAAGGCTAAGGCAATCCCACAGCTCTAACTGGGTTAAGGTAAGCCGAACAAAACGTGGCTGGGAGGCGTGTCGAGTGCAGCAATTGTTCTTGGCCAGACGTGGCCCAAAAACCAGCCAAAATTATTGCATTGCATTGCCAAACCAAATTGGAAAGGCAATTGGCCAAAGAGCTTGTTTCGGAGCCGGTTCTAATGCGTGAACTGTCGTCCACTCGGAACTGAGCCTGTATTTGGGCTCTGTCGGAGCTAAATGGGTCGCATTTGAAAGTGATTGTAAATGTGCTCGTGACATTTTTGTTGTGGCACCAATTTGGGAGATTTGTGTGAATTGGCTGCACTGCCAAATAAATAATCAAAAAAAAATATATAAAATGAATGGCTGGGCAGCACTTGTCAGTCGATTACAAATCAATCTGTGTGCTAGATTTCGAACATACCGCACATATTATTATTTTATTTAACTATGTACAACAAATATATTTTATATACCTCTCTTTCACGAATGGCTGCACTGGTCAATAAAAAATGAATGCTTGGGCAGCACTTGACAGTTGATTACAAATCAATTTTCTAGATTTTAAGCCTACTTCACATATGAATTTGCATTCTTGTATACATATACCTATACACACAGTATATATTCTATTCTCTATTCATTTTTTCGCTGTTTGGCTGCGCTGCTAATAAATATTTGAGCAGCACTTGTTAGTTGGTAACTAAGTGAAATAAAGCTAGATTTGATATATTTTTATTTAACCTTATTTTTGTATCCTCCACTTTTCCACCTTTCGATATATTCTATCACTGCAAATAAAAGTCTGGCCTGCACTTTATATCCAATTAAACGATTTATCTATGTAGTTCACAACTTGTTATCCATTTGAGCTATTTAATTTAATTACCATTGCACTACATACATATATATATGTATATATATTCTATATTCCTTTCGCCGCTTTAACAGCTTTCACCCAAAAGAAGTCTCACAACTATTTCTTTACAGTTAGACAGACTTTGTATGCAAATCGACTCTGGCTAAGCCTGCAGATTAATGCGATTTTCATATTGGATAAATTTGGCCAACGAGCATCCGCAGCTTCCGCATGAGCGGCCCATAAATAAACGTCAGCCAGCCCGAAGAGGCTTTTGGTCATGGCTATTGCCAAGTGGTTGCAGCTGAGGCTGCGGTTGCAGCGGTTGCAGCTGAGGCTGCAACTGCATTATGCCAGGTGGTTAATGAACTCTATGAGTAAATCTCTCTGCTTCAATTGTAATTATGCGCTGGCAACATTGTTTGCGAAAACGAAAGTGTGCGAAAGCAGCCAACTTGAAGTGGGGTTCGAACCCGTTATGGTCAACTTACGTCATCGTATTGCTCCTCCTCCTCGGCCTGCTGCTGTGCCTGGTGCGACTGCAGCTTGAGTTGTCCTTTGAGCTGCGGCGCGGATGCGGCCTGGTAGGCGGGTTGCACACGACGCGGGGGTGGGGCAGCTGCCGCCTGCGACTGGCGATAGATGCTCTGCTGTGGCTGTGCCTGGTACTGCAAGGCAGGAGTGGAGGTTGAGCTGGGTGCATGCATTGAGTTACCTTTCGCCCGGCTGTTCAGTTACCCACCTGTGGCTGCTGCAGATAGTCCCTCACCGCTGGTGCCACATATCCTTGCTGCTGCTGCTGCTGGTGCTGCTGCTGCTGCTGGGCGCGTATCTGCTCGGAGACCGTGTCCTTGAGCCTGATCTGCTGGCCGGCGCTCACATACTGCTGCGTCTGCTCGGAGTTCTGCTCGTAGATGGGCGTGGCATCGGCGGGCTGGTGCTGCTGCTGCTGCTGCAACTGCTGGTAATACTGACGCAAATAGGCGGGATCGACGCCCTGTTGCGCCTCAACGACTCCACAAATCGCGACCGTGGCCACCACGAGCAAAAGTTGCATTGTTAGACGAGTTGTTGCTGCTGCTGCTGCCGTTGCTGCTGTTGTTGAACTACACTTCACTTTGGTACCGTTCGATAAAGCGCGCACGTCCCACTCCAAGCCACAAAAGTATCTGCGATGGCTGCGAACCCCAATTGCACTTTTATATCGAACACAACGGTATCCGACGATGACGGCGACGACGACGACGACGACGACGACAACTCACAATGTTTTGTGTATTACCTGTGCGCTAGAGCGCCAACTGGTTGGCTCTCCGACTCTCTAACGGCCAGGTGAAGCGTTTGGCTGGTAGCCTCTTTTTTGATTTACAACAGCTGTTGGCTTACATAGTTGTCATTTCCGTTGCCATTATATCATGGGCAGCATTGTGTCTGTGCTCTCCCCTCCACCCCGCCCCCTGTACAACCACCCCCTTAACTGATGATTTTGGAGCTCGCCTCGACCTGTGTGTCATTGTTGTTTTAGTGAAAATTGTTGCTCCAGTTTACGTTTGCCTCATTTAAATCCATAAACATTACGTGCTGCACTTCAAATCGGTTGCTAACATAGTTCCAGCTGTTATGTTAACTAACATTAAGTGCTGTACATAGCCAGAGTTATTAATGAGCACCTCCTGTTAGCTAACATTTACTGCCCTAATCGCGTGCCGCATTCCTAATTGACTGCAACATAAGGCGAACTGTTAGCAGCTGTACCTGCCTGTTAGTTAACATTTATGTGGCTTTTTAAATGCAATTATCGCTTGATTATCTACTTAAGCTATTTGCCAGGGCACTTAACATTACACGGGTTCAGATGCTAGAGGTCAATGCGTTTAGGGCTTCGCCCAAGTCAGATTTATTGAATCTTATCCGACAAGTGCAAAAGACTATTGTTCATAGAGTTTGACCCAAATCGCTAAATTACTGCAAACTCGAAATCAAAAACCGTTTCGTTGTCTTTACTTAACGACCAAGACTATGCATATGTGTGGGTATCTGTGTATGTATTTGTATCTGTATCTGAATGTGTATCTGTTGCGACCACGTTGCGGTTGAATAGCTTCAACTATGCCAGCGATCTTTGATGTGATTTGTTGATTTGTTGGCGCTCCGATTGCCAAATCTTTGCATTTGAAGACCTTTACACCAGATGCAAGTACCACACGCTGTTGCCATGCGATCGCACGTACGCCGTCATTAAACCTCAATAAAGCGGCCCACAGCCCTACCCCACTCTCCATTACCCACTCCACCCAGGTGGGGCATTCATAAAATCCGATATTCGTAAGCGTCTCTGATGCGATTACTTAAGAGCACCCATTGCTTCGATCTATTACAATGCATACCCCACAAGCAGCCGAGTTTTTATATAGACTCATGCTCCATTGAAGGACTTTGTTCGCCAAGGTCGATCGCATGGAGCTTAACTGAAAATGCGATTTTCGTCAGCCGTTGACCGCTTAATGGGCTCCGGACTGGAGCCAAGACGTGCAGCCGATCACGGATTAGTTAGCCGTGAAGTGAAAGTACATTATGTGTAACAGACAATTGTTATGGCACACACAAGTGTCTTATTTCAATCAAATTATAGTCAAATTTATGTGCCGCATGTTTGCATACACATTAATTCAATAAAAATGTGTTTAATTGCCGTCATGATTGATGGATTTCAAATGTTTGTACACACGTTTATTTGCGGAGTCACGTTATGCAAAGTTCGGGCTACCTTATTACGGGTTGGGCCATTGGGAAACCGAGGAAACAAAACCAGCTCCCAACTTGACAGTCATTTGGCTCTAATTAAATGGGTTATAAATGGGTTTTGTGTTTTTTTTTTTTTTTGTTTTTAAGAACCTTGAATTGATAGAGTGCATAAATTATATTTATTTATTAAGTTTTATTCGTTTTCATACATTTGTAAGGACTAGAACCACTCGCTGTTGACTCCCATTGAAGTCAACTTAAAATGAACATAAACATAAATTTAAAAATCTTCAACTAAAATTTAATTTCTCTCTTTCTCTTTTATTGACTATTGCGTTTGGAGACTGACCAAGGGGTTGAGAACAATTAACTCAGCTATGAGCTTTTTTTTAGTTTAATATATTTTTAAATGTATAATAATTAATTTATATATCAGCTCCGTTCAATTTCTGTACCGATTCGTAATATATATATTATAAGGATTTCTTGTTAGTTGTTTGTTTTGTCGTTCTTCATATAAATTATTTAAATAAGTTAAACAGAATTTCATAAAAATCCGCTAAATTGGTTAAGTAACTCTTAACTATCAAACAGATGTTGTTGTTGTTGTTATTCTTGTTGTCGCCAGTTTGCCTCCTGTTGTTTATGTTGTTGTTGTTGCTGTTGCGGTTGCTGCTGTTTAGTAGTCAGTGGCACCAATAACGCTGTACATCAGACGATTGAACGAGCCGCTCTGGCGTATGTTTTCGTCGTGGGTGTTTACCACCTGTTAACAACATAGATCAATGATTAACATTAGAATTAACAGTGCTGTTAGTGAGTGCTCCATTACTTACATTGTACGGCGGCCGGGATACTGGCGCTGATACTGGTTTCTGTAAAAGTTATATTGGGAATGAAGAAAACAAATATTTAACTCTTGCTTATTGAATACATAAAAGTCCGTTACATTTCACCATTTGCTCTTATACTAATCGTTTAATGTTATGAACGTGCTTTCTGTTAGTTGTCCGTTATGTTAAAGGGCCAAAAAGGCAGCTGAGAGTGATTGGAAGAATATACACAGAGATGGGATTAATGATGCTGTTCGACTTGCAGATTCCATGACAAGTTATCAGAAAAAAAAACGGGTTTAGTATTTAGCTTGACCTGGATTAGTAAACATTACAGTGCCTAACAGTACATTAAACATACGACTGGAAGCGGCGCTTAACATTCTGCTAGGCATAGCGTGGACAAAAGACACAAATAAAGGACAACAGAAAAAAATATGCTGTGACTGTACTAAAAAAAACATAATTTTGATTTGACTGTACGTGAGACGGCGATACATTTAGAGATAGAGAGCAAAGTATAGAGATAGAGTATTCAGTAGTGCGCAATGAGCTTTGACAATCGAGCGATATAACTTTTGTCTGACACACACACAGACATATCTCACAAATAAAGTTTTTTGAACTATGTCTTGTTTTTTTTTATATTTCGAAAACGTTTTCGAGTGGACATTTGACATTTGACAGTGCGCGCGATCTTACCTTTCCTGGAACCAATCTATTCGGCTGGTAGACCTTAGTCTGCACAGGTATGGTTACTTCCTGTGGGGCGGCTTGGCCGTAGCTGCTGCTGTAGCCGCCCTCTTCTTGAATGGCTCTGTAGGTGTCGCTATTCCTTGGATCGTAAACAAGAGTTTTCTTATAGCTGTTCGTCCGCGCGTGTCGATTCGATTTGTTCGTGATATTGGATATTGGATTTGCATTTGGTTTTTTGTTTTTCGTTTTTCATTTTTTATTGAGATCGTTGAAAGCGCCATTTTTTCAATTATATGTCAAAATATTTAATGTTATGAGATTTTAGAATATTTTAACGTTATTTCATTTCAGTTTGTTTTTGTTTTGTTTTGTTTTGTTTTTTTTTTTTTTTTGGTTAAGTTCATACATATATATTAATATATGTACGAATTTTTAGAGGTTTTTGTACATCGGTTGAGTAGCGTGAGACAGAGTAGTGAGAGAATAGAAAGAGAAAACAGGATGTGCACAAAATACGTTAGAATTATTTTTTGATTCTTGTTGTAGTTATTTTCTAATCAAATAGGCATAGTGTACTCGTTGTCTTAAAACTCGACACTTTCTCAAACAACTTTAATTAATAATTAAAAAATTCAACAAATTTCTTAAATCTAATTATTAAATGTAAATTTGAACAGAACTGCATAACAAAAGTTGAAAATTAATAGTTTTAAAAATAAATAGTATTATCGTAGGGTTTTTGTTAGTTAGGTCTTGTTCAACGGTTAATACTTAGTGGGTTGCTTAGGGATAGGAACTTGAGGTGTTGTCTTGGACACTTTTAGTGGGGGAATTCAGCAAACGTCTTTCTTGAATGTATTGTTAATTGAATAGGAACTTGTTTGTGGGATAGTTTTAGGGCGGGGCAGCTTATCAATGGGCTTGGACTGGGCGGGTTTCATTGCTCTAGTAATATTTGTTGCTAATATTTCTTTATATCAGATTTATATTCATTCATTTATTTTTGTTGGTATAGCTGCTGCAGTTGCTGTTGGCGCTGTTGACGTTGCTGCTCTTCGAGTTGTTCTTTTTGCTTTTGATGCTCCAGTATTTTTCGTTTTTGTTCCAGGAAAGATAGATCGATGAAAATTCTAACATTAATCGTGCAGCTAAGTTCTAAACATTACGTCTAAGATTGTATATTGGCTAGAGTATTGTGTTGTAGGTATAATATATATAGATTTAGATTGTTAGGCATCGTATCCAATTATATATCATTATATCAATTATTCATTTTGGCTTTTTATTAATTAGGGAACACGTTATCTGAACTCTGAAATATTTACAGCTTCTGTCCTAAATCCTGGTTACCTCTCACAATTGGGACCCATTGCTATTCACTCAGAAAAAGATCTAGGCAACAACGAAAAGCCTCCAGAGCTTCAAACTACTACGAATTCTTGTTACTCCATTTCGCAAACCAGATCATCAGAGTTTTTACTTGCGTTAGGAATGGGAATAAAGTAGCACACGATAGACTAATGCGATATAAGGACAATATGTATAAAGGAGAGTTACATATAGCACATGCACTCGTAGTTCGTATTGTTGAGTGTTTTATATGTATGTGTGTATGTATTTAGGACATATATATTTGTTTGATATGGGATTAACACTTTACACAGGTTGCACTTGTTGTGGCTAGGTGTACAACAATTCAGTTAATTTGTATTGGCAGGCAGGATAATATACATAGTACAGGTGTACATCAATACAGTGTACAGATAGGAATATTTGAAAATGTGTAGAGCAAACATTCAAGTTTCCAATAAGCCTAAAAATCAAGTTTCTAGAAGACCGAATGCTTGGCTTCTTTATACGATCTCCAAGTAATGCAAAAATCAATCAATCCATAAAAATATTTATATTTATATATATATATATGTGTGTATATATCAGGCTGTGCTACAAATATGATTACTTTTACCCGTCAAGTTTTGTTGGCAAAGGACGATGCAAAGGACTTTCCTTCAAGCGATTGCTATCGCTTGTGGCAAAGCTACAACAATATACATAGAATATATTTAAAGATATATGTATGTGGTGTATATAGAGCATATGTGTGTATATATATAAACATTGAGCAAGTAGTAGACATACAACATCTATAGAATTCTTTGTCTTATGGGATGTGTCTCTTTAGTTTAGTAAATTTGTTTTCCGTTTTCTTCTTTTAATTTTTGTTTTTTATTTTATTTTTTTTTCTTGTTTTCTATAATTAATGGATTAGGTCTTAACTAAGAATCAATCGGCACGGACTATCGACTAATCAAAATAATGGCTCGCCGTATATTAGTTAGAAGCTTACTAGGCGCATCTTTCAGCTGCATACAAATTTGACAAAAACTACGCAAATCAAAGTATTTTATTCAATTTTCAAAAATATCTCAATTTGTTGGTTAACAGCGTAATCGAAAAATTTCAATTTGTTAGTGTATTGTATTTGTAACTAAGCTTTTGATTTTGTCAGTTGAGTGGCATAAAGGTATCCAAGTGAGTGTTTAACTTACGGAACTGTTGTTCTGATGGTGTCCTCAATGTTGTTGTTTGAGTACAGACCAATTGGCGAGTTGAATTGCTTGTGGAAAACCTTATTAAAAATGACATGGAAAGGAGTCAGTCAGGAGACCCTAAGGGGACAGATATTCTGTTTTGGATACTCACTCGGCCAGTGTCGGCGTCCTGGCCAACAACCTTGTGCAACATGGTATCGGCAACGCGTTGCTTCATGATACTGTCGTGGTAGTCGTGTCCGGGATGGGCGCGCACAGCGGGATTTGGGTAGTGTCTCAAGTATGAGTCTGTGCTGGGGGCATCCTTTTTCACTTTGGCACCGGGCAGAACCAGTGGAGTTGTTCGGTATGGCTGTCGAACAAAAATAAAATGGGATTTGCGGTTAATTTATTGCTTTGTTTATGCCAAACAGTGTGCAAACATTTGGCAGGCTTACAAACTAGTACAATCTAAATAAATAAAAAAAATTATGTACAAAATCCGTTGAGGCAACAACATCATGCGATTTTTGTAGAACAACCGCAGCTTCCAAATGTATCAAAAACAATTTCGCTATGCTTTATTTCACAGACATCGAAAGATTTCAGTGTATTTGGCATGCGTGTGTTTTAGTATCTTTGAATTTTGTATAAACTTTATTTACCAAAATTCCATTTCATGTATGAGAGTGTGTCTGTCTGTACATATATTTTAAAAATATCTCAGCGTAGCGAGGCGAGACTAATATTTATAGGTGCTTACGTAAGCGTTTTCGCCTTCGTCCAGCAATTTTCATTTTTCTGCTCGCTGTTTTATTTTTGAAAGCGAACGGTCACACGCAGTCGCACAAGCGCGTAAGTAATTCAATATTCGTGGCGACAAATTCAAATTTTAGCGCCAGGAATCGAATGCAACGCTGTCCAGTGCTGCCAGACTGCAGCTCAGACAGCTGATCGAGATCGCAGCTGAGACTGTTTTCGCGCCTTTTGCTTACATTTGCTTTGCCACTAAACCTATCGCACCTTTGCTTATAACTCAAACCAAGCCATAATAAGTCAAAATATTTGAATAATAAGTTTAAAAAGACTGCAGCTTACTAACAAAGCTTAATAAATGGCTGCCGTACGTCGTTCCACGCGTCTGAGCAGCGTTAACAAGTCTGCTGCAACGGCGACGGCAGCGCTGCCTCAGTCGTCGCTGGCCTCAACGCCACGACGTTCAGAAATTTGGCGATTACGACAGACCAAGCGAATCCCAGACAGTGACGAAGAGGATCAGGATGATGTTATTAGTGTAGTTTCAGAGAATAACGAAAACAGTAACCTGTTGAACCAAATGGACAAAGCGAGCAAACGTAAAACGGCCTCTGCGGCAAAATCTAACGACGAGCAGCTAAAGACGCCACGCAGCAGCAAGAAAACCTCTTCAAAAGTCACGGCTGGAGGTTTGACGGGCAGGGCCAAACGAATTGAGGCTAACATACGTGCAGCAAAACTCTTGGATGAGAGCAGTAGTGTGGAGGAGGAAGATGAGGAGGAGGAGGAGGATGTTGACATAACGCATGTGTCGCCGCCTAAGCAGCGCAGGACGCATCCACTGCCACAGCACTTGATCAGTCCCTCGCGCCTAATGGACAGACTGAGCATAGATGAACGCGAAGAGGAGGAAGAGAAACCAAGCAAAAGTGAGATGGAGAACAAAAAGTCAGAGGAGGAGGCGCCTGAAGAACCACTAAAGCCGTCGCCACCACGCAACAAATATCAAAATGCACGTCGGGTGCTGAACAGCGCCGAAACGCTCAATCTGCCAGGACGTGAGCAACAGCTGCAGGATCTTCGTGAATTCTTCACGACGCACTTGGAGTCGCAAACCTCTGGCAGTCTCTATGTCTCTGGCCAGCCGGGTACAGGAAAGACTGCGTGTCTGTCGCTACTGTTGCGTGCTCCGGAATTCACCAAGCGATTGCAACGTGTCTACATCAACTGCACCAGCATAGCTAGCGTGGGCGCTGTCTACAAGAAGCTGTGCGCGGAGCTGCAGCTGAAGCCGACGGGGCGCACAGAGCGCGATCACCTGGCGGCCATACAACGGCACTTGCGCACTGCCAAGCGAATGTTGCTTTTGGTGCTGGATGAGATCGATCAGCTGTGCACCTCAAGGCAGGAGGTTTTGTATACGATCTTCGAGTGGCCAGCACTGCCCGGCTCTCGCATTTTGCTAGTTGGCATTGCCAACAGCCTCGATCTCACAGATCGAGCGCTGATGCGTCTAAACGCGCGTTGCGAGTTGAAACCAAGACTGATGCACTTTCCGCCCTATACAAAGCCGCAGATCGTAGAGATATTCAAATCCCGTCTAGCCGAGGCGGAGGTTTTGGATGTATTTCCACCTGTCACACTGCAGCTGCTCGCGGCCAAGGTGAGCGCAATAAGCGGTGACGTACGACGTGCCCTGGACATTGGCCGCCGAGTCGTTGAGATTGCCGAGCAGCAGAAACGTGCAGGCGAAAAGGAATTCAACATGAAGGCTCTCGAATTGGAGGGTCAAACCGTGGAGACTGAAGGTAAATATATATATATGCTATGTGAGACCCGTGCAACAACTAATATACAAATTTAATTTATAGAAACGCTTAAGCCCGTCCAAGTCAGTCAAGTGGCGGCGGTGCTTAACAAGGTTTATGGGGCTTCACAGAATCTGGAGGAGGACATTGAGGCCGCATTTCCGCTGCAGCAGAAGCTGATGCTTTGCTCGCTGGTGCTAATGCTGCGCAAAGAGCGCAACAAGGACATCAGCATGGGACGCCTCCATGAGGTATACCGAAGAGTGTGTGCCAAGCGCAACATTCTCGCCCTGGATCAGGCCGAGTTTGCGGGCACTGTGGATCTGGTAGAGACGCGCGGTATATTGCGAATAATGCGCAAGAAGGAGCCGCGTCTCAACAAGGTTGTGCTGCAGTGGGACGAGGAGGAGGTGCATGCAGCGCTTAGTGACAAGCAATTGATTGCCTCGATATTGAGCGACACCGCCTGCCTGGCCAAATGACGGATAGCCACATCAACTAGATTAATGATCATAATCATGATGATGTTTACCTTTAGAAAATTAGTTGTTAAGCAATTTCGCTTCATTTCGGTTAATTGCGCATTTCTCATTTCTAACAATTTTCATTCACCTTGGCCATAGAACGAATCGAACGACGGGCGTACAATTTTGAGATATACGAAAATAAATTGAATACGTTCATTTTTTGATGCTAAATTTAAAATTTGTGGCTGGCGCAAGCACAAAAATATTTTGAAATATCATTTGAGGGTCACTTTCGAATATTTTTAATTGAATTTAATCTCTATGATTTTTATAGGACCTATCATAAATTTAAGTAAATTTTACTCGTACAACTATCTTACATAAATGTTGACAAACTCACGTCGATTTCATATAGATCATAAGGACATAGTGTATTTTAAAAAATAAATTATTTTTGCAATATATATCTATCAGAAGTGTTTAGCAAGAGTTTATTTCGAAAAGTGACAACAATTGTTCTCACTTTCGATACGCCACAATCTTTGACGCAATGCCAAATATCAGCCCACATGTTCAAAATATAGGGAAAATTCGCATTGTTTTTGGGCTTATTTCCCATTTGCCATTAAACTAATTATCGCCAGTGTTGGTTTCTATAGTCATTTTTAGATTAATTTCATTTCGAATAATTTTGTTTATTATTTTGTTGCTGGCTCTCGCAGCCTTTTGTTATTCGCTCAGAGCTTTCCAATCTTCTCATCTAAAAATATCCAACGAGGTGGTATGAATTACATTGAGCACCAGCAAAAGAAAGAGCAATGGAAAATATGTTTCAAAAAATGAAAAGAAAAAACAAAAAAATTGAAGAAAAGCGAAAAAATATGTTTAAATAATAAGCTGAATGGTGGGTGTATGCATATAAGAAGAAGCAGACAGCGAGAGAACAAGGGAGCAACGATCATACATACTTATGTATATCTGTATATTATGTGTGAGACAACCATTTTGTATAATTCGTTGGCAAACTTAAATAATTATTGGAAATCCGCTTTCCAACTGTCGCTTGCGCTGACATTTGTATTTGAACTTGAATTCCATTAGACAGTTCTGACAGTAAAGGTGACGTCTTTCACATGGACATTCCGAATAGACCGAGAATGTTTTCCCCCTATTCTTAACATAAGATTTTCACTTTTCCAATTACAATTTAAAACTTAGAATGAAATTGTTTTCAGATTATTTCTGTTAGTCTTGTAATCATTATCATTGTCATCAGTGTGATAAGATCGTAATGCTTACTTGATATTGAATGCATTCATTGAGGTCTGGCTGCTCCTTGTAGTAGACGGGTGATCCATTTTTGAACTGAACGTACTCCATTTTAATTTGTGTGTGTTTGTTTTGTTTTGTGTGTGGGTATTTGAACTTAAACTCCTTTATGAGCGAAATTTAAATGGAATAAAAACGAGAAAATTACAAAATAAACTCTTACGTAACGCCAAAAAGCAATTTCTATCATAACACAATTAATGCATCTATTATTATTATTATTATTATTATTTATTTATGGTTTTTTTTTGCTAATATTTTTGTTGCTATTTGCGAATTGGGAAACTTGCTTTTGTGGCACGTTTAAATCAACGCTGCTCTACTCTTCTTCTTCTTTTTCTTCTTCTTGTTCACCACTTGCGGAGATCGCTTCACTAGGACTAGGAGGGATGTATCTTGTTGTTTATTTTTCAATATTCCGAACGCAACTGATTTGAAAATTTTCAAATGCTGGCGAATTATTGCTATTTCGACTGCGCGGAATTCCAATCCGTCTATATAGAGTCTCTATATATGAGTTGTGGCTGTCACTGTATATGTGCCTATGGCCATATAGAACAGTAGAACATCAGAGTGCGAGTGCTGACGGTCAGAGGCCGTCCAAACCCACGCACACCACCGCACCACCAACACACAACACACAACACACAACCATACGGATTGCCACATCCTCTCACTCATTCTCTTCCTCTCTCAATTTGTTTAAGATACATATTCTTACGCTAAATGTTTTGTGCAAATAGATTATTCAGCGAGCGTAACGGCTAAAAGCAACAACTACTCACATATAAACTTGGACTTGGATGCCGCCGTGAGCGCTTTTCATATTCGCCCACGCGCCGTTCTAACGGTATACCCCATCCCCGAGTCCCTCGCACCTTATAGCGACATTTATATGTATTGTTTTTATAGATGTGTGCCGTATGTGCTGGCAGTTTGTTTGTCCTGCCCATCCACAAAAGCAAAATTATATATCATGTATATAATTTAATTGCCGATTTTTGGAGCAATTTATATTTATTTTTCTCGCTCTTTCCATTATTCAGCCGCGAATTGGGCAAACGATGAACAGGACCGAGGTTATTGTTTTGCTCGATTTCAGAACCATAAATTCAAATAATTCCACAAGAATGTTTCTCTGTAGCATATTATTGAAATGTTCAGTTTGTTTTAGCCGATTTTAACGATTGCCAACGTATTTGTCAAGCGCTTCTGACAGCTTCAATTCTATATATATTATAATATATTTGTAGTTTTAACATTGACATTTTGCGTGCAACTAATTGATGTCAAATTCAATTGGCACTGGAATAGGCATAGGAGACAGGTGTAATTAACCTTCAAGGGTAAGACTGGGCGTCAAAGAACTTTCAAGTTCGACGAAGAGATCCAATCAACTCATAATTTACATTATAATATGTTTGTTTTTTCACGGCTGAAGGTTGTTTACTTAACACTAGATGTTTTTTACAGACGAATATTCGAAAGAAACAAGAATTATTCTTTGAGTGGGTTGATCAAAAAGTTTTGTGAAAAAAAACAGACAGATCGCGGCAGATTAAGAAAATTTATTTTTATACGTATTACTAATTTTTGATGAAAAGCCATTTATTTTTAAGCTTTCTATTTTTGTTTTACTTTTGAATATAACGATACTTTCTGAGGTCTGAAGCAGAATTCAAGGAAGCCACTTGTAGCAGCGGATATTCAACAAAAAAATGTTTGATGAGAAGTCATAACGAATAAATATGTAAAAGATACAGAAACACCTTGATGTATATTTCTGCCACATTGACAAAAATGTGGCAGCCTTGGCAGGTGGCAACGTTGTGGTCTCAATTTAGCGTCATCAGGTGAGGTGCACTTTCATTGGCATTGCCTGAAGATCACAAGGTAGCCTCCGACAGCAGGCGGTGCACATTGCCCATTGACTGATATACTTGGCACTTGTGTTATTCATATACATGAGTACTAAATATACATATGCATGTATATACATATACATATACAGGTACGCTGCTCACCTGCCTGCAGCTGAATAATCTGAATCTTCAAAAATAATGTTTGTGTTTTTGCGCCGTTGTTTTTTTTTATATTTTTCGTTATAAAAAAGGGCGCTGCAAAATTTGTTTGTGTTTTTGTTTATTTTGCTGCTAGTTTTTCCACCTGCAGACTGCGTCACAAGGCTTTCCTGTTTAGCGTACACAATTTCGCAGCTAATACTTGAGCGTTTGTATATATTTGGCTATATTTAGATCGTGTAAACAGTGGAACCTTGACCACAAAATGTCTATCCTCTGATGTCAGCGGATGGCCGACGGATGATTCTTACAAAATTCATATCTATTTCAAAGCATAATCCGCTGCCTACTTCAAGGCGTCAAATTTGGTGTGTGTAGCAAGAGTGAATAGCATACTTTTAAGCGCAACAAAAAATTAAAATGGAGTATAGCAGTATAACAGATTTTATTATAAATTGTAAGGAGAAGAGAAGTATTCATCTTCTTAAAAAGTAAATTAGCACACAGTATAAAGTGTGATTTCTTAGCGGAATTAGCCAACTTGATCAGTTTTGCCACCCACCTGATTTATGATGGCTGCTTGCTCCTCGGCAACATCCTGCTGATGATCTCGCGTTGCTTTTGGAGCGAACACACTGGAGGGCGTCACATAGCCGCCCGAGGCGTTCAGCTGCGGGAATACCGTTTGTGGCAAGGTATCCACGGGCAGCTGCAGCGCACGCTCGAAATGGCTCGGTCCGGGTAAAAAGGGGGATGGACCGCGATGCGGATGCTCGCCACTGGCTGGCGGTATCTTTGGACTGCTGCCTGAGCCGGCATCCTGGTTGACCCCTTGCGTGTAGGCGATCGTGTTGTCTCTGTGGAAGAGTGCGTGACTGATTAAGCAATTCCCACAACGTGGAAGGGGATCTTTAACGCACCTGTGCACCACCAATCGAATCTCATTGCCTGCTCCGCGAAACAGCTGCTGGGCATCGGCGTGACTCAAGTCGCGTGCATCGTACTCGCCAATCTTGGCTATAATATCGCCACGCAGCAGCTCCCCATACGAGGGGCTGCCAACTTGCACCTGTGGACGAAGGTTAAACGCGTGAGACGCTTGTTAAACATTGGACATGCCTAGGACTGCTGACGCCCTTGACATAGATGCGTAGACATCATTATTATGAGGGCCCGCACCCCTTTCCCGCCCCCCTTCCCATTACCCCATTCCCATTCCCATTGTTTACATGCATCGTCTTCTATTTGTTGCGCCTCAATTAGTTTTACTGGCGTCTCAGAATATGCAAATCTTTGGCAACGTTGCCATTGCAACATTCTCCTAGCATTCGATATTTTGTGTGAGAGTGTGCGTGTGTGCCAGTTTCGCTACATATACCCTGCATTGCAAAGGGTGGAAGGGTGTGCTAGATAGTTTAGGCTCATGGCTTGTTTTCTATGTTCGTAGACAGTCTAATTTCCAGTTCTTTAGGATCTTTTAGAAACCTCTTCTTTAAGATCTTCTGCCACACAAACTATTTCCCCTGCAGAGTATGTTGTAGTCGTGCCCTCCCGTTTGTTGGTACTTTTACTGTTTTGATTTGTTGTTGTTTGGCTTGTCATTAAGTAGTGCAGAACCCAAAGGCCAAAACGGTTTGGCAAGCGGCTCGTCGAGCCAATGGACAGTTCTCTGTCGTCTCTGCGAAACAATTGTGATGAATGGGCCGTTGAGGCGACGTTGACCACAAAGCGACAGGCGAGAGGAAGAGATGGCCATTGCCAGCTCTTCTGCATCTGCATCTGCTCTAGTTACATAATGCAGCACCCTATAGCTCCACATTACCCTGGTGATGATTAACGGCGTATCCAAATCGTTGCCACCGACCAATCGGATGCCCCAGGGCGTGCCCTGACCATCCCGCTGGAGGAGCACGGCGAACTCGTGGAGCTTGGGGCTCATGTTGCACTGCGATATATTGTGCTTGATATATTTAAAAGTAACTGGGATGCAGGCTCTGATCAATTGAGCATATTAGAGAAGCTAACTCTGTGCAGTTATTGTGGCTGCTTCTTCACACTCGATGCGCGAATTTTTAATTGTTTATTGGCCAAGTTCTCTGCCCGAGGCGGAGGAACGCGCGTGCAGCGCGATTTTCGCGTATTATTCGATCGCAATGCTGCTCAAGTACTAATTTTAAAATACAATTTGTATTCCTTTTTGCAGCAGTGGCAGCGGCTACCGATCGTGGTATACTACGAATACACTGCGCTACAATCATGTAGTCAGCAGCTGAGAAACATGAACTCAATCCAAATGCCAATAATTTTCATTATACGCTACCTCAAGAGCATTTCACTTTTCCCATAAATTTGGTATTCAATTTAAATTTCATTTTTATTTTAAACACACCAGTGTTCCAGTGAGAGTACGAGTCTATTCAGCGTTGCAACATTTTGTGGCAGCTGTTGATCCAGGTTACGCAGGCCAAATGACCCTGAATATCAACGCCACATGTCATCGTCTAGTGGCACACAACATGATTAAAGTAGAAGAGGCCAGAAGAGTTGACGACGATGCCGATGATGAAGACAAACATTGGGCATATGTTTTTCAAAAGTTTTAGAAATTTTTATTATTTATTCCCAGCGTCTATTTGCAGCCAAGCAAATGAGAGACTGTAATTAAATTTATTTACTGGCACGCTTCAAATAGCGGCACTAGCAACAATAACGGTCCCTCATTCTAAATAAACAAATCAAATGTTTGCGGCATTAGTCAATGAATGTTCAACGCGTCGTATGCGCAATCTGCAGAGACTGCTCCGTGAAGGTCTTGGGCCGCGATTTTTCCCTTTCCAAAAATTGAACTATTCGATATGGAAAGACGAAATGATAGGGAATGTGTATATTGCTCTATAACGTCAAAAGAAATCGAAATAAAATTGTTTGCCTTTTGTTTTTGGCAGCGTTTTTACTTCTTACAACGGAAAAATCATTTTGTTTCCCGTCGTTTTCGTGTTGCAGGCGTTGATATACATATTTTCGTATACAATATATGGATTGGTATTTATTTTTGCAACCCATTTATTTGAGTTAGTCTTTTTTGCCGCAGTTCTGAAATGTTTTTACTATTTGTGGATTGAATTGCTTTCACATTATATTTGCTTGCAATTCTTTGATTTAATGTGATTGATTTTTATAGAACTTGTCGACCAAATGACAGATCTAAAAGGTCGTTGAGCGAATTTTGTAATCGTCTAGTCAAATCAATCCTTAACATATGTGTATTAATAATTTTGCCATTCAATGCATTTCATAAATTTCCAATTTATTGGCACATTATTTTCGGTCTTACTATCTACAAACATTTGCGTCAATTTCATGCTACATATATATAAGATATGTAGATATATATGTACATATAATTGCAATTTGGGAATATCGAAAGCCACATTACGCATATTTTTTAATGCAAAACTGCAGCGGTGGATAATTAATTAAAATGTGGCCGACTTATTTACGAGCCGCCAAGTGCAAAATGTTATTGAACTGATTTCGTTTGTGGTGGAGGAAATTATTGGGGCCAGACCAGCGACGATGGACAAGCCATATGCAGAGAATGGTCGGAAGGGGTAGTCTTGACTTACCCCATTGTGTAGCTCATCGGCGAAATGGACACGCTTCTTGTGGCCACAGTTGCTGCGACGTCGCTGCGGCAGTTGCGATGTCGAATTTGGAAACGTGGTCGGATATGTAGAGACTACGTCATATGCATCGTAACTGGGTAGCTTCCAAAAAGCCGGTCGAGCGTATGACGATCTGTTGGTCGTCATTGCTGGCCAACGACTAGCGTAAACAAATGGAATGCGCCACAAAAACCATATAAACAATTCAAAGTTCCTCTCTTTTCAATTATACAGCGGCAAAGTCGTCTATGCGTCTACTCACGCCAACGCGTACGTGTAATATAAACGGATGAGGCAAACAAAACAGAATAATTTCGGATAATGAGCACAGAAGAACATGTTTATTACACAAATCGGATGAGTTGGTGTAGAGTAACCAGTACAATTGATGCAATGGATGAATGAAAGAACTAAAATGTTTATTTATCGAAAAAAAAAAAATAACCAAATGAACAAATTTGTAAATTCAAATAATGGCGCGCAGACAACTTCACGTGAGTAAATTATTGCGTGCAGCCAACTTCATTCGTCTATCTAGCGTTGCCACCCAGTTCTATCTTCTTATTCATTAATTAGCGTACTGCAGTTGCAGTTAACTTACACATCCCTGCAATAATTTGTTGTAAATGACAACAAAGCAATAAATTGAAAAAATACACCCATTATTATCCACTCTATGGAGAGAGCAAGGACTTGCAAGGATGTCAATGTTTAAAGCGCGGTAAGTCTATGACGCTAAATGTAAACAAACTGTACAAAGAGATTTTTTTTGTCTACGCAGTGTTAAGGAATTCGAGGATATTTTTGCCCAAGATGTGATTGAGCTAAAGCAACTGCGCCGTCACACATTTAATGGTTAGTGGTTTGATATCTTAAATATCAACAATTACTAACACTCAAGCCTACAGGTGTTCCAGATGTACTTAGTTTTCGTGCACTTAGCTGGAAAATGTTGTTGGGCTATCTGGGACCCAAGCGTAGCAACTGGCCCGCAACACTGACGCAGAAGCGCGCGCTCTATAAACAGTTCATAACGGAGCTTGTACTTCCGCCTGGCCACACACAAAATGGCACAGACGACAGCGATGTTGACGTGGGGGGCGTTGGTCTGAAAGATCATCCGCTCAGCGAGGGACCAGAAAGCGCTTGGAATACGTTTTTCAATGATAACGAATTTTTGCTACAAATTGATAAAGATGTGAGGCGTTTATGTCCAGACATATCGTTCTTTCAACAACCCACGGAGTATCCATGTGAAATTATTGTATACAGCAAGGGAGAGCAGGGCAGAAGGCTACACGAACGCGTTGTTCCCTCTGTTCTAAGCTCGGCAAATGTCGAACGCAAAGGGTTAGGTGTGACTAAGGTGAGTCTGAATTGGATAAAGACGTGTTGGTTATAGGATTAAGTGCTCAAGAATCATTCCATTATGCATTCAATGCGGAATTTAGCAGCAAGTAAGTTGGTTTAGCACAATCAGACCCGACACTAACTTTAAATTTTATACAACCAGATAAACTTGATTACAAAACGCTCGGCGGAAAACTACGCCGCTATGGAAGAAGGCCAAGAAGCGCACTGGGAGGTTGTGCAACGAATATTGTTTATATATGCCAAACTTAATCCCGGCCAGGGATATGTACAGGGCATGAATGAGATTGTTGGACCAATTTACTATGTCATGGCCTCAGATCCAGATCTCTCGAATCGCGCACATGCCGAGGCAGACTGTTTCTTTTGCTTTACTGCACTTATGAGTGAGATACGAGATTTTTTCATAAAGACACTGGATGATGCGGAAGGTGGTATAAGATGCATGATGTCCCGACTTTCGAATATGCTCAAAACGAAAGATATAAATATATATAATCATCTTAAGAGCCAGGAGCTGCATCCACAATACTACAGCTTCCGATGGATCAATCTTCTACTATCACAAGAATTTCCACTGCCCGATGTATTACGTATATGGGACTCCGTGTTCTCCGATGAAAACCGTTTTGATTTCCTTATTAAAATATGCTGCGCTATGATATTGTAAGTAAAGTTAATCGTGCAAATAGGGCGTCTAAAGACATTCAATTTTAATTACAGAATTCAACGCGACGCTATAATGGACAATGACTTCGCCTCGAATGTAAAGTTATTACAAAACTATCCACCTATTGATATTAATAAAGTACTGACTCATGCGGTTTCGCTGACGTAGCAGTCGCCGTACTCGAATTTATGCCACAGCTTGCGCCTGTTTTATGATCTGAGGATCCAACATTCTGATGAGCAATACGTAAAGCAATTAATGACAAATGTATCAAAACGCACGATCCTTATACACAAAACAGTCTGTATTTATACATATGCTTTTGATAAAACTTTTAATTTTATAAACCTGATCATTAATAAACCAATGAATTTTAACATCTTGTGTCCAAATAATTAAAACTCACAAACGTTAAAGTCGCAGGTCTATCACTTAAAAGAACTTCATTGATGTGAAGAACACTTCAGAACTCAACTTTGTCCACCAGTAACGTCTGCCTACTTATTGAACTTCGGAGCAGTGTCCTTGCAAATAGTCTGTGCAATAAATTCTATTAAAGTGCGAGTTGGGCGACCAGCCATGCCTCGCCGCAAATACTCGAATTCTACGCCCTCTGTTACCATAACATTTGTTGCGTCCTGGAGAAGAGAGATCGATATTACCAGAGCTTTTACCTTATTTCGATTTTACTCACAATATGCATCCATTGGCCGCAAGGCACAAATTCACGGAGGAAGGCAGCAGCCTTGCAGGGGCGTCCACCACGGCCAATTCCATAGTTCTGGACATCACTACGTCCTCCGGAACGAACAGTCTTGCTGTAATAATTCCACAGCGGGAAGCGCCAGACGCGATCTCCGGTATGCATGCTGGCGTGCTTGATCTGTTGCCAGAGGATTTCAGAATTGGTGAAGACACCACACGCAGCCTCATCCAAGGCCTGGCGCATGTAGCCCGAGCAGGTGCCAATGTCAATGATGCATTTGGGGCAGAAGTTCTGACCGTACAGCAATGCATCAGCTAGAACCAGAACGTCCTCATGGTCGGTACATTGGACCTCGATGGTCTTTCCATTCATCGACTTCACCATATCGCCAGGACGGAACGAATTGCAACCAATGACGTTCTCGCACAACGGAATAAGACCGCGAATGTTGACTGGCAATCGCAGTCCCGCGACAGCGCGACAGGTGGCTACTACAACAGCAGCTCCTGTCATGTCACCACGCATGTGGTACAGCTCCTCGCGTTCCTTGAGGCACAAGCCTCCAGCGTCAAAGGTCACACCCTGACCAACTAACACAATGGGACGTTCTTCGGCACAAGTGCCGTAGTAGCTCAGCTCCAGGAAGATGGGCGGCTCACAGGAAGCTTTGCCTACCGCCAGGAAGGCGTGCATCGACTGGCTCTCGGCCCAGCCCTCAACCTTGACCTCCACGTTGACACCTGATTTACACAGAACTTCGACAACATTTTGGGCAAACGCTGTTGGGGTCAACAGATTGGAAGGCATCTCCTGCAGCTGGCGGGTCAGGTTCTGGGCAGCTGCCTTCTGCAGCCCAATGCGCCAGCCTTCAATGTCACAAATCTCATCCTTGTTGGTGTACAAATCAATGGATGGTACTGACATACGACGCTTGGGATCTCTCAGCTCCTGGTACACCCAGATGCCCAAGGCCGCGCCTTCTGCAGCCGACTCGGCATGGCCACAGTTCTCTACTTCAATTCGATCAGTGTCCAGCTCTGCCAGAATCCGACAGGCATCAGCCACCGACCGACGAATTGCCTCTTTCTGTTCGTCTAGCACCTCGTAGGGATTGTATCCCAGACACTCCTTGCCCAGACCTATCACAGCTACCGCCGAGTAGTAGGGAACCCGCTCGGGCTCAATTGCGAAGAGCAGGCGAGTCTCGCCACGCTTCGGCATAGGACCAGACATACGCAGCACCTCCAACAAACGTCCATGAGTCTTCTGGACATTATATCGCCAGCCTGCCTGCGTCAAGATGCCGGCATCGTTCTTGTCCTCCTCGTCGGCATAGACACCAATAATCAGGCCGCGTGAGGGAGGATCTGCGCAGATTTCCATCTGCTGGATCTGTAACATCTGGTTAATCATCTGCGAGTAGCTTCGTTTAAAAATTGGTTGACGCATTTGTAAAGCCCGGCAGGCAAAACGTCTCGTTACACGGAACATTTCGACTTTTATTTTTTTTTAAAACTAAAAAAAACAAACTATGAAAATATTTTTTAAACTGTAATTGTACTTTGAAGGCACAAAATATAAAGATTTTTTTTCCGGAATTGTTGAAATTGTTGCGTGTTCTATCGCCAAAGGAATGAAAATATGAATGAGTACGGTATGCTACGTCTCCTAACATAAACACGCTGGCTTCGAAACCTACTAGATCAGGAAAAAAAATCTTTTTCTATTAATATTTTCAACTCAGTATTTAAGTCGAATATGCCTGACTGGAACATATGCACTTTGACTTTTAACCTTTTAAACAGCTCAAATGACTATCGAATAGTAGCAGGAATCTGTACAATATATGTAAGATACATTGCTGAAGACTATACTTCATATACCCCATGTACAGATTTGTACTTAAAACCAGTTTCTCACAAAATTTGGCCAAGTCTACGAGGTCAACTTTTTTCAATAACCATCTTTTCCCCGGATTGTGAAGATCAAAAGCAATTCATATCCGAATAGAATAAATAAACAGATTTTGTATCATATTGAGACATTAAAACTTTTAACCTACAAATTCCAACTTTGGATATTCAGATCGCGACCTTAGTCGTACCATCAATCAACGATTGGGATAAGAACCAATTCAATTCAGAACAAGCCGTAGCGCCAGATTGATTTTGTTTCACAGCCTTAATAATTTTCCCCCCATCCATAATGCATTTCAGATTGAATCTCATACCCTGTCCATATAACCTTCTCCTGAACACAATTAAAGAAACAAAGCGGAATTCTAGTGACAAACAATTTTAAATTTAATTTATAGTGTACAAAATGTGTATGTTTTTACAATACTTTCACCAGAAATTTATAAACATATCGGAAAAACGAAATACATTAAACTTCATTCAATAACACTTCCGTATTCGTTGCAATGTCAGTCTTTATCATACTATTAATGCAGATGCAGATAACGCTCTGCAACAGAACCCTATCGTTGGTTTATTTTCCCATCTTGGGTGCCGTGTCCTTGCAAATTGTTTGGGCAATAAATTCAATCAGAGTACGGGTAGGACGCCCAGCCATGCCTCGTCGCAAGTACTCGAAGTCAATGCCATTTGTGACCATCACATTGGTTGCGTCCTAGAGAAGACGGGTTAGGATCAAATAGGGTCTGATGCTATTTAAGAGCTACTTACAATGTGCATCCATTGACCGCAGGGCACAAATTCACGGAGGAAGGCAGCAGCCTTGCAGGGACGGCCTCCACGGCCAATGCCGTAGTTCTGGACATCGCTGCGCTGTCCGGCGCGGACGGCCTTGCTGTAGTAGTTCCACAGCGGGAAGCGCCAGACGCGATCTCCGGTATGCATGCTGGCGTGCTTGATCTGTTGCCAGAGGATTTCAGAATTGGTGAAGACACCACACGCAGCCTCATCCAAGGCCTGGCGCATGTAGCCCGAGCAGGTGCCAATGTCAATGATGCATTTGGGGCAGAAGTTCTGACCGTACAGCAATGCATCAGCTAGAACCAGAACGTCCTCATGGTCGGTACATTGGACCTCGATGGTCTTTCCATTCATCGACTTCACCATATCGCCAGGACGGAATGAGTTGCAACCAACAACGTTTTCACAAAGTGGAATAAGACCGCGAATGTTGACAGGCAATCGCAGCCCCGCGACAGCGCGACAGGTGGCCACCACTACAGCAGCTCCCGTCATATCACCACGCATGTGGTACAGCTCTCCGCGCTTCTTCAGGCACAAGCCACCGGCATCAAAGGTGATACCTTGACCGACTAATACAATGGGACGTTCTTCGGCACAAGTGCCGTAGTAGCTCAGCTCCAGGAAGATGGGCGGCTCACAGGAAGCTTTGCCCACCGCCAGGAAGGCGTGCATCGACTGGCTCTCGGCCCAGCCCTCAACCTTGACCTCCACGTTGACACCTGATTTACACAGAACTTCGACAACATTTTGGGCAAACGCTGTTGGGGTCAACAGATTGGAAGGCATCTCCTGCAGCTGACGGGTCAGGTTCTGGGCAGCTGCCTTCTGCAGCCCAATGCGCCAGCCTTCAATATCGCAAGCTTCATCTTTGAGAGCGTATAAATCGATAGAGGGTACGGAAATTCTAGTTTTTGGGTCGCGCATCTCTTGGTAAGCCCAGATGCCTAAGGCAGCGCCTTCGGCTGCAGATTCAGCATGGCCGCAGTTCTCTACTTCAATACGATCTGTGTCCAGCTCAGCCAGAATCTGGCAAGCCTTTGCCACCGAGCGTCGGATGGCTTCCTTTTGCTCATCGAGCACCTCGTAGGGGTTGTAACCCAGACATTCCTTGCCGAGACCGACAACGGCCACAACAGAGTAGTAGGGAATGCGCTCCGGCTCAATGGCAAACAGGAGACGAGCTTCGCCTCGCTTGGGCATCGGTCCAGACATTCTGAGCACCTCGATCAGTCGGCCGTTTGTCTTCTGTACGTTGTATCGCCAACCAGAAGCCGTCAGGATGCCGGCATCGTTCTTATCCTCCTCATCGGCATAGACACCAATGACCAGACCGCGGGAGGGCTGATCTGCGCAGATGTCCATCTGCTGCAGCATCAACATCTGGTTGATGGCTTGGGAAGCAAACTGGCGACATAGCGTCTTCTGTTTACTGACTCGAAAGAGCGCGCGACGGGTTAAACCGAACATGATTCGAGCGGAAGGTTTGAACAAAGTTAATAAATTTAACTAGAATTTTACAATTTGTGATTTGTTGTTGCTTTTTAAAAAAAAACACTTTGTATATATATTTTTTTTTTTGTCAGGAATACGAAAAGGAACATATAATTTTAATACAATTTTTTTTTGTTTACCGATATGTACTAAACAATACATGAACAGAGACTGACTATATTCCAGACTTGGCGCTGGGGTATCGGTTCTTGGGTGCGTCCGAATTTCCATGGCCAACTACGATCCCAATTCCAGGGCCTACTTCATCAAGCACAAATTTGAACAAAGTTTAATTAGGAACTTCCTCATAGTGGGTATAAAAAATGATACATTTACTCGCTTATATGGGAATGTCGTATATCATCTAGTCGAGGAGCCTGGTTCAAATCCCTGACCAGTCTATAGAGAGTGTATTGTCCCAGCCCAAGGCCTCACTTGCAGATGCATTTAATTAAATTCCTTGATAGCGTTTCAACTATATAAATGTACATATATTATTAACAAATAAATAAAATTATAATAACGACTATAAATCCATTTAAGTTAAGCTTTTAAGTTAAGCATTCTTCTATTGTATTTTTACAAGCATTTGCTTTTTATTAACTTGTATAGCTCTTTTAATTGTTAATTAGGTACAATGTTTTATTCACTAAATAATACTGCTAATATATTAAAATTTGATTTGATAACAGATTAAATACAGAAGTATGCATTTACTAACATTTTGTATTTATATATTATTATATTATGTATATATAAAATAACAAAGCTTTTAGATCAGCTTCAGTAGTATTTAACAAATTTCTTGTACTTTGGAGTTTTTTCTTTTTTTTTTTTTTGTATATTTAAGAAAAAAATATATTGAACGTATTTTGGCTTGGGATATGTTTCTGTTTATATCGCTCGACTTTCTATTTTTTGGTGGGGTGTGTTCTTGTTTTTTTTTCGATTTTTATGAAAGCGTATTTTATATAAATAGAACTCTCACCTATCCATAAAGAGATTAACAAACTTTGAAAGAGTGCAACATTCCAACAACATTTAGAAGAGGCACATTTTTAATTTTGAGCAAAAGAAAACTTTTTAACTTTAAAAATGCAACATTCTGAACCCCTTGAAATGGAATAAACAGGGTATATTGGTTTTTTTTTGGCACACCTGGATAATATTTGATAGGGAGTACACAATAAAGGGTATTCAGCAGAAGCACATGAAGAGCTATTTAAAGCGGTTATACCCATTGATTTGAGCCACGACAAATTCTTTCAATGGCAATCACAAAATCGTTGTCACCGTCACGGGCAATCCGTCGGCATTGATGGACTGCTCGGTGGCGATGTGCACCCGGTTGGTAAAACTCTCAACGCTGTTGACCTTGCTCAGATCGATGGCTGGGATATCTTCGTCATAGTCGGAGGCCAGCTCCTCCTCCGCCAGGTAGCTGCACTTTGGCGATTGCTTAGTAAGCGGCTCATCCAGGTCAAGCGTGTGGGGCGGTGCGTGGAAATAGTGGGTCTTGGCCTTAGAGCCTGAGTGGCCAGCCACATAAATAATTCCATCATCCGTATCCTCGTCGTCCGGGTGACGCGTTGCGTAGTTGCTGTACCCCGCCTCGCATTGATACGGATTTGACTTCACGTGCACATTCCGGCAGCTGCCGCCGCAATTGTGATGGCTCTCGGCCAGACCGCCGTCGGCTCCATAGCAGTGGCCCCTGTGGTGGTGCTGTGAATGATTCGATGAGTGCGTGTGCACCTGTTGACCCACGCCAGCGTTTGCGCTGCTGGAGTGGGCCACGGACTGCTATATGTGCGAGTGGGAGTGCGCTATGGAGAGCGAGTAGGGGCTCGTGTCCTTGTGGAGTCGCATCGTATCATATATGGGAAACTCGCAGCAGAGTATAAACTTGAGGGCTCCGGGCACCTCCTCGTAGACATTTGGCGGCACGGGTATAAGCGGCGAGGTGGTTGCCTTGTACTTACGATAATCCACCTGACTGAAAGGCAAATTCCTGTGTAACTGATAATTGGAGTACATCCACTTATAGGTAGCTTACTTTTTGTACTTCTCATCGGAGCTGCGCTCCCTCAGAGGTATGCCGGACAGAAAGAGTATTATCAGAGTTGTGAAGATCGGCGATGCTATGGCTATCCATTCGTGGCCAGTGATCACGTTCAGGGATATGACAAAGATGCCCCACCAAACGATGACCTCGCCAAAGTAATTGGGGTGCCGTGACAGGCCCCAAAGACCTTAATTATGACAGTTTCAGTTGAATCTTTTTTTTTTTTTAGTTGTCACTTACCATCATTACAAAATTTGCCCTGGTTAGTCGGATCCTGACGAAAGGAGAACTTCTGCAGATCCGCATACGTCTCGGCCAGCAAGCCGACTATAAACATACCCGTTCCAGTGGAGTCCAACGTGGTCATGCCCTTAATAGCCTGGGGCAGGGCGTGGCGAGAGTTGATTATTATGACAGGCAGCGAAACGATGTACACCCAAATGGCCTGCAAGAGCACAAAACGACGGCATTCAAATGAAAAGTGGACAGAGCCGACAAGTGCTGGCAATCAAATCTGTCCGACACGCCGCAAATGTGGAAGGACAGCCACAACTCACACTCACATCCGCACCCACACTCACACACATACCCATCCGCCCACCCACACACCAGTTATTGTGCGGCCCACACACAAACATTTAGTCAGAGACCCGCCTGCGGAAACATTCACATTTACATAGATGCCAAGAGACGGCAACAAGACATTGAATAATTCAGCAACACCCTGTAAAATGTCATGTGCTGGCAGATTCATTGATTGGGTACAGTGGTCCATGGCTGTCGCGACTGCTGCTTAATTATTCATTTAATATGGTTGGCAACTCACCTGAAATGTCCAGAAGACCGCATAACGGATGATATTACGTCGCGTATCCTCGAACTGTTTGTCCCGACCCAGCTTCACGATGCGGTAGAGTAAATATCCTGAGAGCCGTGCTCCCCATAAGCATACGAAAACGGTCACCATCAGCTGACGACTCTCGTAGGCCTAGGGAATAGGTTGGAAAGAGGTTAGGAAACCGAATTTAGGCTAATGTGTAAAGTATGGTAACTTAAGTGGAAAGGAATTAAGGTAACATTTATTGATTCACAGCGAAATTGATAATATGTAATATCTTTTGTTTATTTAGAATAGATTTTAGCTTTACTTGCCAATAACTATATTACCAGACACTAAAACCTGTCCTGTACAAATTTAAAAAAAGGATAACATAAAAAACCGAGAATCGAATAGAAAGGCGAATAAAGATTTGCTGCCGGACCTTGATATCTGTTTCAGTGCTTTTACTGAGAAATCCCGAATGAATTTATTGCCAAACTGTTTCCAATTTGTTTTCCAACTAAATTGAATTGCTTTTCAAAGTTTTTCTTTTTGCTAGCTACGCCCAACTGCAATAAAAAATGTAATCCCCGGTTAACCGAATGCAATTTTCCTTCTTTTCGCTATTTTTTGCGCTTGTGGCACAAATTTTGTATTTGTATTTGTACTTTTATTTTTATTTTTATTTTTTTTTCTGTATCCGTTTCAACTAAACCCCTCGTTGATCCATTGAAAATGCTGCACCATTGACCTAGGTGGTTCCGGCACAGCTTTTGTTCGGTGATAAATGGCCGTCGCTCCCAGAGGTATCAGCGCAATCCATTTATTAATTATGGCCTGATTGGCATCTGGCATATGCAATAAATCAAAGTGCTTATAAACACTCCATTTACTAACTGCCAACAGTCTATCGAGTGTGATGAGAGAGACATGAATGGGTGGAGCTCTTATAAATGGCTTAAATGGAAAGTATTTGATGGGTATTTAGATGGACCTTTATTACTAGTGAACATGTTTCAGCATGTTTACTTAAGTTTGCAGAGTCGCAAACAAATCAGCAGACAGGACGACAAACAACGTGGCCGAAGGACCACGGCCGCAGTTGCCTGCCCCAGACAAGGTCACACAAGTAAAGGCAAAGCCGCAACAACAAAGTGGGAGAAACTGGGGGCAAGTGTGGGCAAGTGTGGGAAAGTGGGACGCAACCTATTGTTACCGCAACTGCAGATGCTTTCCACACATACACACACAACCTTTTAGTGTACAAGTGTGAGTGTGTTGCATTCGCTTTTCAATGTCAGCAACTAAAGCCGACAAATCCCACACAGAACGCGATGTGCGACATTTAATTTAAAGCCCAGTTTAAAACACATTTGACATCCATTCACACTTACCTTGGATGGGCGATCCAATTGGCCCAGGAAAAACGTTAGCAGCGCGACGACAATGAAATTAACTCCGCATGCAAAGTCCGACAATTTGTCCATGTGCAACACGGCATTCAAAAGGAAGAACAACACCTGCATGCTGGTAACCACAATCGCGCTAACGGCAAAATGATTCAGGCCAAAAACGTTAATGGCCATGATTAAAGCTTTGTCTAAATACGTTTAAGATTCACAGAGCTCCTTCCAACTACTACAGCTTCCACATTATTCTCTTCTCCAGCTGAATGGCATCCTGCAGTGGATTACATTTCGGTCTTGGAAAATTGGGCTCGTTGCCAGGTAGTCAACAGCCTTACTTTCATTTTTGGCACCACTGCAAAACGATAGAAATTAAAGCAATTCCTTGATTAGACATTCTTTGAACTTTTTCCGTTACAGTTGCTAGACTATGTAAATATTTATTTGGGAAATCTCCAAGT
The DNA here is from genome assembly GCA_037075185.1 of Drosophila pseudotalamancana. Taxonomy (NCBI): domain Eukaryota; kingdom Metazoa; phylum Arthropoda; class Insecta; order Diptera; family Drosophilidae; genus Drosophila; species Drosophila pseudotalamancana. The sequence goes on along the minus strand of JBAMCK010000275.1, from coordinate 961,284 downwards.
TAAACGCTCTCAACCGGATAATTAAATGTTGCTTCACTCATTTTCTAATTTAACTTCGCACCTGCGGCTTTAAAGCCTTGGCCCTAAAAGTATGCAACGATTTACATTTACATTAATTAAAACAAGGCCCGCGGCCTTAGAGGCGAGATCCTTACACCTAAATGCAACTACTGTGAGACACCTGTGCAGCAAGCAAGGCGTTCAAGTTATTTATTGCCTTAAGATATTGACAAGGCGTCCACATAGCATCGTCCATGTCCTTTTCAAATAGTTATTCCAACTTTTGCCTCACTTCGCATAACTTGTTCGAGTTTTTGTCGCCCGTTTGCTATGTGGGTGAAAACTTTCTGTAGACCCCTATATTGAAAATACTTTATGTGGCTTGTAAGCTTAAGCTTACGGGAACGACTTAAGTGTAGGTGGGCGGGCACCCACTTAAAGCAATACAATTTGCAGAATTGAATTTGTTCAGCGAACATCAAAAAAGGCGCCACGTGCCACGAAGTTCGAGATATTTATAGCTCTTAGTTGTTTCTCGGCTTGTTTAAGGGCCACTTTAAGAAGCGATGTCAAGTTTACCTTTCAGTTGGCTGCAATGGCGAGGCAAACAAACAAACAAATGGCTAGAGTTGTGGACCCTAAGAAATGTAAATAATGTAACCGAAGCCCATTCAGAGTTGGCTAACTAAAGTGCATATAACATGGGATAGTAGCCGCTTATATTTTGGAGTGGAAAAAGCTTAACGGGAAAAACTCCTACGCAATGGTGCAGAGCTCTTAAGGATGCTACCGCCATTCGATGTGTTGCTATTTGCTATGCGTTTGCACAAGTGAAATTAAGTTGAACACGCTCTTAGCTTTCTTACATATTTCTTTTTGAAGGTCCTTACACACACACAGGCACACACACCTACAGAAAAGCACACGCACACGTGCGTAGGTCTCGCGCGTCAAATCTTTTTTAATACCTAACAACATCTGCGGCCCACTTCCGTTTCCGTTTCCACTTCCGTTATTAGACGCAAAATGGCATCACTAAAACTTTACTCAATACGAATTTTAATTTTTACAATTTACTAGTTTTGATTTAAAAATTGTTTAGATTGTTTCTAGCACGAGGATTTGAGTAGCAGCACCAAATGCGTGCAAACGACTGATGCCACGAAGTTCAATGGATAAACTAAAGAAAAGTAGCAGGAAATCATGTTAAGACAAATGCGTAAGGTAATGCCATGCGCAGTCAATGCGTAGCTCTTCTCTGAGTCTTCAAATACAATCTGTGACGTCATCATCTATAAACTTGAATTAACGCTCGTAAACAACAAGGTGTTCAAAGCAATTAATTACTCAAGATATGAATTAAAATTAATGTTTTTCAATGCAGCCTAAAACTATGCAGCAGTAAATGGCATCAACGTGGCAACGCTCGAGCTAAGTTGCTCAACTTAGCTCCACCTCAGCAACATTCTCTGCAACATTTTACTTGTAGCAACATGTAGCTATAATTTCGAGCCGCGTGAAGTTGGCAGCGGCCTCACACCAAAAATAAAGAAGAAAAACTGAAGATTAATACATTAAAACGAAACAATTTAGGCTGGCTCCTGCATCGGAGTTGCAGTCGTTGCGTAATTACGCGCGCTTGTGGGTGCATAAGGTTGGGACTATAGCATAATGGCATTGGCATTGCGTGTGGCATGCTTAGCTCACAGCAGTGGCACTTGGAGCAGGTGGCCGCAGGAGCGCCACCGATTGATACGAATAAGCAGCGCTAGCTCTAGTTTAAAGTCCCAGGCGAGGTAAGTGCAAACGCATGACGACGACCCCTATTATCGATGGGCATTAAAAACTCATTTACAACAGCGATATCAGGCAGCAGTTGTATTACAGCACACAAGAGCGGAACACAACGAAGCAGTCAACGACTCCTCCACAAATCAAACGAAATGTGGCCTCCGAGATTACCAGTGTCGGAAAGGTTATTTACGAGGCTGGCTGGGATGCTAAAAATTCGAAAAGTCAAAGTCCGCAAAAAAAACCTGAAACGGCAGTTGGCAAAATAACAACGCGTGATTCCTCTTTGCCCAGCAGCGAAAGCTTGGATAAAATCAAGGACACGGATCAGGAGCCACATAGATCGAAACGGGAACAGATGCGGGACAATATGCAGGACTACATTTTCACACGCTACTTCAATTATGTGAAAAACTACGACAAAGTTTTGGAAAAGAATTTTCCAAAAGCCATGCAGCTCTATCGAGTATTCTTTGATGGAGTCAAAGATTTTTTCGCAGATATGAAACGGTTTCTGAAAATTGCCCGCATTGCCAACCACAATCCTCAAGGCATCCGGGCATTAAATCGCCAAGAACTTGAACTATACATGCAAATGCCCCGCGACATGATGAAGGTGGCGCCGGCATTGATTGGATGCTCTTTGCCTATGGTGGGCTATGCCTTTTTTCCACTCGTGTAAGTCAATTAATTCTCTAACCACCCAGTTGGGCAACTAATTGTCCACAATCCTGTTCAGATTTTGGTATCCACGCACATTTTTAACGCAGCACTTTTGGACAGCAGAACAACGTGTCGAGTTCCAGAACTACTATATCAAACGGCGGCTGCAGTGCAACAAGTCAGTGCTTCGCTGCCTACAGGCCAAACTCAAGTCTGTCGCAGGACACCATAAGCATTCAGAGCTGGAGTGCATTCTAGGTCAACTTGGCAGCGGCACACATCCAACACCAGAGGCTCTCATCGCAATCAAAGACATTTTCGCAGAAGGACCCTACTCGCTGCTGGGCATGTCGCGAAGACACGTCGTATGTGCACATGATATCAAATCGATTTCGTTTGTCTAAATCAAAAACTGTTGCTTGCAGAAATGTCTAGTCAAGATGCACGGACTGCCCAACAGCCTGTTCAAGCGACACCGCTTGCACGAGCAAGCATTCCTAGTGCACTATATGGATTTAGCCATTACGCGCGAGGGTGGCGTACACAACTTAAGCCTTGCGGCGTTGCGCTACGGTTGCTATCTGCGCGGCCTTAATCCGGAAAATCTGAGCAGCGAGCAGATGATCGAATGGCTGCGCAACTGGGTCAAGGTCTCTACGTCGATACAAGGCGAGCATATCACTCTGTTTCTACATCTACCAATTCTCCTGGGCTACAACCATCCCAACAATTGGAAGACCATCTATAGTAAGAAAGACTAAGAAAATTGGTGCTAGCTAGTTCGCTCGAGTTTGCAATTTAGTTATTGCAAACTAAAATTGTTTTGTTTTATAAAAAACAAATAAAACTGTTAAAATATAAACTCGATTTACTTTTTTACTGTTCCATATAGAAAACAAGGGGGCTTCGTGTTTTTCCTAAAAATAACACTTCTTTTATTTGCTCCTTTTTGTTGGATGTTCATCAAGCAGTTACTTTCGTAAAAATTTTTCAAGTTTACTTCTTGGCCTTGGGCTTGGCCTTCTCGGCGCGCAGACGCTCGCGACGATCCTTCTTCAGGATGCGTGGTGTACCGTCGGACTTGGTGCGCTTCTTCAGTGTGTTGAAGGCGATGGTCAGCAGCTTGTTGCGCTGACGCTTGGCATAGCGCAGCTTGAAACGATCAAAGTCGTTCAATTGGGAGCGCTGTAATAAATTGAATTTAAGTTTAATAACATGAAACAAACAACTAAACAAGTTCTTAATTTAAATTGTTTTCAGTTTAAATAAAAGCTAGCTTCATGTATGTATCAGCCGGCAATTCCTATCAAGAACTTTCAATTATCATCATGTGCAACTTTTCGTCGTTGTCGTTGGTTGATTATTGCTTACCTTGCAGATGTTCTGTGCCTTGATGGACCAGGGGCTGACCTTCCACTGTGCCTTCAGGTCGCTGTCTGCCCAGGCTTTGCGCACAATGCTTGTGGGCGCGGTGTATGGGAACTTAATGCGGTATTTGGTCAGATGCAGATTGTTCAATCTGTATTCCTGACGTGGAACACCAGTCAGAGGTCCATCAACCAAAACCTTAAATTAATATTTAAATATAGATTAGTTCTGTTGAAATCTAATTACTGAGCAGCAACATATGCATGTATCGCTTCTTGACAAGCAGTTTTCTTTCAGTAGGTTAAATTAGCTTCATTTATGTGTCAGTTGGCACTTCCTATCAAGAAGACAAATTATCATCATGTGCAACTGATGCTTCGATCGTATAAATGCTTGTTGCTGCTTCTCTTGCACAGGTGGAGCTACTTACTCTGTTTTGATCAATAACATCGACAATGGCCACCAGGCGTCCCTTCAGGGGACCTGCAGAGGCCTTGGCAATGCGACCAGTTTGTACGAATCTCTCGAAAGGCTGTAAACACACAACATAGAAGACTTATGTAAATATACATTCCGTTGTTCACATTGTATGTATGGGCTGCGCGTTGGCTGCTGCTAACTGCATGATGGTCACCACGTGAAATATTTTCATTTCATTTAATGCTGTCAGTGAGTCAATTGTTTTCAGTTTTTTTGTCAGCAGCAACTCAACGCGGTTTCCGTGAAAACTTCTTAATTCAGCAAGCGCACTTTAAACCTTTTAATTTTCACATTTTCAACCCGAATGAGGAAAATACTTCGTTGGATCTTACCATGACGCTAACCGGAAAGAAAGAGAAGGAACGAAAAAACTTTGACAGCTCCGCGTCAACATGGCGAAAAGTGTGCACAAGGCAGGGATGCAATTACAGGTCACTTTACAGCACTGATAATGTTAAATGCAGTCCTGGGTTGCTCAAGATAATTGTTTTGATTTTAACAATCCGAATTAATATCCCATTTTCATATGATATATTCATCGGTTAAATAATACAAATCTAACTTTTAAAATAAAAAATTAAATACCGGTCCCATACAAAAAGTATAAAATTATGTATAATTAATTCTAAAATAATATTTTTAAATAAAATGAGCTGCCACTTATACATTAATCTAACGATCTGGCAACATTCATAATTTTATAGCGCAACATACTAAAACGTATTTGGCTGGTCTGGTAGCTCTTCAACAATAAATTGCTTGTACTTTTATGTGTTTACTAAGAAACTAAGAAATTAAAAGTTAATCTTTGATATATTAGAATCTACAAAGAATGGTTTACATACACTTTCCTAATAACCTAACAGAGGAGGAGCAGATGCTTCAAGCGAAATATCAGAAGCTGAAAAAAAAGGTAAACACACTAAGGCAAAGCCGTGTATCTTGGCATGTACATACTTAAAAAAGTTTTCTCTCTGTTACAGAAAAAAGCCTTACAAGCCCACAAGGCTCCTAAGCAGGAACCGGAGAGCGCTCTAACATTAAAGCGGCCTACAGATGCGCGTGATGCACGCGAAGTGGCACGCAAGCTTATCAAAAGCGGCGCCATTCCTGCCATACAAAAACAACAAACCAAGCAGGACCAAACTTCGTTCAAGCGCCCCAAGGGTCAAGAACGGGCTAAACGATCGACCTCAGAGACAACTGTGGCTGCATATCAACCATTCTCGTCCACACAGAATGATGTAGCACAGGAAACGATTATCAGTGAAATAATAAAGGAGGAACCTCGACGTCAGAATTTGTACCAGCACTTTGCTACGGAGCGTGATCGCGAGGAACGTGGGCTAACAGAAAAGGTGGCGCTCGATGCCACACAGCCAGAGAAGCCACGCGCTGGAAACACGATTTTCGTATCAGGCAACAAGGTTACCGAAGAATTCCTCAAGAAAACATTCAATGATTATGGAACCATAGTCAACGTCTCTATGGAGATTGAAAAGAGGTGCGTGTTAAATATTATTGATTGATAATTATATTTAGTAACTTGTATGTTTATTTGCTTTGTAGTCGTGGCTTTGTTTCGTTTGCCAAGCCGGAATCAGCAGATCGCGCTATAGCCGAAATGCACGGAAAAAGTGTCACTGGGATTGTCCTGCAAGTGCAACTGGCACGTCGCCAGCCGCAAATTGAGCCCATTAATGATGCATCGTCCTCAGCTGTTTGGTCTTCAATCGGTTAGTAGTGCAATTATAAATCTTATTCGATTTCACAAGCAATTTCTCTTTCCTTCCAGCGGCGAGCAAATCCCAAAAAGGCAGTCATAAGGATCTGCGGCAAATGGTTCAATATGATGTTGATTTCTTATTATAAGTCCCTTAGATTAGTAACTTGTATATTTAATTTCCCTTTGCCTCATTATTTTCAATGTTGTGAGTTTATAAACCAATGCATAACACAAAAATTATGTTTAAATAGTTTTTTTTTTGCTTTATTGAAAATACGCTTCTACAAGTATATATATAGTACTTACATATGTCCAATCTCTTGCTAAGTACTCGCGGTTCAAATAAATTACTGCTATTTAAATAAAAGAAAACGTTTTATGAATTCATGAGAAAAGATGTGTAAAACAATTCATCATATATATATTATACCTAACTCAGGTCTAAATAAAAAATTAACAATCGATTTAATAAATATTGAACAATTTCTTCATATTGGTCTCAAAAATAGAAAAAAAAGAGCGAACAATATTTTGATATTAGCATAAATAAGTAGACCGTGTTCGCCACATATCTTGAGCCCGTCCTGGACAGCTCCCCACATCAGGTAGCTTATAAATGATCATTCACTTAGTTTAAGTATATATTTAATACATGATCTTTGTTGTTATTGTTGATTGATTGTATTGTAAAAAAACATGGTATTCTTCTTGTATTGCGATTAGTATGAGATATATGTTCTATAGAAGTCGGTATATTGTTGCAGTGTTTGTTGATGACTGAGAACTGGGATTGATTGATTAATTGATTGTTGTTGTTGTTGTTCGATTGATTAGTTAAACTGCGACTAGTAGCACAGGCAACGCCTCTGGCCGCCCTCTTTGCATCCTTCCTAAAGTATTTTGGGTTAGTATGTAGAATATATCATTAAGGTTAAGGCCTTTGGTTTCGAGCGGTTTGTTTTTGGCCGCTTTCTAAATTCGATTTATGCTCCAAAATGCAAAATATTCCAAGTTTCATTTGGCGTACAAAATCCAAGCAACAAATGTCCAAAGTGTTGGGAGCTCTTTTCACGTTTGCCTGCCCTCGTTGCCAGGCGGATTAAAGTAGTCCCAGTGATGTGTGTGCACCTGGCGGCCCGTCAGTAGGAAGACGAGGACACCAAAGGTAATCAATATGAAGAGCACCATGAGCGCGGATATATTTCTGGGCTGCTGTGCCGGTTCCACTGCCACGTCGCCGCGCACAAAGTGTGTCAGCTGATTGATTATGTTCACCAGCTCAAGACTGCAAGCGGAAAGGAACTGTCGACCCGCCTGCACCACCGTCTTGGGCTGCTCCTCATCGTACTCGTCCAGGGGCTGTGTGGCACTGCGGGTGCGGGAGCGGTGAGAACGTGAACGTGAACGCGGCCGTTCCACTAGTTGCTCCTCGAGCTCTGAGTCGGAGTCATGCTCCTGATGATGTTGCTCCTGCACATGGCGCCGGCGGCACTTGTGCGGCGCCTTGCGCTCCGAGCTGCCAGTCGCATTCTCTGCCTGCTCCGCTTCGGCACTGCGTTGCAAGTTGTAGAAAGCCAATGGCGCCAGGGATTGCAAATACTCCACGCTGGGGTACACAGCTGGTGGTGGTGGTAATGGTAGCAAGGCGGCTTCTGTCTGGGTTTGCTCGTCGAGGTTGCTCTGGGCTGCAGCAGTCGTCGACTCGGTGGCTTTGCCCTGGCGTGGCGGCTTGGTGGGTGGCTCCACATCGCTGGCAGCGGGTTCGCTGCTGGGCTGACGGCTCGTCTGCGTCTCGCTGGTCAGCAGCGAAGGACGCTGCTCCTTAACACGCTCCACGATGTCGTCGATGAAGCCCGGTGGCAGGTTAATGTTTTGCACCGTCAGATTACCCGACTTGCAAGCAAGATCATCGGCGCTGACTTGGCCACCGTGCAACTGCGAGACTTGGATCTGGCCAGCCTGCAATGCATGCACCCGCAGTCTCTCCACCTCCAGCTCCCGCATGTGGGTAGGTAGTTGTGCCTCTGGAGTGGAAAGCGACTGAACGGGTGTCAATTCGTGATCTGTGATCTGCTCCGCTATGGTCAGTGCTGTCCCAGAAGTCGGCTCTAGTTGTGTGGTGGATTTACGACGTGGTGGCGGCAGCGGTGTGGCCTCCGGTTCTTCCTCTTCCGCCAGCAACTCTTTGCTGTAGGCGGTGGCCGGCTCGGTGGGTAAAGTGGCCACAAATTTGGCCTCAACTTCAGCCTCAGTGGGTTCGTGTGCAAGTGATTTCCTAATGGCTACTTCCACTACTGGGACTCGTTCCACTTGCGTGGGTTCCTCTTCAGACAGTGCGCGCTCCGCCTCGGATAATGCAGCTTCCACGTCGGATGGTGCCTGCTCCGTTTCGGACAGTAGAGTTTCCACTTCGGATGGTGCTTGTTCCACTTCGGATAGCACTTGCTCAGTGTCAGATAATAGATGTTCTTCTTCGGATGTTGGCAGCTCGTCTGCCAGCGCCTTTGCTCTAGATTCCGCCAGCTCAGCTTCTCTATACTCGGCCAGCATTTTTTCCATTTCCTCTCGCAGTTCCTTCTCCATCGCTTCATCCATTTCCTGTTCTACGGGTTCTTCTTTGCGTTGTCTAGCTTCCTCCTCCTCGTATTGGTCCGAGTACTTCTCGCCGGCGTCCTCTTCCTCTTCATCGTATTCACTCTCTCGCAGCGTACGCTCCACTTCATCATCCTCCAGCTTGCTGTCGTAGTCGCTCTCTAGCTGGGCCTGCTGCAACTGCTCCACCGCTGCATCCAAGTCCGCAGAGCTGGCTGCATAATCGCTTAGAGCAACCTCGCCGTGATCATCCTCTTCACCGGCCGTTTCTACGTCGGACTTGCTCTGCACCGAGCTATCGGAGAGCAGGCCTTCGCGTCTGAGCTCCTCCTCCTCGCGACGCAGTTCGTCATCCTCCAGGTCGGCGGCGCTTATGGGCCGCACAATGAGCGAGGCGGACACCGTGGCATCACCCTCGATACTGGGCGTAGGCACGCGGCGCTCAATGATTACCGCTGAGGAGGGAGTTTGTGGACGACTCAGCGACTTTGAGCGATCCCCTTGAGAGGATGCACGTGACCGTTCTGAGAGACTACGTTGATTGGCATCGCGGAAACGCTGCAATCCGCGGGCCAGCTGCTCATCTTCAGTGAGCACCTGGGCGCCATCCACCTCATCGGCCTCCTGGGCCTGTGTGCTTAGCAGTAGATCCTCGAGCGTCGTCTTTCCGCTTATGGAGCGACGCGGCTCTATGATTTTCATGTCCTCGGTTATCTCGAACTCCTCGCACACAAAATCATCTGGCAGGGGATCCGTTTGAGTGGACACCTCCACCTCGAACTCGCCCTGCTCGCAACTGTCTGCCGTGGAAGAGCTGGCCACCCGCTCGCTATCCTCGTAGCTATCCAAGGCGCTTCCGCTTCGTGTCGAGCGCTTTTCGCGCGGTGGGCGTGGCGGCGGGGGCAGCGGTCGGAACTTCATTTTGTTGATGACCTCGCCGGACTGCAGATTCGAGCGCGGCGATTCTGGACGCTGCAGTGCACCCGGCTCCTCGTAATCATCCTCCTCCTCCAGCTGGGGCTGTTGCTCCCGATCCGGCTGTGCGGACGGCAGTGTCGCGTAGCTAGGGAATAGGGTTTAAGGTGGATTAGATACGCTTGGTCTGGACTCGGTCGAGGCAAGCGGCAATCGAACAGAAGGATAAATAAAAGCTGGTCAAACTCGTGTGAGTGCGTTGTGTTTCATGTTTTGGTTTTATTTGTGTGTATGTGTGTATGTGTATAGGGGGTGTATCTGGGGTGGAGGAGCATTAATTAGCAGTATAACTGGATCTTAGATTATGGCGCTTAAGCCTACAACTTAATAACAAAAACAAAACTTAACAAAAATGCATTCGAGACAATTCAAAAGGTCGCAAAAAGTCACAAAATCAAAAGAATCGAAACCAAAAATTTGAATGCAAGCGGCGCAGCAGCTGTTCTTACTTTGACTTCAGCAGCACGGCGGTGGGCATCTCCTCCAGACTGGTGACAGATCTGCGACGCGGCTGCATGGGCGAATCCTCGCTGGGAATATACTGCTGCGGCGGTGGTGGTCGAGCCGGCGGCGGAGACCCACGTGAGCCCCGGATGCTGGGCAACGTGGCAAAACGTTCGCCCGGCGATCGGGTGAACTTCTTGCGGCGCGCTGGTGGCGTCGGCTTGGGCACCGGCTCCTTGCGCACCACAGCATAGCTAAAGGGGGGAAAGCAGAGCGCAGACCTAAGCAACAATTTGGCCAGTTGAGACCTAATGCGACCCGTACTTACCCATCGCTCTCCAGCATGTCGATGACAAACTTCTCGTCGCCCTCGCTTCTGGGCGCTGCGTCCTTGTTCGGCAGCTCCGGCTTGTTGTGCACATCCAGGATCAGCGACTCGGCGCCGCGAGAGGTGCGCTCGTCCTCGGAGCGCTGAGTGCGCGCCGAGGTGCCGTCCGTAAAGGTGTCGGGCGTGGCTAGCGGTATGTGATGTTGATATTCGTGCTCAGTGCGATAAACAATTACCTGATGAAGTTGAAAGGAAAACCAAAAATAAATGCCTACAGAAGGTACTCCACCTATCCCATAGCTATAGCTTAGTCCGGTCCAATGACCGCAAGTCTAAATGCAGGGAAGGTTGTTTTCTACTTACATCTTCCTGTGGCTGCAAAAAGGTGTTCGATACTGATCTACCACCAAAGCCATTGATAAACGAATCCGCGTCCTTCTCAACAGATGCATCGTCGCGAGTGCGTTTCTTCTGGCGCCTGGGCGCCAGTGGACGACTCTGTTGGACGGGCAGCTGCTGTGCTGCGATACCAACTTGACCGCCATAGTTGAGATTGTTGAGCGCCTGCTCCGAATCGGCTAGCTGCTCGTGCATGGGCGGTCTGAGATAGTCCTCGTCGTCGTCGAAGTACTGAATGCTGCTGCCGCCGTCGGCCATCGGTATGTCCTGGCTGCCCTCGATGGAGTATTTGCTGCGACTGCGCGCCTTGCGGAGCGGACGCTTTGGCAAAAAGTCGCTGCCATTCTGTGACATCGACAAATCGTCGCCGTAGTCGCTGCGCTGGAACTCCTGCGAGTCGTCAAAGTCGGGCCGATAGTTGCGATGCAGGCGACGCGGCTTGGGCGGTGGCACATCGTAGTCCCCGTACTCCTCGGTCGGTGCACGCTCGTCCTGGGCCGAGTGGCCCACGTGCTGCAGTGCATTGGGAGGATCGTAGCCCTCGCGTATGGCATCGCTTATGTACTGACGCAGCTGGATGTTGTCCTCGGAGATGCCGCGCTTGCGCAAAAAGAACTCATCGTCATCGATCTGCTCCATAACGACCTTCTTGCCGGAACTGGCAGTCGACTGGGCATCCTGCATCTCGTGGTACTTGTAGTAGCTGGCCTCAGCATCCATTTCGGCCTTGCGCAGCAGCTTATTCTTTTGTATATCCTTCTCCGTCCAGCCCTCAGCATCGTGACTGTCTTCGGAGCGCAGATCAGAGTCCTGATGCACCATTGGGCGCCGCTTGAACTCCCTGGACCGCTGGCTGGAGATCTCGTGTATAGCCCGATTCTCCTCGTTGAACTCCGCGAACTGTTTGCTGTCCGCCACGCCACTCAGGATGCCCATTTCGGTCTGTGGCTGCGCCTCGCTGGCCGTGTCCTCCTCCAAGTCCTCCTTCATGCGCCGCTCCAGCGAGGATTCCCTATCGAAGCTCTCCAATTCGCTGCCGTAGCGCCTATAGCGAGAGCCCTCGCTATCATTGTAGCTCACATCGGAGAACTTGTCAGCCCAACGAGATCGAACTGGACCTGGTCCACGATCACCTTGCGGCGAGCTGGTGGAGGTCTGCGAGGGCTGGGTCTCTGTGCTGGGTATCACACTGCTCAGTCGATCAGTGCCCAGCGAGGACTCCATTGGCGGTGGGGGCTCCTCGACGGTCTTCTTCTTGCGAAAGGCGCGCGGATAGGTGCCAAAGTTGAACTCGAACTTCTTCTTTGCAGGTGCCGGCGGCGCATCTGCAGTTGTGGCCGGAGACTCGGTGGACTCGGTGGGCAGCTCGGACTCGTTCTCTTTGAAGCTCTTGCTGCGACGCAGCTTCAGAGTGGAGAACTTCTCCGGCAACTTAAACTTGGACATGTCGGGCTTGTTAAACTTGGTAAACTCCGGACGCTTGATGTCCTTCAACTTGGACATGTCGGGACGCTTGATTTCGGGCATTTTGATTTTGGAGAACTCGGGCGCAAAGCGTCTGCGCTCCTTGGCCTTGGCCTTGGGACTGGCCGAGACGGGCTTGGGCTTTGGCTTGGGTTGAGTCTTCAATTTGGTGCGCAGCTTACCCGCTTGATTGCGAAGGCCGTCCTGCATCTTGCGAGTGCGATCTTGGGCGGAGGCCATGAAACTCTTCTTGCGATTCTCCGGCTGCAGTGGCAGCTCCTCTAGGGCGCTCGACTCCACCTGGCTAGTGTGTATCTCATAGTCCGTGCGAGATTCGGTACGTGGCGTTGTTCCACCTGAGCTCAGCTCCGTCTCAATCTCCATGGGTAGCTGGAGGCTGCTGCCGTTCTGGGCGGGTGCCGGCGTTGCTGCTGGTGAAGATTCAAGTTCGCTCGCCGGCAGCACACCCACGGGCTCGTATTCATGATCACTGCAAGAGGGTAAGAAGGGGTGAGAGTTGGATGAGATTAGTGGGCGAGTTCGACAATAATGATAGCTGACATATAAATGAGCTGATTTGTCTGTAGTTGTAGTTGTTGTTGCAAGCGAAGATTAGAAAAGCCGTCACCCTATTCTCATTGCTCTTTTGGATTTTCGGGGTGGATGTGTGTGTCTGAGAAGGGTCGAGGGGGGCGGAGGGGCGAAGGGGTTTCGGTCTAGCTCGAAAATAGGGTAGCCATTGCTTACCGAGAGAAATAGGTCCGCTCGAGGAAGTCTTGGTGATCTTTTTGCTTGTGGGTTAGGGGCGAAGCGGACTCGAATTCCGCTAGACGCGATCTACGTTCGTCAAAATTGAAACTAACCGTCTTTGTCATGCGCGCCGGCAACCCATAGAGCTGCTCTTGGGAGCCGGCCATGCGGCCACGGCGATCGTGCGACTGAGTGCGAGGCTCCCTAACCGAGGACTTGCTCCGCATGTCGAAGCGTTGCTCCGATGGCGCACGCAACGGTCGATGAACCTGGCCGCCGCTGTCCGTGATCTGTATCGGCATCGATATAAGTGGCCGACTGCCGTGGCTCACAATCGAGGGATCCTTGCTGCTCGAGTGCCGAAACTCCGACTCGCTCTGCGACCAACTCATGCCGGGCATCTCAATCTCGCTGGAGTAGAGATTCCGGTTACCCGCTATGAAGCTGACGCCGCCAATGCTACTGATGGTGCCACGCGGCACAGATGAGACCACCACCGGTGCAAACGCCTCGCTAATGTCCACCGAGGCACGCTCGGAGGTCGCGAAATCCTCCCGGCTGCTGTACATGGTCTGGGCATGAGGTGGGGGCGCCAATGGCTTGGGTGGCCGCGCGCAGTACTGATCCATGTCGTCCACCTTAAGGGAGAATGTCTCGGTTACCCGCACGGAGAGCGGCTCTGGATCCTGGCGCTTCATCACGTTCGCCGTGCTGCTGACAATGGACATGGGCTGCGACTTACTTTTGGAGAACACGGACAACAGCTTGCTGGGCGAGGGAGATTTCTCCCGCAGAGGCGAATGCGACCTTTCGATGAAGGGCGAGGGTGAACGCGATCGCTGAGGACTGGGAGATTTCTGACGCTGCTCTTGAGGCTTTGAGCTGAACATGGACTTAAAGCGCGAGGCATAGGAACTCTTCACTTCGGGCGAGGCCTCTTGCAGGCTTATGCTGCCCGCAATTGTGGCTGGAGGTGAGCTGGACACTGGCTGCCACTTGGAGGCGCGCTCCGGCGACAGCTGCCGTTCGGGTGTGTGCTGTCGCTTGAGCTGCTGGGCTGGAGCAGTGGCTGGTGCCACAGCTGGCGTGGATGGGCTGGAGGGTCGGCTGGAAGGCAACTGCAGTGTGGCCATCGTTGTCGCTGGTTGAGGTGGCGGTGGCGGTGGCGGAGACTTAGCTCGCCTTGAGGGTCTGGGACTTCGACTGCGATGCTCGACCTCCTTCAGCTTTTCGCCCTTCACCAGCGCATCGATGTCCACAATGGGTATATCATCCACAATCTCAATCTTGGTCAGCTCGTGCACTTGCAGCGGCTTGGCGCCGACGTCGCTTCCGACCGAAGGCGGACTTCTAGTCAGCATTTGTATGTTATCCCTGATATTAACCAGATTATGCTCCTGGGCACGTTGCTCCAGCTCGGCAACAGTCTCGGCCAGCGGATCCCTTGGCATGACTGTGGTCTGGTAAGGAGTTTTCTGCTGACTTATATCCGACTCCATCATAAACGAAGGACGCACTGCATCGCCTCCAAACCGCGAAACATCAATCGGTCGATTCTGCGGCAGCGTTGCGCCGGAGTAAAGATTCTCCTTGTTGGCGGCGCTAGGACGCATGTAATCCGGAGACAAGGGCGGCTTGGCATTGCGAAAGTCGTGAGCTCCTGGTGCTGGGGAGGATTGGTGGGTGGGAAATTGGGGTGGGATGTCTGCCATGCCCGGAGTAGGCGTGGCTGCAATTAGATTCAGCTGTGGCGGCTGCAGGGATCCTGGCAAAATGGTGGCCTGAAACAGATCTGCATTCGAGGTGCGGCGACTGACGCTGGCCGAGCGTTGACCCCCAGCTGATCGACCCGCGGCCGTGGGTATATTAATGTCCGCACAGTAGAGATCCGTCTTTGAGTTGCCCGCCGAGATGCGGCGCAAGGAGGTGCCACTTCGCATGGACACGGTGTCGCCGAAGCGTCCAACGCTGCCCGAAGAGAGGCCTCCCATCGACAGCTGCCGTCGCCGGCCAGCTACCAGAGCTCCTTGACTGCCCGGCAAGTCCGGCTCGGTGGCATCCGAAATGCTGCGCACAACCAATCCACGCGAGCGCGCCGTTTGCTCCAGCTCCGGGAAGCGTTCCATGTAGCTCAAGTCCACCGAGGGCGCCACATCCGCATGGCTGATCACCTCAAAGCTGTGCATCGACAGATCATCCGGCTGCAGATGGTAGTGCTCCTCGCAGTGCTTACCCTGCCGTGAGCCGGGACGCGAATCAACCGGATTCACGCGCTCCGGCAGCAGCGAGTCGCACTGAAAGAATTGACAGCCGCAGCGCACATCCAATGAGGCGCCGCTCGCGCTCTCCACGCGCGACACAAAGTGCTTCTTCTCGGCGGGCAGAGCGCCCACCGAGGCGGAGCGCCTCGAACTGAGCATCGTTCAGCCTCGAGCGGATCAGATGAGATGAGATGAGATGTGCTGAACAGCTGTCGCCGTTGCTTTGCCTATTTACTTGGCCCTGGTCCGTAATCCGCCAGAGACTGTTGTTTTCTCTGCTTGTTGTTGTTGTTGTTACTGTTGTTGTTGCTGTTGTTGTTTTCGCTTTTGTTCGTCTTGGTTTCGTTGTCGTTTTGTGGTTCGTGGTCGTTGTCTATTTTTAATCATCACCAAAGCAGCCGCCGCCGCCGCCGTCGCGATTGGACATTGAATTTTATTTCTTTTTCTCTAATTCTTCTTCTTAGTCTTATTTTTTAATTTATTTTTTTTTCTTTTTGCACTAGTGAAAATTCTAGCAAATGAGCCTCAAGCTCTTTAGCCCTATCCAGCACAAATGTCTTTGCGGTCTTTCAGTTTTTGGATCAGTTTTGAACCCGTTTGAGATAAATCAGTTCAGTTCAGTTCAGTGCAGATCAGATCAGATATATGTATTATAGGTTGTATATATTTGCATTGCGGCCCGTTCAGGTTGTGCGCGGCGTGTCTACATCGTTGCGATTTTCGGCCAGGACTGAAGAGCTTTTCATTATGCGCGACACAAATTTTACGAAAATTTTTTTGTGCTTGTCGAAAGATGAAAATGTTGTTCTTTAAAATTAGCAAAAAGCACACACGCACACACCCAAAAAAAAAAAACAATGACCACATGCATTGCATTTGTGTTTGTATTTGTATTCTAATTTCCTCGTTTCAAGTCCCAGCTGCGACGTCGACAGCGACAGCGACTGCAACTGCGACGCTGACGTCGCTGCTAGCTCATAATTGGGATGTGGCCGAGCAGCAGGAGTAACAATTTGTTGGCCTGCACTTAACGGTTCTATTTTGAGCAATGCGTCGCCGCCTGCCGGAAATCTTCTTGTCATTCGTTGACCTTTAAAGCGTTCGAAATACGTTCTGCTTGTAAGTTCATGCCACAGCAGCGTTCATACAAATAGCTTCACTTCTTGTTAGATCTCGATTCTCGCCCGGCTCCGATTAATTTCCAATTGCATAAATATTTGTTGCTCTTTAAACTAATTTAGTCCACAAGACACACCAATAATTAGTTTAACGTGTTCCCCAATGATTTGTGACATTTACCAACACCGTTCTTTCTCTTTTTTTTAGAGGGGGACAGCACACACACACACATGGAAACCAATTGCAGACGCTTACAAGTTGCCAATTTGTGGAATTTGTGCAATTTGTGGAATTCTTACCTTGGGTCTAGATCATGTTAACACTTAGGAGCCGCCTCCGTGCAACCCATTACCAATAATTTTTGGTGGCGCCCCTGCTGCAGCAGCAGCAGAGCGTCCATGTGGTGGAGTGCCTACCAGGTGGCCCGGGGCTGGGAGTGGAGATGTCTGTGTTGTTGTGGTCTGTGTAGTGGTAATCGCGATAGTATGGCTTTTGGTGCGTGTGCCGGAGGCTGTGCAGACGCCGTCGCAGGCCGTCTCCATCGACACCCGGCAAAAGGGTTAGTAACAATTTCAAAAGCAAGTCAATTAGGTTAGAGTTTCTGCAATACGGATGAGGAACAGCCGGCGGCGTTGTGTTGTGCTGTGTGTTAGTGTTGTGCATGGAGGAAGGCGTTTACGGCCCGTGGCCTCACTTACCTATCGTCCTTTGACTTGGCCGCACTTGTGGCCGCTTCCAGTACATCTTCCGGCAGCTCAACGTCCTCGCGGTGCGGCTCGGCCTCGTCCTCGACGTGCGAGAAGGTCACCTTCTTGTCGGAGGGTGCCGGCGAGGCTTCCTTCTTCAGTGCGGGTCGCAATTCAGCGATCTCCGAGGGCTCGTCGCCCTCCTCGACCACGGGCGAGAGCTGCGCCAGTCGCGCACGATCCTCGTCGGAGGACGTGGAGTCAATGGATGAGATGGGTGCTAGGAGACCAACGGATTTCTCTGCAGCAGCAGCAGCTGCCACCTGATCCTCCTCGCTGCTGCCCATGCGATCCAATGGCACGGGCTTGGCTGCCTCAATGTCATCTGCTGCCAGATGATCTTGACGGGTTAGGGATTTCTTGAGTGCGTCGAGCTCAACGATGGGCTGTTCCAGTGGCAGCTGCGACTCAGCCTGTCCAATCTCCTCGTAAACATGTTCTCGGCGCAGACGTGGCGTTCGCTTTGGTGGCGCTTCCACCTCGGTGGGCTCCTCCGCAGGCTCTGGGGCCGGCTCGATGACTTCCGGAGCGGGCGTTTCAGTCTTGGTCTGCTCCACGGGCAGCTCAATGATCTCATCCGGCTGTGGCACGCTGGCTGCACTAGTGCTAGGCAGTTCATCCTGCTCCTCCTCCTCCTCCTCCTTGGTGCGCTTTCTGCAAGGAGATTCATCGTACTCCACCAGCTCGAGGATATCATCCGAGTCCTGCTTCTCGATGAAGTGCGGAATCTCTCCGCGGGTCGACTTTGGTGAGGCTTTAAGTTTCATGATCTTCTGCTGCTCACCCAGGACGATCTTGTCGTCCTTCTTGAGCGTAATCCGTTTGATGTTCAGGCGCTTCTTCTGGCGCTCCGCCAAGCTCTTGAGCTTCTTCATGATGTCGAAGCTTTTCTTGGGCTTCTCCTTCTTGGGCGGCTTCTCTGTATTAGGAACTAACGGTCCTGGAGGCGGCGCTAGTTCGTGCAGACTTCCCTGTCTGCTAGGATTGGCCGAGCTGCCGGGCAGGGATTGTGCGTCACTGTGAGTCCGTCCGCTGCGCCTGCGCTTGATAATGTCACGTATCTGGGCCAGCCGATTGGTCTTCCTTGGACGAGCGTGTCCGCCCACTGCGAGCACGGAATCGGATACACAGGAGATGCACTCGCTGAGCGTATCCTCGTTGTGGGCCTCGCGCTCGGATTCGTTGTCCGAGTCTTCGGAGTCCTCGCTGCTGTCGTCAGTGTTGCCCAGTACTTCGTCCTCGGAAAGGTCCTGTATGTAGCGCTCTGTTTCCTTAACCAACACCTGCTCGTCGTAACGCACCTTCTTCAGGGACTTGGGTGATTCGGATTTGAAGCGCAGCTCCTGCGATTTACGCAGCAGCAAGACAATCTCCGGCTCCTCGTCGGGTCCCAGCGGCCGTTTGTACAGATGCGTCCAAGGATAGCCGCCCTGCAAGCGAATCGAATGTGATAAGAGTCACACCTTTGGTGAGTTTTTAGACTTACCCGGTCTCTGGCTCTTCTGAGATCCTCCCAGCGATAGGTTTGCAGCGGGACAGGCGGCTTGTCCTGGCTATTCTGCAGCAGATACTTCTTCAGGGACTGGTAATACTCTCGCTTGCAGTCCGCCGACAGGCGCTTGGCCTCCGCATCCGTGTGAGTGCAAAGCCGATCCTGCTGGATTTGAGGCAGTGAATCAATGAACTCCTTGCGCTGCTGCTCCTCTGCCTCCGACTTGGGTGTGGGCACCTCAACCAGCTTTAGCTCGTTGACGGTGTGATTCGATGAGTTCCGCTCCGCTCCAGTCTGTTCCAATATAATCTTTGGCTGTGGCTTGGTCTTGAGTATGCTGGTCAGCTCATTCAGTTGGGCATCCACCTGCTGTGAGAGCGAGTTCACTGCGGTTAGCTCTGATTTGAGCTGCTTTTCGTGCTCCACCTGAGCCTCTGCTACATCTTTGCTAAAGCTCTCGATTAGCTCGCGTTCGATATCATTCACCAGCTGCTCGGCAGTCTGACGCACTGCCTCCGATACTTCGGCTGGTTGAGCTACTGTGTCTACCTTGCCTGCCGTTGCCGTCTCGTCTACCTCGGCAATTTGATGCGACGGTGCGAGAGTTTCTACTGGCTGCTTGGTCTTGGCGCCCGCCGGCTCCACCTCGATGACATGCGAGGCTTCGTCGACTTCGACTTTGGATGTGCCCTTCTGCAGCTCCTGCTCGATGGGCGGCAGCTCATTTATGCCCACGCCGCTCTGCTCGGGGTTGACGTCCTCAATGAGGTGAGATTCAAAGTCCAGCAAATGGGAACCGCCCGGCGTAGTTGGCACCTGTGTGGGATGAATCAGCTCGCTGGCCGGTTCGTTGTTATTCTCGAGGGATAGCTTAAGATCGGCCTTGCTCTGTTTTTGTTTCTCTTGCAGCTGCGCCTCGTCGCTGATACCGTTGATCAGCAAAATCGTCGGCTGCTCAGTGGGTCCGGTTCCAGCGCCAGGTAGCGACACTGCAAGGGGGAGGGGAGAGGGAAACACGTCACAAATTTATTCACTTACGAGTGTGCTGTGGAAGAACGGTTTAACAGGTGCTAAAAATAACGTTTTTGTTTTCTTTTCACTTGTTTTTTCTTTTTTTTTTCTGTTTTTTTTTATGTATTGCAGCTCTTGGGGACGACAACAATTTGCAACAATTCACAATTACATAAGACAGCGAGAAATGTGCACACACAAAAACAAACACAACGAGAGAATGAGAGACATGTGTGGAGAACAATTAGCGAGTGAAACAAATAAAAAATTTCGAAAATGTTGCAATTACGAAATCCGCAGAATTCCTTTCAATATTTACCAAAAATTGATTCCACTTGCAGTTTAACTTTCGTTTGGATTTTTTTTTTTTTTATTTCAGTTCGTTTTCGTTTTGCAAAACTTTACATGTACATAAAATTTTTCGAAATTTAAGTTAATTATAGTTCTTGTTGTTGTTGCTGCTGCTGTTACAGACAATCCTCGAATTGTTTTGCAGCGCTGTTGTTCGCGTACGCGAGCCGTGCACTGAAATTGTCCGGGGCCAACTGGCATCGAGTGAAAAGCCCCAAAAGCCCCAGAGAGGCCCCAACCTGGCAGCCAACTGAACTATACAGAACGGTTTTCATACTCAACTGCTTGGTTTTAAAATACGATACTAAACAACACAAATTTGCTTTTGAAATTGAAATTGTTTTATTTCTTAAAATTTTTTTTTTTTGTTTCTTGTTTTTTTTTTTTCTTGTTTTTTGCTTGCCTGCTCTTTGCCTTCGTTTTGGCGTTTGTGCTCAATTCGAATTTGGCTTTTTGCCTGTCTGCCTGTCTTTTTGTCCGTTTTGTGTTTTCTGGTTCGGTTTCAGTTTTGTTTTGCTTGTGCTTTTGCTTTTGGCCGCGTTAAAGAACTTGCTGCAGACACCAACTCGAAACTGGAAAATTGCCTGCGAGAGCAACTCGTAAACAAATTTCAGTTTACTTTTCAAACACACATACACAAAACATAAAGAGCCAAATATTCCAACTAATTTAGCTCTGCTCCATAAAACACTAAAAGCGCAACTAGTTGCAGCAGAGAAATAATAACATTGTTATGTACCTTTAAATACCCTGTAATATAAGTTGCTCTAAAAGTGTTAATAGATAAGTATAACTTTTTATGGTATACTAGTATACTATATTTTTCGCTATGTGATATTATTATCATAATTATGGAATATATAATACTTTATTATATATATTTTACATACTTATTAATTTCATTGAATATATTTAGATTTATTGTAGTTCTGAATATCTCAAGAAATTAAGCTGATGGCAGTTAGAAAAGTTAAGCTATCCCCTAGATTATTCTTATATAGTTCCAGCTCCACCCAACCGGTTATCCATGTGACTTAACTTAGATACCCTTTCTTTCTTTAAGTACTCTTAAAGTGCCTAATTGCGATTGATTTGATTCGTCTGAATCTTATGGGTAGCATACAATAGACCTCTGTTTGTATTTCATGCCTGCCTAAATATACACATCGTATATATTATCGTATACCCTCTATGTTGGATACACATGTTTTAGCTGACGTCTAACGTAATCACATAAAATTACAGAACCACGAAATTAAATTGTTAAATTGTTTTGTTACGCCTTTCGGTTCTCTCTATGAATGGGGGCGCTCAGATTTTGTGTATAGATAGATATATAGTATTTGGTATATATCTAGTGTGTACTACAATGACGTAGAGGGTGAGTAATTAATTTGTTTCTGCCTGTCTGATTGGATCAGCATGAATCGTTGATGAGCCCATCGCATATTAGAAATATTATGCAAACCTAGATATACATAAATATTGCAAAGACTTTTACCTACTGCTCATGACTTGGCAATATCTAAAGTGAGAGCTATGATATCATATAGTGCCTGACTTAAAAGTTAAATATAAATATTGCAATATGCAATTTTTAATATTACACCTAGCCAAGCTGTGCTATAGCAAAGTCTATATATATTTATATTTACAAATATATGTACGTATATCTCATATCTACGTAAGTTTTCGACACAATTCGAGCGTAACTGACATGCTTGGCTTACACGGTCGTAAGCAATGAGACGGTATGCGAGATATCGTTGAATTGCCTTTTCCAAAAACAGAAATAAAATCAACTTCCCATCCATGAAAATTGACATTTTCTGTTACTCAGGGCCAATCACAAAATACCAAAAAAAATGGACAAGTTCAAGGGCTGTGAATCGCTTGAACCCCAAGCCCGGGCTAAGCCGCTCAACGTGGCGTATACGTAACACGTGCGCATAATAGCAAATGCTTGAAGTAGAGTCACTCGCACTTCAATTACATCAGACTGAAAGCCACACAATTACATTTTGTCCACTTATTTGATTAATTTGTCGTTCCCTGAACTTCTCGCATTGCATAACGCACGCGAATCGAATCAATATACATGTGTATATAGCCGGAGTGCGCTCCGGCGTATAACTCACCGTAATTGCCCGCAACGCTGAGAAAGATGTAAACCATAATCAACGCACAGCCCGATAAATAATTGCAAATTAAAGAGAACAAAAAATAAAACAAAAAAAAAAGAAGGGTTAAACTAAAAAAATGTAAATAATAAAATTGATAGGCGTTTCGACGAGCGCCTCTCGAGCTTCACATGTTCGACGTCTAATCGCGCTTCGAATACTACGACAACAAACGTAAACCAGCGACAACGACGTTTCACGTTTGACGTTGTCACTAACGTAGCTGCTCTCGCTCAAGAGCGCCGCCCCCTTACCGCCCGCCATCGTACACTAGCCAGCAAGAGACACGGACCAGGCCAAGCTGAACGCATTTTGCACTTTGAGGCGTTGGGATCAAAGACCAGGTGGCCAAGGTCGCCCAGCTCGTGTCTCTCTCTATATATACATATACATATATATAGCCTCATTCAAGCGTAAAGCCAAAGGCTTCCAAACAGGATGGTCACATACATTTACAATATTAATTGTATACAATTTCTGTACTCATTAAAGTCTTCGCTAATCGTACTAAACTGGCACACGTTGCGTATGGGTAATGTTGAGCCCAGAGAATTTTGTGCTTAGCTTGTTTGAAAATACATTTGTGACACAGTTTGCAAATGCATTTTTGTTTGTCTGGGTCCATTGTCAGCCGCATAATTATTGCAATTATTTTTGTTTCTCTCTTGGAGAAATCATTTAGCGAATAAAATTTGAGTGCATTTTAATAAATGGTTTATGGTTTAACGAATACTTAGAATGAATTCTTAAATAAATTAGGACCTTGACTGGACTTGTCGGCATTTCAAATTTATGCACCTATAAATATAGTTCAGGGCAACGCACACACACACACCAACACACACATACACACGCACACATTACAATATTAAGTTTTGCGTCATGTTTGACGAAGCTGAAAATACAAAAACAATAAGAAGAAAGAACACGCGACGACAGTTGACAGACGACAACAGCACAAAACGGAAGAGAAGAATGAGACAACAAGATGTGGGAGATGACAGAGAGGAAACAGAATCAAACATGGAAATTATAACGGTACGTCGCACATATGTAGATGAAAATCACGCCGCAGACTGAAGCAAAGGCAGGCAAAAATTTTGCCACAAGACAAAAACACGCTGAATGTGTATAAATAAAATATGTGTGTATACAAATATATACCTACATATATGATAAATATACATACGAGTATAGTTGTACGTATGTATATACATGTGTATGTGAACGGATATTTAACTATATACAATGCAGTCAATGACAAGACAAGGCGAGCACATAAATACGTTTCTTAATGTGGCCCAAATGAAGGTTGGATGGAAATCTTTTTAGAAATGTTCCCAGCAACATTTCCAAACGAATTTCATGAATGAATGCAACAGACAACACAGCCATGGCCAAAAAGGTAGAGTATTACCAATCACAGGTGCCATGCAAACCAGAAATCGAGTCAATGCGGTACCCGTGCACGCAATGCGGTTCACATTTGTTGTTGTTGTTGTTGCTGTTACTGTAGCTGCTGCTGCTGCTACTGCTGATGCTGATGCTGCTGCTCTGCCGCCTGCAATTAGGTCAATGCTTTAGGTTAGAATCTGATTTTTGGCACAGCTTTGGGACGTGGGGAACTCATGTGATGCGACTGATGCTAATTGCAAATCAATCAAATGTCCATTAGTCGCTTATTTTGATATCGATTGTAGAAGTTCTTCTTCCCCGGACTTGGCCAACTAGACCCACTGACTCATCGCCGGAGCATGCTAATCAGCGGAGAGCCGGAGGCACAATGCATGATTGATTAGGAGCATTGCGTCGGGTCGTTTATTTTAGCACATTTTGTTAGCGCATAAGTAATAAGATATGAGAGTTTCAACAGTAAAGAGAGAAGATTACACACACATATATGTATATTTATATATATACATATGTATAACTCTTCAAAGCTTACCAAACAGCTTTTGTTGATAATAAGCTTGACAAAAGTTTAAATGGAAGGCTTATCAATTATATATATTCATGATCTAATGCATTATAAGTGTCAATAACTGTTTGGGCTGCTTAAGGAATTTGAAATATGAACCTTGCCACATAATTAACAGACTTTCCCGCTTCCAAAAAAAAACGTCATAAATACCACCGAAAAAATTGCGCAACCATAAAAAAAAGTATTTGAACTTGCATTGCGTCAAATCTTATCTGCGCAAATAGAAACCCCGAGACTAGCCCTAAAAATATACGAATATATATATGTATATTGGAACGATAAGATAAGAGCAACTGATCATATGCCTCGGGGTCTACGTGCTAGTTTCCCGGTTTGCAATGCACCAGTGCATCATGATTTCAATTTTGACTCGGTCACAAATTCAGTAATAAAACCAACAAATACAGAATATATATACATATAGATATTCGTACAAGTATGTACAAATTCTTCATTCAAGTGGCAAGTCTCAAGTGCTTGAATTAAAATGGGAAACGCTTTTTTTTCAGTGCAGCTTGTGGCATCCATTTGTGGCTGCCGCTTTTCACTTTTGTTTAGATTATGCTCGGCCATATATCACTTCTTCATCTTCTTCTACTTGGTTTCTTGACTCTTGCCAGCTCATTTGAATTTTGATTGATGTAACGGCAAATTTATGGGCCACACAGTGAAAAACCCGTTTGTTGGTTCACACAGCGTGAAACACACCCATCTAACGGAATGAAACCTCAAAGCCTCTACAAAAAGCAGAAATGGAAATCATATTCATATCGGAGATATTCATGAATTTTAAAGATGAAGGCTATTATACTAAAATACTGAGGCTTTAACTGATTATAATGTGCATTTAGACTTATATATGAAAATGCGGTTTCTCAGATAAAGAATTAAAATAAAAAAATTAAAACTATTTTTGTATTATATATTCAACCCATGAGAATTAAAAATCTTCTAGCAAGCTGCACTGGAATAACAGTAAGCAACACAGTTGCAACACATGCATGCCCCACACTTTTGTATTGTCTTATTGTACTACATATGATTTACAATTCCCGTTAGATTTTGTTGGGTACTCAAACATGCGCTGCAATTGCGGCGCCAACTCTCTAGAGACAGATTTTGGCAGCTATTCAAGTTGAGCAGCCGAGAATTAAGGCAACTGACGGCTGGGGGTGGGGGGGGTGGCATGCCCCTATAATAAGTAATGTTCTATGTATAAATCTGCGAGTGCTGCCTGTAGTTAGAGGCGCGAGAGGGATATATTTATGTCACCCATGCGGCGTATACGCAATGCCTGCCAACTAATCATTTATTTTGGCCAAGATTTCAGAGCCGGGCCTCTGCCTACCTTCGTCCCACGGGTGATGCTGTGAGGATGTTGCGATGCGCGCTTTGCGTCCTTTTTTGCTGCGTTTGCCGCTGCTGTTGTTGTTGTTGGTCTCCATTTTTGTGGCCCGACTGAGTTTTAGTTGAGCTACAAAATACACGCGCGCAAATTAATATGTATAAACATATATATTTATATAATTTATCTATGTTTTATGTTCACACACACAGACACACATACATATGCACTGAATGACGCACAGTGTCCACAAGTGAGATTTGGCAGGCTCACACTCACACTAACACTCACAAACACACACACCAATACTCACAAACACACACACACACCCGCACAGTCGCCGCGTTTTTTGTCGCTTTTGATTACTTGGCGCGTTGAAATCGCAGATATATATATATATATATATATATATATATAATATATAGCTACCTACTTGTATCTGGCGACACATGAAGATATATGTATTGAAAATTAAGATTTTCTCAAGTTATTTTTAATGCGGTGATTTAATTTTTGTGACACCAACACGAACACATACACACGTACACATCCAAATAAACACTTGTGGCACTTTTTTACTTTCGTCTTTCATCCAAACTTTTAATGCTTCATTTTTGCAACTTTATATAGTTTGTAACTATTGTTAATGTGCATTACGTGACTGCGAGAAATTTATTGTATTTTATTTTTTAACGATTAGCAGTTAGAGACTAACTTTTTTTTATTTTAATCAGGCAATTGTTGCCGACGACAGCTGCTGCTGTCGCTGCTGTCGTTGCTGTTGCTGATGCTGCTGTTGCTGCTGCTGCTGTTGCTGCTGTTGCTGTTGGCCGTCAACTGTTTTGGAAACTGGCCGGCGCCTGTTGTCGTATGTGTTAAGGTTCGTTTTGTATTTGTAGTTGTAGTTGTAGTTGTAGAGTATTTAGAACTCGATTGAGTTGAAAATTGAATGAAAATCGCGCACGGAAATCCGTCGCGTCCATGCGTCGTCGTTTGCTGTCTGCCTCGTCGATTGTCGTCGATCGTTTGCCGTGCCGAGCGCGACTAATGGCCAAATAGCTGGCTGAATGGGCGACACACTGGCAACGGGCGACTGGCAACGAGAGCTTTTACATTTTGGACTGTCACTCTGCTGGGTCACACGCTCGTTGGACAAATGTATTTTCGCCGCTCGCCGTCCGTCGTCCATATAATTGACTTTTATTTCATTTTGTTGTGCGCATTTTACAATTTTATTTCTGTGTTCGGTTTGGAAAGAAACCGAATTGCATTCGCTTATCACACTCAGTTTAACGATAGACTCGTATATTTAGCCATTGTATCTTGAGATCTGGATTCGTCAGTTGGTTGGCTGCCAATTTCGCGGATTCAAGTTTAGTGGCAGCGGCGCCCCCTCCCTCAACTCGAGTGGCGTCATAAAACAAAAAAGTTCATCACAAGTTTTTAATGCTGACGATAATGATGGAACTCGGCAAGTTCAAGTCTGGGTGTTGCATGTTTTGCATGTCAGACATGTTTGGCGGGTGCCCCGCACTGCGGGTAAAGTTCAATTGTGGGCACTACATCAAGTGCTGCCCTGCCTCATCAGTTGCCCTTTGTGTGCACTCAAGTGGCAGGCAGGCAGGCAGGCAGGCAGGCAGGCAGGCAAGCAGGCAGGCAGTCAGCCAGGCAGGCAGGCAGTCAGCCAGGCCAAGTTTCTGTTGCCGCTGCTGCTCATCAAGTTCATTCCACTTGGCATTAAGCAGCGCCAACGAAACATCTCAGGAATGCAGCAGCACACGGCTTTGGCAGTGAGATGAGTTCTGTTTATAGCCAGCCGGCATTTAACTGCACTCGCGGCCTGGCTACATAATCAAGCGCTGATTACGCATACGACCCATAGACCCTAAGCGAAACGCAAATGCAAATGTAAATGCAAATCTTCTGCTTGGTTAAAAGTCAATAATAGCAGCATTAATCTATAATTAAGTATATAGTTTTCTATTATTATTATCATAAATCAAGACGCAAACATTGATGTTTGACCTTTGGCAGGTGCGTGCATGATTTTGTTCGCGGGCAATCGTTGTGAGCCCGTAATTACACCAGCATGGCAACAAATACAAAAGCGTGCTTAACAACAACAATAATAATAACAACAACAAATGTAATAACTACAACAACATGAACAACAGCAACTGGATAACAATAGTTCCTGTCGATGGAACGTGACACACGGAAAAAAATAAAACACAATAGCAACAACAAACACACAGACTCATTGTGAACGAGCCTGAAGAGGAAGGAGAGGAAGGAGGAGAGGTACCTACAATACAATACAAGCGACGTCCTCCCTAAGTAAAGTTGACTGACAGGATATAGAAACCGAGCTGCGTGAATAGGCGCAGGCATGCGATGGTGTGGTCAGAGCGTTAATCGAAGGTACACACACACACACGTGCGCCAGGGAACTTATTCATTACTTTCATTACTCTTTACTCTAGACCCTTTAAGAGGCGTTTATCGATTTGCCTGCCAAATTGTACAAAGTGTTTTATGCATATTTCATTCGCTTTGCTCACTTATTGATTGTATTGCACTCCAAGAAGCTGCACAATTAATTTGCATCCACATTTAAGAGCACTGTCAACAATTATTTCAGGCATTTAACGGTTAGCAGATGGCTATCAAAATCCATTTACACTCGCAAAACATATCAAGGACACGCTCTGAGCGGTTCACGCGCAACGACTAGCGGCAATAACGGGACTGATTTGATAGCTCTGTCTGAGTTTTTTTTAATTCCCATTACAGGAGCTGTTTTTGTTTATCGCTGCGTTGCGTTCTCACTCCCAATGTTGTTGTTGCTCTTGTTGATGTCGGCATTTTTCGTCGCCAGGATGCGGTCGACGTGCGGCAAAGCAAAGCCCACTGCACTGCCATTGAAACGGTAAATATTGTAGAGTCATGCGCACTGGCCAATTGGTTGTTGTCCACGATAGACAACGGTCTTCTAATCAAAACATCAGTTTAAATGATTCATATAATAACGGATTTAGTTTTTCATACATCTATGCTTAATAAGCAATTAAAAAGGTGTTTATTGTAGTTGTAGCACATTTGAAATCCAATTTCTGCTGCCGATAGGCTAATCGATACTTTTAACGACAATCTGATCACGCCAGCGTTGCCACCTAGGCATCACCTGTTGCGCACTTGGGTGCAGACTTCGCCCATAGCTGATCAAAGGTTAGATAACTTTCACTTGTGTTGTGTTGTGTAAAGCAAAGAGGTTGAAATGGCACTGCGTTTCGTGGCCAAAACGTGCAACAGATTGCTGCAAAATAGTAGTCGTCGACTACCCGCTGCAGCACCATGGATCCGCACACTCTCGCACTATCCTATAAACGATGCAATGTTTGGCCTCAATGAGGAGCAGCAGAAGCTGCGAGAGATTGCCTTCAATTTCTTTCAAAAGGAACTGGCGCCCCATGCCAAGGAAATAGATAAGCTGGATAATTTCAAGTGAGAAATACCACGAGATATATAAAGACAGTTTAAACAATATACTTCTGCTACCATCAGAGATCTGCGCTCGTTTTGGAAGAAGATGGGTGAACTGGGTTTCTTGGGCATCACGGCAGAGCCCGAGTACGGAGGCACTGGTGGCAGTTATTTGGATCACTGTCTCATTATGGAAGAGATTTCACGGTAATTGAGTACATGGAATACAATAAATCGTCCCATATTCAATAGATTTGCATTACTTCCAGAGCGGCTGGAGGCGTCGCCCTTTCTTATGGGGCGCACTCCAACTTGTGCATCAATCAGCTGACGAAGAACGGCACTGCGGAACAGAAGCAAAAGTATCTGCCCAAGTTGTGCAGTGGAGAACACATTGGTGGCCTGGCAATGTCTGAGCCTGGAGCCGGATCCGATGTCGTCTCAATGAAACTACGTGCCGAACGCAAGGGGGATTACTATGTGCTAAACGGTAGCAAGTTCTGGATCACCAATGGATCTGATGCCGAAACACTGATCGTGTATGCCAAGACTGGAGCAAGTGGTGTTCCCGACAGACACGCGATTACAGCCTTCATAGTTGAGACGGGCTGGGAGGGCTTCAGCGTAGCCCAAAAACTTGACAAAATGGGCATGCGTGGCAGCAGCACTTGTGAGCTTGTATTCCAGGATCTTAAAGTACCAGCAAAAAATATACTAGGTCAGGAGAACAAGGGCGTCTACGTGTTGATGTCCGGTCTAGATTACGAGCGTTTAGTTCTAGCTGCCGGACCAGTGGGTCTTATGCAAGCCGCTTGCGACGTGGCCTTTGACTATGCTCATCAGCGCAAGCAAATGGGAAAACTAATAGGAGAGTTCCAGCTTTTGCAGGGCAAGATGGCAGATATGTACACGACTCTGGGCGCATGCCGAAGCTACTTGTACGCTGTGGCCAGAGCCTGTGATGCTGGCACCCGAAGCAGCAAAGACTGTGCCGGAGTTATCTTGTACAGCGCTGAGAAGGCCACACAAGTCACCCTCGATGCCATACAAATCCTTGGCGGCAATGGATACATCAATGAGAATCCAACTGGACGCCTGTTGCGCGATGCGAAGCTTTACGAAATCGGAGCAGGTACCTCCGAAATTCGACGTTGGCTGATTGGACGTCAGCTGAATCAAGAGTACAAGTGAATCATGGATTTTATGTATAGACAATTTTAACGAGAAGACTATTTGTTGCATTTATATGTTATAGGCATCTTTTGTAATAAATTTTATTACATATTTACGTTATGTTATGAATTCCAGAGTGTTTCCTTCGGGATTATTTATCCTCAAAGGTAATTATCAGAATAAATGCCTGTGCTAATTCTTTATTATTAAAATAAGTGAAACTTTTAACTATATTGTTAAAATATTGTTTTATTTGTTTTATTAATTTACAAAAAATACACAATTCAAATATGCAATTACGTATACACGACGGCTCACATATGTACTCGTATATACAAAACAAAATTACAGAGTAAAGAAAACCCTTTGTTTATAGAAGAACATAAAACAATTATTACGTACATAGATGGTTTAAAAACTAAACATTATGTGATCAACATTTGAATTAAATTAACTAAAATCGCGTTAATTTGACAGCTTTCGATTTAAAATATTTAGTTTTTTGTTTAAGTGCACAGTAATAAATTGCATTGAACTAACTTTAAATCGATGAACCCAGTTTTGGTTACAGATTTAAATTAATTTTGTTGTTGCGGTTTGATTAGTACAAAAAAGGTTGTTATATAGTTTCGATTACATGCCAAATCGGCAATTTCAACGGATATTCAGTGTGTATAAACAATTGGCAAAAAATTGGCAGATAGTCACGTACAAAAGTACTACAATATACACAAGACTGCGCGGGTAGAAGATAAAAACACAAATCCAAAACATAAAGCGATTAAACCGTTACAGTTAGAGCGTGTGTGTGTATATAGGGTATGTGTGTTGGTGTGTGTATATATATATATATATATAGACATATTAACGCTAGTGGCTAATTATATTTTAATGTTAAATTATTGCTATTAGTATGTATGTAAATGTTAAAAGCACATTTGGCAAACATTATCGTTTTGTTCCGAGTGCAACTGCAACTCCAGCTCCTTTATTGTTGATCCTACTCCTGCTCTTGGTCAAGCTACTTATTCCAGGCGAAAACTGTGCTTCTCCGTCTTCGTCTCGGAGTGCGATTCCGTTGTGGTCGTAAACGATTTACGCTCCATGACGCGCTGAGTCATTGAGGTGAGACGTTCGGAGCCCTGATCCACAATACTTATCTTGCCGCCATCCGTGTTGAGCGTCATCTGCGAGAAGCTCGACTCCAGAGGCTTGACTAGGCCCAGTTCGCTGCTGCTGTTGTTGGCCGACTTATCAAAGTTCCGCGTCTCGTATCTGCTAAAGAACAAGTTAAAGATGAGCATTTCGATAGCTTTTGGCGTGTTATTGACTCACCTGGATGTGTAGCCTTCGTAGTTTTGGCCGGGATAAGCGCTGCTGCCAGTCAGCTGCACTACGCCGCCCTGCCCAAACGTTTTCTCGTGCAGGTCCTGCACACAGGCCTCCAGATTGCGATTAACAGTGGGTTTCTGTGGTGGTGGTGGAGGCACAGCGGGCGCGGATGTGGAGGAGTTCTGCGTTTTAATGCTGGACGATTCAAAGCTATGCTGGTAGTTGTTGGCGTTAGTGGGTGTGCCCGATGCAGATGTGAAACCATTGCTGCCCGCACCAGCGCCTGGACTGCCAGGGTATGGACGTGGCACAGCATTGGCGGTTAGTTTGGGATTAGAGCGAAAACTGTGACCCGATGTCGCAGTTTGCATATTAGAAATGGTCGTTGACAATGGCGGCGGTGGTGGCGGGAAGTCCCCATTGACATCATCCATGCCCGGATAGTTGGAGGGCGGTGGCGAAACGGCGCCCGGATGATGGAAATGCTGTGGCTGCGGGCTGGTATAATTATAAAGATGCTTCTGCTGACTACCCGAGCCGGAGCCCGCGTAGTAGCTCGGCGAGCTGGGTATATCACCCGACTGCGAGCCATAGTAAGCACCTCCGCGACCCAGAGTCTGTTAAAGGTTAGCAAGAGAGAGATTTGGTTGGTTAGAGAGATTAGGGTTAGAGCTACGACAGCTACACCGACACCAAGTGAGAATTTCATGTAAGCTAAAACAATGCCAATTCGTTGGTGCAGTCTAACTCAAGCCTAAGTACTAAAGTAAATGGTATGGAAATCTGTTCATACATTGTTCTGGCTCCTGTTGAGCGTTCCGTATGCATATTCCGTGTCGCTCTCATCGGTGGTGAAGCCCTGGGTATTCTTGGCATAGCGTTGAGCTTGTCGCACATGCTTCAGGCGTTGACGTGCTTCCTCTAACTCCTTCTCCTTGCGCAGCACAGCGGAACGGGCATTAATCTCTTGTGCCATGCCATCCACCATGGATGTGTTGATCTTCAGCGAGTGCTCCTCCTCAGCTTCGAGGCCTTGCTGAGCGGCATGCACCAGATTGTCGGTAGATTTGATGACTGCATTGCCTGCGGCCTGCAGGCGACGACCGGCCTCAGAGTTGGGATTCGATTTGACCT
The DNA here is from genome assembly GCA_037075185.1 of Drosophila pseudotalamancana. Taxonomy (NCBI): domain Eukaryota; kingdom Metazoa; phylum Arthropoda; class Insecta; order Diptera; family Drosophilidae; genus Drosophila; species Drosophila pseudotalamancana. The sequence continues at coordinate 928,696 of JBAMCK010000275.1, read as the reverse complement.
TGCAAGCAATCAGCAATTGCGCTGTGGATGCGGCCACCTGCTTGGCCGTGGAGATGAGCATCTCCTCGGTGCCCACGCCGCGCACCAAATTCTGTGCCGCTTCCACCAAGCTGTGTGTCGCTGCAGCCACCAGACGGGCGGCTGAAATAAGACCTTCGGACCACTGGCCATCATCGGAGCTAGTGAGTGGACGTCGTGCCACTTTGCCCTGGTCAATCAGCTCTCGCTGAGCCGCATTGGCAGCTCGCACTAAAGCAGCAGACGCACCCATTATGCCCTTGGCAGCCTCCAGGATCATCTCATCGAACTTCATGTTCTCATCCAGTTCGATCTGTGAATGGATTGCAATGAGATTAGCTCAAGAATTCCTTTCACATTGGTTATATTTACATTAAACTAGTTAAAAGCAAACACCATTTACGTTAATTAAGTTATTCGGTTGATTATTTTTAATTTTGGTTTTGTTTAGTAGAGTTTCAACAATCACAGTAATAATATGTTTGATTCCTGGGTGAACTTTTGAATGTAACAACCAAGAATATCAAACATATCTCACTGGAATCATTGGATGAGTGGGGAGTAGTTGGTTGATTTGGTTGCAAGTTGGATCGAGATTAAACGAGCCTTTTAAATGAGTTAAACATGTGACAACTGAGTGTGGAGACGAGCAGTTGTTAGTTAGTTTTAATTCACCATACACATTCACCATTTAAATCTAAATGTATAATATTAGGGATTGGCTGAAGCTCACCTTTACATCCGCCTGGCGACGTGGTCGCAACGAGGCCAACTTCTTGGCAGCCGCATCAATGGAGGCCGCAGCACCCAGCAGCTCGTTTTCGGCTATGACCGTGGGATCCTCCGGATCGATCCAGTCAGAGCCCTTCAGCAAACGGGCCATGGCCACCAGATCTGTGACGCACTTGGCCACACGTCGCGACAAATGCATCCGATCATCGGCGCTGCAATTGTGCAGGATGCCGTTCAGCAGCTCCCTGTAGGATTCGGCCACTGAGCTACCCGCTTCCAGGGTGCGCACGCGCAGCTCATCCGTCTCGGCACAGTTCCAGGCAACGGAGCGGCACACGATAAGCATATCTGAGATGGCGCGACGTCCCAAATTGGCAGCTGCCACAATATCCGCCTGCAGATTGGAGGTGCCAGCGGCGACAGCCTTCGCTGTGGCAGCTGTCACATTCATCGTGACGCGTATCAAATCCTCGGGACCCACCTGGGCGCTTCCCACTGGAGGAGGAGTCTGCATGGCCTGTGTATTGAGAAAGACTAAGTATAAACCAAAACTCAGATCAAGAGTAATTTTAGTACTTACGCGCATCTCCTGTGAAATGGCCTCCACAGTGGCTTCCATTGCCCTTGTGCCTCGAGTATGTTCATCCTCCACAGCTTTAACGGTCTTCAGCAGTGAGGAAACATTCAGAACCATAACCTAAATGCAATAACAAAGTGTTTGTTGTTGTTGTTGTGGAGCAGAAATGTTTGTGATTAATGATAAAGTTAGATAGGAGAAATAGAAATTTCTTAGAAATAAGCTCTATAAACTACGAAACTACAAACAAAGTTCTACGACTACTTTTATATGGCTTTGGCACTCGCTTTAAACTATATTCCATTATTTTTAAATTTCAAAATGAAAAAAAATTGAATGCACGATCAATAAGAATTTTATTCGATATGTTGGACAAATAATGATCAAATCTTTCTAAACAACAATCAATTTTAAGGGACTCGTATAACAATCGGCAAAAAGAGAATAACTTGTGGATGAAATGGAGACCGACCAATAGGGATATATATAAATATCTAGATTACAAAGGAATGAACTGGATATTGATTAGAAAACTGTTTTACAGAATTTTTTTGATTACATGCGATCGATAAAATCAGTTAAGACGTCGAAAAAAGACAAATGCTTAATGTGGGAAAAGTCAAGAAGTCCAAATAGTATTTACACACATATATAGACATAACTGTATATATGTGCGCTATAAGTTGGCTTCCCTTTGCATCCACAAGTTTTACAAAGTTTCAAATGTTTGAGATAATGTATCTTTTTTGTTTTTGTTTTGTGCAATGATTAATGTTAATGTTTAAGAAAGAATTTCGTCAATGTTTCCAAATTGTTGTGGGTGGCGCCCCTTCCCCCTAATGACTCATGATTCCATTGCTGGCTGCTGGCTGCTGCCGCTGCCGCTGCTGCGGGGGACGTGTGTGTGTGTTAGTTTCTGAGTGGGCGCTGGCAGCTGATTGGCAAACATCTTGAAGCGTCTGCATTGTAGTTGTTTGCGATAACAGTGTTTGTGATTATCGATATCGATATCGAAGTCGATTCGATAAATGGCGTATATATATATATACATTCCACAGCGAGAGCAGCGCATGAAGAGAGCAATTTTGAGAACGATTTGCATATTTGTACAGTTCATGAGAGATTGTTGTTTGTTTTTTTATGTGTGTATGTAAGTGTGTATGTATTGTGTATGTGTGTGCGTGTGTGTATGGGAAGAGAGAGAAGAGCAGAGACGTCGAACGCGCAGAAATTAGCAAAAAACGAAAACGAAAATATACAAAATTTTATGGATTATTTTTTGTTGTTGCTGTTTCAATGTGTGTGGGAGGGTGATTGAGTGAAATGGTTGGGAGGGTGACGGTGATGGTGGTGATGGTGGTGGTGGTGGTGGTGGATCGACAAACAGAGAGAGTGTCGGAGCAAGAGCGAGAGAGCAGCATATGCACAGAGAGCAGCAGGCATAAGGGGTGGGTGATTGACCAAAGAGTTAGAGCTGACAAACGCCGGGATGAGAAAATGGTGCCAAAAATGTTTTTCGAGGGCTGTTTATACACTTGTACACACGAGTGCGTGTGTGTGTGTGTGTGTGAGTATGTGTGTGTATGTGTTGTTAAACATTGAAAGTAATTAAAAACATTTAAGAAACAAAAGAGACAGCCAACAGCAGCAGGTGATTTCAGATTGAGTTGAGGAGGTGAGCAACTGCAGCAGTCGAGATTCGCCTCCGAGTTGCCTTCGGAGGCGCTTTTAGTGCAGGAAACAGCAGCGACAGCAGCAGCAAAGTGGTATTAAATAGTTCTTAGTTTAAGGGGTATTTCTTAAATGTACAGTTTTGGTGATTTATATATAAGTGCCAAAGCCAAGTTTATGATTAATAATAATTTATTTATTTACTAGTACACAGTAGGCGCTCGAAAATTAGAACGTTTGGGTTATCAGTTGGCATTCGTGGAGGTATAATATTACTCTATGTGCTAATCTGTATTAATATTTCCTACTGAATTATAATTTTCGAGCGTTCTCTGTTCTCTAAATGACGCAAACAACATTTTCATATGTGCTTATGTCTGTGTGGGTTTTAAATTAGACATCTGGTGATTATATAACACACAAATATTGCAAAAATCCTAAATTAAATATCTAATAAGGAGAAGAAATGCTTCACATACTCGTTTGGTAAAATCCTAAACCGTTTGGGAATTACAATAAACTAAGCCTTTTTCCCTTTTACAGCTAAATTGCCTTTCATATTCAAGTTTATATTACAATTTATTCAAGGAATCTTTAAAATCAAGTCACAGTCAGTTTGTAGTTCAAGTCTGTGCTAGAAACTTCCCAAATATAAGACACCATAACCACATTAAAGTCAGTTACAGTTACAAATATAACCAGGAATAACAAAAAAAAAAAAAAAAAAGTACTATAAATATTATACACTATTAAAAAAAAGCCACAACAACGAAAGCTTTACAGCAAAGTGAAAGTATTAAATAAAATAGAGAGAGAGATGAAGAGACGTAGGGAAATGTTAAAGAAAAAGGGAAAACATACCCTGGCGCTTTCCTTGAGACCCTGCATTGAGGGATCGTGAATGGGTTTGCCTGAGGCCAATTTGGTGCAGTTGATCAAATCGCCCAGAGCTGAGGCCACATCCTTGACAGCATTGATGACCATGACCTGCGAGTCGGGCTGCGAGGAGCCCAAGGAGCAGGCGCCGCGTTTTACGGCCTCCGCAAGTTGAGCTGCAGGCAAAACGAAAACACATTGAAGATTAGATTGATAGAGTCTAAATCTTTTGATTACTCACTTATGGTTGAGACGGCATTCTGTGCCGCATTTGCCAATTGATCCTGTGTGCCAGCGGCGCCAGTTACCAACACCTTGGTGTCCTCCACCAGGGCCTTGGCCGTTTGTAAGATGTGCTCCCGATGATCGGCGAAGCTGCCATCTCCATCGGAGTGCAATGTGCCCGCTGTGGCAAACATAATGGTCGTGTCCAGATCTCCAATGATGCCGGATACAGTGTGGGCAGCATTGATGCAGGCCTGAGTGCCGCGAGAGCCAGCTTGCAGGGCGGCAAGCACCTGGGCGGCCTTCTCGGATACCTCACGAGCATTGCGTGAGATCTCCTTCTGGGCGCCGGCATCGTTTGGACTGGCGCCGCCCGCCGACGACTGAATCATCGAGCTGACTGAACGACCCAAATCGATGACGGTGCTGCGTATGCGCATCGCCACATCCGGAGAGGTGGTTGTGGTGCTGGCACCCACGGAATCCTGGGTGAGAAGCTGATAATGCTGAGTCATCTCGACGGCCAATTGGGGCAATGCCGCGGGTTCCACACTGCTCTTGGCATTCATATCGTTGCCCAGGCGAGCAATCTCCTTGGCCGTGGCCACCATCCGAGTCTGATAGTCCACAAAGCTATCCGAGTAGGAGGCATTCAAGAGCGACTGGCGTTTGTCCGTGAGCCGTGTAATGGCGCGATTCACCTGCTCCATTAGGCCGGTGACTATGCCCGTTTCCGCATTGATCTTCTCCACGGCTTGCTGCAACTCCTGGATGGCCTCCCGAGTGCCATCAATAGCCTCATCGAGGCGAGGATGGGCGTGAGTGGCGCGTGGATTGCCTGCCGAATCCTTGGCCGATTGCACCAGTGTAATGGCGCTCTCGACGACCGACTTGGTCTGATTGATCAGCGACATTTGCTGCTGGCTGTGCACGATGTGGGTGCAGGCGCCAATGGCTCCATTCACCATGGGCACCACATAGCGAGAGATCTCGCCGACGGCATGGCCCAGCTGCTCGGCATTGTTCTTTCCAGCCACGCGGATGGGCTCCAGTTTGTCCAACAGCTCTGCGGCAGAGTTCATCGTTTGGCCACTGAAGCCGTGCAGATTGTTGTCCCGGCGGCGACTCAAGCCCTGAGCATTGGCAGCCAAGGCGCAGCTGTCCAGCTCACGAGTGCAGGTGCCCAGGGTGTGGAGCACCTGTTCACACTGCGCCTGTCCTGGCGCCTTGTCACGAATGTTGTCCACAAGACGCTTGACCGACTCGGACACTGGTGTGGAGTGCATGGAGAGCTGTTGCCACACCGGCGGATTGTCCGGAGACAGAGCCAGTGATTTGGCTGCCTTGACCATCTCGACGACGCCGTCGATGACTCCGCGTCCAGCCTGAATGACTGGCTCTTGCGCCTTGCGACCCTCTGCAGAGATTTTGGCCGGAATGGATATAAACTCCGGACTGGAGGCATATTGACGCACAGCCTTGACAGCATCCAGCAGGGGTTCCACAAGTCGATCACGACTTCCACCCGTGGGATTCTCCTCAATGGCCTTGATATCTTGGACCAGATCGGACGTAGCCGTGGCCACCTGCTTGGCCAGGACAATGAACTCATTCTTAGCCACCGGATTGCTGGTGTTCATGCTCGCCTGCCGGCAAATGGAGCACAGATAGCTGGTGTGCTTGGCGATCACGGTCAGAGCAGAGATCATCTGCGGCTTGCCGGACTGCGAGCTGCTCACAATGTCGCAATGTTGTCGAATTCCCTGATATGCCCATGTCAGCTGCGCCTGGTCAATGATGCCGGGACGGCCGGCCACACTGCTGGGATGCGAGACGCCAATAAGATAGGCTGCCTGCGAGGAGCTCTCCATGAGTCCCTGTATCGAGTCATTCACATTGTTCACCGACTGACTGAACTCCACGTGTTGCGACTGCTTGGCATTGTTGATCATCTCGGAGATGGCGTAACCCAGATTGCGCGACTTGGCGGTCGCCTGCTCCACGCAGTCGAAGTAGCCCATCTCGTTGATCGGCTCGTGCGGGTAGTCGAGCATCAGACGCAGTGCCTCAATGTTGCGCATGGCATTGTCGCATTCCTTCTGACCGGGAGCCGACTGTATGCTGGCATCCACCAGCTGATTGATGCTCTCCGTAACGCTGCGGGCGGCGGCGTGCAGCAAGTTCTTGGCATTGGGCTGGCCGGGATCGGCAGCAATCGACTTGGCAGTCGACAGCAGCGAACAGGATTGCGTGGACACATTGCGCAGACCGTCGATCATCTGCGAGCGTACGGGCTCATCCGTCTGGGTCTGTCCCGCCATTTGCATGCTCACCGACAACAAATCCCTGTAGTTGGCCGCAAATTGTTGACTGCTATCAGCCAACAAGGCCGGGCTGGCGTACGACTGGACAATCTGTCCGCCGGAGCTGCTCAACTGCTCGGCCACCTGCTTCAGCTCTGACTGGAGTTCGCCGTAAGGTCGGTTCGATGGTGGAAACTCGCTCACAGACAGAATTTCGCTGAGTTCGCTGACATTACGCAATGCAGCGTCTACCTCGCGCTGTCCGGGAATACAGTCCACGGTGCGGGACAAGGCGCCAGTCACATCGCGTCCAGCTTGGGTCAGTGCTTGGGGATCGGAAACTCCTTGCAGCGTGCGTTGCGCCTGCTCAATGAGCTGTGCGGAGCTGTTCACCACATCATCTGCGCAATCAATGATGGCCGGATTCTGTGTAGTCGCCGCCACCCCGTGGACACTCTTTGTGAAGTCTCCCAGGGCCAGGGCGGTATCTCGTCCAGCGGCGCCCGCATAGCTGCGTTGTCCCTGCAGCACAGAGCTGAGCAACTGGCTCAAAGCGATTCCCACATTCTTGGCCGACTTGCGCAGCTCATCGGCAGTGTTCTCTACAGTCTGGCCGGGCAGCGGACGCAGTTGACCGGCCACGGCAGCTTGACGTGTATCGTCCAGCACATGGTGCAGCTTACGCACCGCCTCCAATGCGGACTCCAGCTCCTGTCCACCGCAGGCATCGCGAGCGCGTTGTGCCACAGAGTGCAACTCAGATACGGTCTGGCCCAGATGCAATGCACTCTTGGACAGCTGCGCTGCAGAGGGTATGTCGGTGACAGTGGGTCGAAGGGCACGCGAAGATTGGGAGACTTGGAGAGCCGGCTCAATGAACTGCTCGGCCGCCTCAATCAGGTTCAGCTGGGCATGCGCATCGTCCGGCTGGGCGCGCGTCGTCTTTAGCGATGTGACCAATCGTGGTATGGTATCGGCGACACGTTTACAATCCTGCAACAGCGACTCCTTGGTCTGATGGTCCTGGCTGTGTTGCACCGCATTCTGGGCCGCCGAGATGCACTGAGTGGCCGCGGAGGCAGCCAGCTTGGAGTGGAACTCCAGCCGCTGAATGAGGCCGCGCTTCATGGCCGGAGTATTGGCGGTGCTGGTGGTAATCTCTCGCAGTTCCTCAGCAGCACGACGCAGCGCATTCTGGTTGTCCGAGTCATGGGGATTGGAGGAGCACAAGCGTGCGGCCTCAACTAGCTTGGCAGTGGCATCGGCCAACTGCTTGGCGGCCGACAATAGACGCCTCTGCATGTCCGCATCCTCCTGCTGATCGGCCTCTCCCTTGATGCTCTGTATAAGCTGTGCCGTTGTCTGGCCCAAGGTGCGTGCATGACGCACCATTTCCTGCGGATCATTGGTGGATACCAAGACGTCGGTTCCAATGATGACGTTCTCCACGGGACTCAGCTCCTGACTGGTGCGATTCGCATGCTCGCGAGTGCTTAGCTTCACATGCTCCAGCATATCCATTAGACTCTTGGAAACATCGCGTGCCGCGTCCAACAGATCGGCCTTCAACTTGGGATCGGTGCTTGCCTCGTTGCAGACATCGCACAGCGAGTTGACAGCTCGGGCCACGTTTCTGGCCGCTGCCTCCAGCTGCTCGCGACAGGCTGCATTGTGAAGCGTGGGTGCCACCACCTTGGCGCAGGCCACAAGTTGACTGGTGGCCAGCGCACATTGGCTGGCTGCAGCGATGACGCGATTGCGTGCTTGATCGTCCTCACAGCTGGCGGCGATGTTCTTGGCACGGAGCACCAATGCGGCTGTGGTATTGGCGACTGCCTTGGCCAGGGCCAGAAGCATGTCATGCAGATCGCGATTCTCTGGCGCCTCCTCCTCGGCAATGGTGCTAAGCACATGGGTGGTGGCTTCACCCACACGACTGGCGGCATTTATCAAATGCTGTGGTGGTTCCTTGCTCTCCGGCTCGGCGGCCTTGAGTAGATCACTGAAGGCATTGCACAGATTGCGCGCGGCCTCCAGCAACTGGTCGCCATTGGAGTCGTTTTCCATAAGAGCGGCAATGAGACGCACCTCCTTGGTCACCTCAGGTATGGTCTGCGCAATCTGGGACACAGATGCGGATATGGCTTCCGTGTCAACCTCGTCTGGCTGCGAGGCGGTAATAATCTGAGCGGTGGCTGCGCTCATTGTGGCCACATGCGAGCTGACCGCCTGCTTGGACGTATCCAGCGTATTCTCACGCCACTCAATAGAACGGAGATCGCTGCCCAGCTCCTGGATGGGTGCCTGCAGAGAGTTTCAACGATTAGTTGCAAGAAATTATACATTATCGTGTTCTGGTAACTCACCTTGGTGCGCAGCTCCTCGTCGGCGCGAATTAAGACATCCTGTCCAGCGGATATATAACCAATTAGTGCACGCTGCGGCTCCGTCAGATTCACAGAACTAATGCGTACTTCCTTAGTCTAATAGCCAGAGGGTATACGAAAATAATAATGAGTTAGTAATATAAATATTATGTCTTTAAAGGTGGCACATACTTTGTGAAACTTGGCATGACCGTTTTCTAAATGTTTCAGAGATTAACGCAGCATGTTAAGAGATGAAAGAATTTCTTCAAGTTAGTACAGTTAAGATGTAAAGTAAGGCTATGTGTGAGAGCTTTGAGGTTATGTTTTCATTTAAGTGGTGCAATGGCAACTTAGACAAAATGGCAGGAAATGATAGTTGGGAGTGTTGAAGATGGAATTTTGTGTGTCAGTCTCGCTGGACAGATTGTGGAACTTACCGTTGGCGGCTGATGGGCATGATTCACCTGACCGACAAAGGCGCCATACTGCACGGTCTGGATTTCGTTCTGCGTGAAGGTGCGTTCACCTGTTAGCGTTCCCATATCGATTGAGAAACAAGGGTGTACAAAAGTAAGAAATCATAAATTATCAGAAGCATACAAAAGTAAATCAAAGCAAATAAGCAAGCAAGAGCTTCAGTTCTTAAAGAACTTAAAAGAATACTCAAGCTTCTTTTCTTGAAGTCTAAACTAATAAAATCTGATGATTTTCATCGGTTAAAGCAAATTTTACAATAAGAAGCAGAAGCCTTTGTGCAAGTATCTATAAATAGAACCAGTTGAAATAGAATCCAATGTGCTTACCGTCATAGGGCCGCATAATACCCGGATGAGCTAAACTTTCCAAGTTAAGCTTTTCAACGCGATTCGTTTCGTGTTGCAAGAATGTGGCCCTGAGAACAAATATAATAAATAAATTAGTAACAGATTTAAGTGCTTCTTCTCAAGCAACTCACTTGGATGGCGCAACAGACTCCTCCACCATGGTAGAGCCCTCGTCGCCTTCGATGCCAAAGTGATCCTTGGTCTGCTTCTTCTTCAATATGATGTCAATGTAGCCCGCAATAAGTTGGACTATCTGCTCCGCCTCGGTAGTTTGCACCGAATAGTATTGATTTGCATAGTCGCCAAAGTCCAAAGTGAAGGTGTTTGGCGAAGCTCCCCAACGACGCACAGTGGTCAGTGGCCAGGAGATTAAGATCTCCTTGGTGCGCTCATCAAGTCGCAGCACAGAGTCTTTGGTAACGCCCAAGAGACGCGGCACAAGCTTATTCTTGCCATTCATCTTCTCTTTGACCAGGAAGAAAGTAACGCCATAGGTGGGCAACTCCCGAGCGGTCTTGGTGTACAGAACTTTGGCATCGATTTCCGTTAATTCGAAATGTTTTTTATGCTCGGCAAAGATTTTCTTCTCAATGCTCTTGACGCGCACGTACGACTGTGGCAAGAAGTCCTTCAAACTGAGGAGGGTAAGAAAGAAATTTGAAGGGTATTGATTATTAATGTATTAAATGGGGGTCTCGATTTCGCACTCACTCCAAAAAGCCGGGCTTATGTTTGGCCTCGTTGTGCGGCCCGAATTGTATGTGCACCTGAATGCCGGCAAAGTCGCAAGCTGCAAAGAGAAACCGTTTAGAAACATTAGAAAAATGTATAACAATGAAATGCACTGAAACTCACCCTTATCTTGGGTAACAGGATGTGTGCCATCGAGGATGGCATCCCTGGCCTGCACATACAGCAGATTCAGCTGCACGGGATCACGCGAATCGATGTTTTGGTCCGAGAAGAAGAAGCGACGCCTCAGCAGCACCGTCTCCGACTCATCGATACCCTGTTCGCGCAATGTGCGACCCACATCGACCCAATTCACTGAAGAATACCAAAAATATGTTAATTATGCAGCCAAGCGATAGAGGGCGCCAGTTGTATTACTCACTTTCATCATCGGTTTTGAGTTTCTTGCGCAAACTTTCCATTTTGGCATCACGATCCTTTTCGGTGAACTTGCGCTTGAGGGTGAGAGTGGCAAACTTGTTGTCCGGCAGGTTCTCATTCTGCGCCTCATTGTCCTCGCGCACCAGGCCATATTCCTCATGATTGGTAATGCCAATTTTGGTGCAAATTACCACCATCAATTGGGACACGGGCTGCGAGTCATCGACCAAAATGGTCTTCACAGCGCCATCCAACATGCGGACGCGTAGGGTCCGCAGCTTGCGTCGATATTCAAGCGTATCCTGATTATGCAGTATATAATAGCCCAATGTGCGACCAGCTTCGAGCCAAACGCCCTGCTGATTCTGCTCATCCGAGATGAAGAGTCCATATTCGCTAGCTGCAAGATTATTGGAAAGAAGACGCTGGTTAGCAATTGCTATTGATGTTTGAATGGAGTTGAACTTACGTTGTCCCTGAACCGCTTCGGCAAATTTATCGCGTATGATTTTGCATGCATCGAAGACTGTGGTATTTGGTTGGAATTGTATGGTCTTGGTCACTCGACCACCCTCCAGCTGTATGCGCAGCGACAGTGTGGACATCTTTGCGTCGTCTACGTGCTCGACCGCGTCCTAGTCCTCGTTCTAGTCTTAATCGTTTGCTTAAACTTAATGTATTAGGTGTAGAAATTGTAAAAGGCACTGCACAGAGAAAATAGAGAGAAAACGGGAGATACATTGAGAACAGGCGTTATAAACATGAAATAAATGGCCGTTCAAGTGTTATAAATAGCGCACTGAGCAAAACCAAAACCAAAACCGAAACCGAAACAGAAACACAATCCCAAACCCAAACCCAAACCAAGGAACTCAAAAACCACCCCCAAAGCAGAAGAGATAGCCGGGCCCAGACCGGGACGGGACAGAGGCCCTGGACGGGGGCAGCCACCACCCGAAAACCAGACAAAGTCGCTGCGCTGCTGATGAAAATCTTCTACACACACACTCACAAATACTCACACACACACACAAAGTCGCACAGTGGGCACTTCAGTGTACAAATCAAAGCCTGGCCATTGTAGCTTGGGGTGATTTGCTGAACACCCTTCTCTCTGTCCCGTTGCTGCCGCTGGCCCAAACTCGCGCTTGTCATTATGCCAAGCAGCGACGCCGGCTGCGACGCCAACAGCGACGTCTGGGTGCTGCTGCTGCTGCTGCTGCTGCGCCACTTTATGCGACATTAATGCCTGGATTTTTAGCTAAATTCACTTAATGCTCGACTGGCTACACCCACGCCTCCCCGCCCCACAGCAACTAATTGATTTTCTATCCTGCAGCACGTCTCCGTCGGCCCAGTCCGTACAACGGGGCAATGTGTGTCAGTCAGCGACTCTCCATGCACCCCACTCACTCGCTCATGTTGTACCCGGAACACGATAGCGTTATTTTTCTTATGTAAAAATCGATAATTTGCACAGCTTATGTTTTGGTTGTCGCATCCCTCGACCGACTCGAAGGCATGCGGAAGCACTTGAAATTTCCGGCAAAAACTGTCATCCATCCACATAAGAGTTAACAGCCACACACACACACACACACACACACACACATACACAAGCACTCGTTCATATACACAAAGAGCACATTGTTAATAATTTACTTTTGGCCAGTTGGCAGAACGCCGCCTGATCCATATGGCGGCTTGATGGAAAACGTTAACTTAGTCGGCTTCGACTTTTCTATTTTTTTTTTCTTCTTATTTATTCTTTATTTTGGAGCACTGTTTAAGGATGCACGTCTGCTGGCCACGAAATCTGGCACGTAACTGAAAAAGGTTACCTCAAAATTGGACCAGCCTAGGGGATGCTGCGTCGCCGACGTCGCTGCCAACGTCGTTCCCAAACGCATTTTTGCTGTCTGTCTGCTTGTTGGCTTGAGTCAGAAAAAGAGAGAGATAGCGAGAAAGAGAATGTAAGAGCGACGCATGCGCACTGAAAGTTTACTCAAAGGGTGCAGCCGGTTACTAAAGCACCCCAAGAGCGGCGCGTGTAGAGTTCTCTCTCTTTCTCTCCAGCTGTAGACTTTTCACTGGCGCCAGCCGGCAAAGTGCCAGCGTCCTGCGCAGCGGCAGCAGCACGGCAGCGACAGCGGCAGAGGGCAGCGAACTGCGTAGCCACAAGGGCGTAATCTGATTGAACACGATGCGCAGGGAATCCTTTTTAGGCAGCCAGAGAGCATGCGCAGGGATTGCCGAAGGATACATGCAATATTTTGCTGCTTTGTGGCGAGAGATAAAAAACGCTGATAAGGGAGTTACGAGTGGGAAGGACAGCTGTAGTTGTGATACAAATTAATGGGGAATTTGAAATGAGTCCGATGTGGCAGTTAGATAAATAGCTGCCAGTTAAATAGAGTTTATGTTGTATAACGTAATACAGCTGAAATGGAATTTACGAATAGAACAAAATTATCATATTGCAGATATTATGGTAATATGGTATTTAGGTTGAGACAGAAAGATTAGAATTTGAAAGAATATATTAACGAAAGCACTAAAATTAAAAACGTTAAGTTTCTCACTTGTATAGATAACAGATAAATATAAAATACAATCAAGATATCTATACATAACAAATATTTATGAGTAAGTTTTCACTTATCACTTGTCGCTTTTGTAAAGGAAGTACTCGCTTGTAATACAATACCCTCCATTAATTCAATTAAGAGTGCGACAGTCTCCCCTAAAACATAACCTCAAAATACACGCACTCACATATACACATACAAAAACGAGAAAAACTAACAAAGTCTCATAAAAAGGACGAAAGGACGGGGAGTTGAATAAGGATGTGACAGGGCAAGCAGATGGATGTTATAGAGCTGAAAGACAAACAATTTCAATAAACGAGAGGGGAGCGGGAACTATATATGTACATATATCATTATATATATGTATATATGTGTATGTGCATCTATTCATGACTGATTTCAGGCAGAAAAACGTCTAAAATTACAGCTGACTATGGTTTCCACTGAAGACCAATTTTATAGTAGCTAATAAAATACGATAGCATCAAAGTCTTGCGTTAATTTTAGTGCGATTTCCCGCAGATTTTCACGCTGGCGAATGCAAATGGAAACTGCCAACACCCAACTGCAAATCCTCACTAATTGGAAACCACTTTTCGCTCGGAAGTCCCACTGTGCGGCTAATGGATGCAATTACTGCCATCCAAGTTTTCTATGAGTCCAACTAATTAATTGCCCGAAGCTGAATAAAAGCACTTTGAATGTGCTTATTGGAATCCACACAAAATTCTCAATTGTTATGCTTTTCATTTATTAGAACATAACTCGAAAGAAGTTTAGAAATCAATTAAGGGTCTTGATTTCATAAAATTCTTTTATAGGGGTACAAAACGAATCAATTTGTGTTTATATTGATTCAATTATGTATAAATTCGTTGATTTGTTGATCGCTACTGAATATTCAATAGCAACTATAACTATAATATTGCTTATGCTTTTCATAGAGATTTTACATTTAAAATTAAATTCCATTATAAAACGTTACAATTATAGATCACAAAGAAATTCAAATGTGGTTTTAAAAGGAATTAGAATCTTATGAAATACACTACTAAATTTAAAACATTGCAAATCTACTATTTAAATATTATATATTTATTTTTTACTTACTCATCGTGCACATTTTCAGGCTTATCGAGGATTGTATTTAAAATTACGTTATCTTTTATATATTATGTTTTCGAAGTTTCTCAAAAGGCACAAAGCTAGGTATAGCCCATGCTTATAAAAGGCACACTCGGGACTCGTGTGTTGTGTTGTGTGTGTTTCGTGTGTGTGTGTTTTTTTGTTTTAAAATGTAGTTTGTAAATGCTTCGTATTTAGTTTTTTTTTTTTGTTTTTTTTTTTTTGGGTTTTTTTGGCACGGGGTGAAGGGATTTTAAAAATCGTTGACTACGACGGGCAGCGCACGACGATCGGAGGCCAAAACGCGAATATCCCGACTGACTCCCCTTTTGTGGCAACTGCTCGAAGAGCTGAGGCACGTTTGTGGTGTTGAAACGGCGGCACGGAGACGCGTCCAGCACGTTTTGTACAAGAAATTGTACGGAACCGAAATGGGCAAAACACAAAGGAAAATACTAACAAGTTTTGCAGAGTGCAGAGAGAGAAGAACTCTCTATTCTATAATTTCTATAAATAGGTTTAATTACCTCTTGGTTAAAAAGTAGCTTTAAAACGCGACTACTCAGAATTCCACTTCAAATATAACAAATAACGGCTAAAAACATTCCCTTGTATATTGTATATACGGTATATATATATATATATATATATAGTTAAAAACGTGTAGAGTATCTTAACAAATTTTGGTTGGTGTTTCTCTTCTAAGGCAAATTAGTGGCAGAGTTGGTTTCGAGCCTAGGGCCTAAATATCTAAGCGTTAAATAGAGCTACAAAAGTTGCATTGAAAATCTAAGGCACACGACGACAAATGCAGCAACTAAAAGACGCGACGTTTATACTTTTAGTAATTATTATTAATAAGAATATTTGTTAATGTTTAATAAGGCACTTGGACGAACTACTAAACGGAAAGGCACGCGGAAAGGCAACAATAACGTATATAGCAAAAAACTTAACAACTTTTTCTTTTATTTAAGTTATGTGAAATAAACACAAGGCACAAAACGGTGTCTAACAGAAACGCGTGACAACTGCTGAAGGCAACACTTGAACTTGAACTGAAAGCAGAGCAAAGAGTTGTTCAGTTGCTGCTGCTTTTGGATGCTGTATGTTGATGATGATGATGTCAGCGCTGGCTTGTCCTGCCCGGATCGGAGGCTAGGCCTAGAATGATGTGCTACGCCGGCGACACATCGTGCGCTTCTGACCCAAACATCATTCATGCCACAAGTCGTAAGCAACATGAAAATCAACTGGCGTCTATCTGACGACCAAAAAAAGGATGCTCTGCCGCGCATGCTCCAATCCAACGCTTCGAACTGAAACCGAATCATGGGCAACTGCTGGACGTGCAACAGGGATGGGTGCTGCAGCCACCGACAGAGGCAAAGCCATCGCCATCGCCACCGCCACCGCCACAGCAGCAGCAGCAGCAGCACAGATCAAGAACTGGGCTGGTGGGTTGGGTGGTGGCACTTTTCCACTTTTTTTATATTTTTGGGCAACTACAACACAAACAACCACCAACTGCGGCCCAATGGGTGGGCCAGGACCACCAATGGCTGCGGCGCGCCTGCCACGTTCCACTCCTTATGTACAACAACAATAACAACATGAAGAAGAAGAAGCTTCTTGTTTGTTCGGCTAAGTTGTATAAATTGAACGAGTGACTATTTTTTCCCATTATGTACATACATATATATACAATATATATATGTATATATATATATATGCAAAATAATATCCTTGCTGCGGGATATCTCTTATTTATTTGATGAAATGACTTGAAGTTTTAATTAGCTTTGATTAATTATAGTAAAAAGCTGATAGATTAAGTATACGACACATTGGTCGTCGCCTCAAAGTATGCACAGCTAAAATACTCAGTGGAAAAAATGAGTAGAAGTCAACTTGGCAACTGTTCCAAACGCCCCTCAATCATACACACATATTCACATATTTATGTATATGAATGTATATATGTATGTGACCCCCTCTCTAAGCCAAGTCAAGTCAAGTCAGCAAACGCTGCCGCCATGGAAAACTCAACTGGCGCGACTTTGTGGCGCCACAGCCTCCATTTTGTCTGGCCGCATAAAAGTGTGTGCGTGGGGCTGTGTGTGTGCGTGTATTGGTTGGCGCGTGTGCGTAGGAGTCCTGCGATTCCAAGGAATCTGCACAGCCAACACTTTGCTTGACTTGACAACGGCGACTCGATTCAACTTAATTTCAAATAGAAATGGCATAGGGTATGCCCGACTTTAAGCATTTTAAGTATTTCGTTATGAAAGCGAATATGCCTAGACAGCTTTAGCAATATCTTCCCGCTTGACCAGAGTATTTACTAGTCGATCATTTGCTTGCTCACACACCCTTCTGATTGCTTTTCCTTTACTCCCGCTCATTTGTGGGGGCGGCAAAGGATAACAGAATGTCATGTATCTGCGCCAATGTGGAGCCTTTTATGTAATTCCCACAATTTTTATTTGTGTTTGCGAACAGATGAAAGAAATAAAATATATATGAAACGAAGAAGAAGCAGAAAAGTATTTGTCGACAAACTCTCGTATAAATAGTCAGAGGCAAAGACATAAAAAATACGAAATCTATAAAAACCATCGAGCAGAGGCCTATTGTGGGGGTCAATGGGATTAGAGCTTCGTGCATTCAAATTTGCTGATTCACAACTCCAAAGTTGTCTATATGAAAATTATATTGTTTCTTTTAATATCGTAGCAAACTGCAGGGTATTCACAGTTAGTTGGTCGTTAAACAAACTACTTCTTAGGTAGTTTTACAAGGCAATTCAAAGAAGCAGCTCGTAAACTCTTTTTTAAGATTACTTGGTTATATTTTATGGTAGCTTAACGCATTTTGTAATCAGTTGAAAAGAATGAGTATAAAGAGAAACACATTCAAAGTATTGGACAAGCAAATACCCTGTATGTCTACTTTTGGATTAATAAACATAGGTACTTTCTTTTATATAGACACACATACACTTCCTTCCAGAAGCTTACTTCTGCATTGTCTCTGCTTCGTCTTTCATCTCCGAGTATTTCTTTCCACACTTCAAGAATTTTTCATTCTTCAGTAAGTGTTGTTTTTCTTTCAATTCGATCACTTAAAAATCTTAAGAGCAAAAACTTAAGATATACATATGTGCATTTACCAAAAAAAAAAATAGTTAAAACATCGAGTTATTCTCAAGAAATTGGGAGAACTCTTGAACTGTTTGTTTATGCGAAATGAAAGCTAAGATACGATATCAGAAATCTTATATCGCATATTTATCAACATTTTGGGTATGCAGGATATTTCAGTTGCATAAAAAACATCATCTAAGAGATAAATGTATAAATGAATGAAATATATCATAAAATATCACTTAAAATCTACCTACTACACACAACTCCAAAAATAATCTCATAATAATATATATCATTATTTGCATATTTTTAAAACTCACCTCAATTCGAATAAATCGAAATTTGTGCCAGATTTAGTTGTAGGAGTTGCAGTTGATTCGTTTTAGTATAAAAATGTTGTTGTTAATGCGATTTTTGTTTTAGAAAGTTTCGTGCTAGTTGTTGTCGTTGTTGCGTTTCATTCGTTGTTGTTGTTGTTGTAGTTATTATTGTTGTTGTTGTTCTGCTTCCTCTGCTGCTTCTTGCGGTTGTCGTTAAAATATTTGTTTAAGAAATCTGTAAATAAAAGTGAGTTACAGCCATGAGTGTGATAAGTACTTGATGTAATATAAATCTTTCAACAGTTGAGTTGAGGGAAATTGTATTTGCAGCACTCGTTGCTGTTGAAGTTGCCACAGTGCCAGCATCAAGAAGTTGCAACACGCACAATGCACTCAAAAGCTGAACGCATCTCAAGCGCATTTTTCCTGTTTTCATTTTCCATATTAGCGAAGCGCGACCTCACAGTGGATGCCACATGCTGCTCACACATATATGGGCAATGCCACCAAGTAGTTGCAGACTGCAGCCGGAGTAGCTGCTTATATATATATGTTGGATAGAAGCTGTAGCTGTAGCTGCAGCTAAAGAATGTTGCACCCGACTTTTCCATTAGCGAGTTTTGTTTATATAAAAATCAATCAACACCCAAAAGCCCAAAAGCTGACAACAAAGCGTGACCAAAATGGGCCGATATCGACTCCGACTCCAAGACCGAGACCAAGTCCAAGTCGCAACTAGGCGCAGCTGGCGAAGAATGCGGCAAGCGTTAAGAGGCAGCAACCCATTAACAAGGCAGCCCACAAATCCAGAAGTAAAATAGAAAATGAGATAGAGAGTTGACCCAGCTATGTGGCAGGTGCAATCAGCCTCGACTCATTGACACCCGCAGCTAAAAGACAAAAATTTGCCGCATTTTTGTTGTTGTCAACTATTTGAGGCGTGGGCGGTCATCAGCTCCAAGCCGAAAGCGAAAATGCCACCAATTGTGGCATCAATGTGGGCAGCATACTTGACAACTTGTTTGCCGGCTCGACAATTTAGCCTGGCTGATTGTAGGCCGATTGTTTAGCTAGTTCTTTAACGCTTGATAACGGGCACGTAGTTAAAGCGAACACAATCTGAGACCTTGGCACGATTCTCACAATCAACGGTAAAGACACTCCGGTTAGGCGCTGTGGCACGTACGATCCGTGGGCATGGCTCGTGATTGGATATGCTTGTTAAGTTCTCATAATTCGAAGTTAGTTTCCAATTCACAAGAAGAAGCGAGAGTGCGGTCTTAGCTATGAGAAGTTGTCCTATGGCTTAAGCTAGTTGGGTATTCTAATTACAAAGAACGAATCGTAATCGATAGAGAGAGAATATATTTGAATGATCAAAATATAAGTTTAAAATATAAGAAGAAATTTTCGTTTTCAAGCCAACAGTCAATCGTGCTGTCTATTAATAATTTCCCCTATTCATATTTATATTTTATTTAGTTGTCTAATGCAACAGAAAACTAATAAAAATTGATTTTTTAATTTATATTGTCGCTGAATTATATACCACACAAATCACATAACGCACTATAAATCAAAAATATATAAAAAACGAGCATATATCCAAAAATCACAACTGAAATGTGTTGAAAAATTCACAATGCGCAAAAGTTTGGCTATAGATAAAGGCCCAAAGATTTTAATTAAAACAAAACACAAATATACGAGCTATCGTATATATATATATAGTAGTATGTGTGTATATAAAGCGTGCTATGGCGGTACCTATAAATAGAGCTAAAATCAACGAAACTTTTTCAAGGTAAACAAAGCATAATTCGAAGAGCAGCATAAATCTTAAATGAGAGATTTTCCAATGGATTTTCCATGCCTAATGCTGGCCCGGATTAATGCCTCCCTCTAAGAGAGGTGTCGAGCGTATGAATGAAAGAAAACAGCCTCCTGCCTTTTCTACTCCACCTTTTGCACATCTCTTGTCACAATTTTCATGGCACATTGAAAATAGAACGAAACAGAGGGAAGGGAAGGAATCTCTACTAGATCAGAACAACTATATATTTTATAGGGGGATAAAGTCGACGTTCAAAAGGTGTGACGAATTTTCAGTTGATCTCTGTATAAGACCAGGGGCCAGTCTCTGATCATGATCACGATCGCAATGATCATCAGTTCACAATGAGGCTGGCAAATCAAAAAAATAAAATAATTGTATATTCGACGATTTGCTGTGCTCTGGCACTGGGTCTCGGTCTTTCGTCTTTCTTATTATTTTGGGGTGCCTTTAATTTGATTTTTACGCGAATGACTCATCGCAGTACTTGTAGATATTTCGTCTTCATTTTGTTGGTACAAAACAGATGGTTGGAGCAACAAAATTGTATCTATTAGAGGCCTCCCAATTGATGTCAACGGAAATTACGGATCTCTGAGTAACATCCAAATAATATTTGTATGTCAATTGTGTCATAAGTTAATAATCAATTAATTCAATTTGTTGACTTTCATTATTTTGTTACCTTTCATTAAATATTACCTCAACAATTTTTTTGGGAGAATGGTTACAAATTACAAATATGCTATATTTATAAACATTTATCATTACGTAATGTTTAATGCATAGATGGGAACGTCGGTGCAATTACAGAGTATATATATTTCTGTTGAAATAAACAAAAAATAAGCAACTTTTTTATTTCTCAAGATTTATCAACAAAATTTTGTGTCGCTCACTGCTATTTATATATATGTACATAAAATATTATTAATTTCAGATTACTATATCATATATCTACTAAATAAACAATCAATCGAAGACTTTGTTTTCGACTAAAAAATAAAACTCGTCTTAGCAAAGCTTTTTAAACAACTTCTATAAGAAACTTTTTTATCTGATGAGACGTATTTAATCGATTTACTGCATTAAATAAAAAATTGGCCTAAATACAACTACAGTGCTACGATAGATAACTCTGATCTATCTTATTTTAAATTTTTCTTATCAGACAAGTCATTGCACTCTTTCGCACAGCTGAATTTCGACTTTACAATTCAAATTATATAGTATATATTTTTATTGGATGCTCCGATAAGATTTCTCTCAAATTTCGAAATGCAAATTGTGGAAGCAAAATAAAGCAGCATCGAGATAAACAAAGCAGTTGGCTAAGCAAATAAATGCTAGAGCTAAAAGCAAGAAAGAAAAAAAAAAATAGAGGGTAACAGACCCACCCATCCAGTCAGGTCAACTAGCCGAACTCTGACTCCAGACTCCGACTGAGATTGAGATTGAGAGTTGGGAAATGGCACTCGGCATATAGATGCAGATAACCCCAATTGTAATTTGAGTAAACAAGACTTTGAGTCGGCGACGTCGTCACTCGGGCAACTCTTGTGCTGCTGCCACACAATGGCGCACAAATTTTGTATCACTATCAACGACAACACCAACAACAAAAACAACAACAATGAGCATTGGCTCTAGCTTATTGATGGCAAAATCCAGATAAAAGATGCATTAAAAGTAACAAAATACACAATAAATAAACACAAACAAAAGCAAACAAACAAATCAAATCGAATGACGTTCAATGGCCACAAAAGCAATGGGCGTGGCAGGGGCGGTGGTGGGTGAGTGGGTTGTATGTGGGGTGCTTGAGTGGCCTGTAATTTTCAATTAGCCTGCATCAAGGTGGCCCACGACAAAAGGAAAAGGGGGCAGCACATAATGACAACAAATTATGTCAACAGATAAACATCAGTGAGCTAATTAAAAGCTCTTGTGTGTGTGTGTCACGTGTGCCTCGGCTTAAGCCTTAATTAAGGCTCGCTTATGCCGTTAAAGATTATGAATGCTCATCAATGAGCAATTGGCAATTGAGAATTGACAATTGACCTGAACCACATTTGCCAGGAAACATCCTTCTGTCAGCTGCGCTTTGAGCCACTTCCTGGCAAATCGCGCACCACTTCAGGCCAATGCCAAGACTTTTTATGATTGGTTGCCAAAATGCAGAGAGTTCTCTCATTCCCCCATTCCCAGCACTTAAATCTTCAGCAAATGCTGCTGCTGCTGCTGCTTCGTCTTCTTCTGCATTTTGTGCTGCTGCTGCTCCGCCTTCTTCTTCCGTAGGGGTCGCAAAAAATTAGGCTCCCGCCAGTCGGGCTCCAATGGATTTTCTCACAAGTGAGTGCCAAAAGAGACAAACATAAATACACATGTGTGCACGAATACTCACAAACATACACTGAGAGAAAGCTGAAGTAAAGGACAATTTTTTTTTAATATATAAAAACAAAGATTATCGCCTAGAAAAAGTTTTACAACAATTGTACAGTTGGAGAATTTTGTATAAATAGCAGAAAATGTAGATATTGAAGAATAGGAAATATATAAAATATACCATACAGGTTTTCCATACAAAACAAGTTTCTGCTAGATTCTATTTATAAAGCTATCAAATAAAGTACTCAGACGTAGAACCTACAAACTGAAAATAGACGTAAGAATCTAATTTATTCCATAAGAATAAATTAAAGTTATGTTTAATGGTTTTTCTTGGCAGATTACTTATCGTCGAGCTTCACTTAACTACAAGTTTATAGCTTGATTGGAATACAAGATACTAGATATTTTCTCTGAGTGTACACTTACAGATGTCTTACATATATATATATATATAGAAAAGCTGGACGGCTCCCGTTGCTAGGTTGACTTTGGCATGCGATTTGCGTACTCGAATGCCACATTGCATCCATAAACCAACTGAGAATAAGACGTAAAATGCGAAATACATTTTACACTCCGAATTGACGGACGGACTGTCGAACGGACGCACAAAGCCTTTCATTGATTAAAGCCTGTCCCACCCCCCTGCCACGCCCATTGAGGGCAGGCGAGAAAACTCGCGATAACTGCCAATGGACACGCCACGCGCAGGCGGAAAGGGTATTTTATTTTACTTTATTTATTTATTTTGTATTTTTTTATTTTTTTTTTTTTTTTATTCGCAACATATCGAATCACTTAGGGGAATGAAGATTTAATTGGGCGAGGAGCAGAGTAAGGGACTTTTGAGCATTGACAGTTTATGAGTGTAGCAAGCAGCATTTTTTTCATTTTTTTTTAAGCCATATAAACTAGGGGTTGGGCTTTTGGCTAGCCTATAAGGATGGAAGGGAACTCTCTTAAGTAAATTAATGCTTAACTTTGAACTTGACGTGAATCGTTTAAGAAATATAAGAAAATAAATGTAGGGATGAGGACAGAAGAAAAAGTGGATAGATGTATAAGGAATATGTATAGAAATTTTAGGGAAATATATTTCCTTAGAGCTGGTCATATACATAGATGACATAGGCGACACATCCATTTCAATGTTTTATAAGTGAAAATAAGATAGCGACATATATTATTTTCAGCTAGCTATTTCTTTTCCTATTATATCGGATCTTGAAACATATCCATATATTTGCATTTTTTTTTTTGCTGTCAATATTTCTATATATAATATTTATAACATGAAATATAGCTTTCTTCTAGCTCAAACAGTCTTTTTCTTCATTAAAATTTTCAAACATATCAGACTAAAGTAATATTATATTTCAAAAAAGAAATAAAGTAGTAAGAACTCTCAAATATTTCAGATTAAAGTAATATATAGTTCAAAAGAGAGATAAAATTGCTTGCCAAGTTTGAATTCTCAAGCATTTCAGACTAAAGTAAAGCATATTTGAAAAGAAAGATAAAGTTGCCTACATAGTTAGAGTTCGCAAATATTTCAGACTAACTTAATACATGGTTGAAAAGAGAGATTAAGTATTTTTTAAAGTTCGTTGGAATTGAAAACAACTGCACAATTAAAACATTTGGCAGTTGTTTTTAAAGCTTAAAATTCAATTTCTGATAATGTGGCATTACAGATTTGTAGCATTAAAAGCTATATCTAGTTACAAATTGCGAATGAACAGATTAACTGACGGCCAGACTGTTTATACAAACAGGCTGTATCTTTATCTCTTCGGAGAGTGACGTAATTAGGCAAAGGTTTTATGACGTAGCCCAACCCTCTTTCTGGTTATGGGAAATGCGATAAACAAAATAAATATAAACAGATATAAGAACATACATACACGGGTATATAGCGTGTGTAAATATCAATGCGAGTAGCGAATTCCATTTTGCATAATTAAATCTTTTCATTCATTCGCTATAATCCACGAACATGGCGACAATTTCAGACTTGGGAGAATCTTGTCTATATATAGACCTGAATGCATATGCATATGCATATGCACACACACACATCCAATCCATGAATAATAAAATTATTAAAATAATCCTTATCAGGTCGCGAGAGTCAACGAGGCTTCCTCGATGACTAAGCGCCTGCTGACGCAAAACAAAAAAGGGGCGGACAGCAACGAGGCGTGGCAGACAGCAAAAGGAAATGCTCGAAATTCCAATGAGTTAACCCACTCACAACCGTTGAGCTTTGGTTTTTAGTTTCTCGATGCCGTGGAGCAGCTCCACCTTCACCTCCACCGCCACTTGGCACTTGCTACTTGCTACTTGCTACTTGCCACTTGAGTTCCGCGTAATTAAGAAACATTCCAAAACAATAAACTATATATACATACACATATGTATACACATATACATGTATGTTGATATGCCATAATATGGCCAAAGCCTATCGAACTCAATAGAAAAACTCAATTTCTTGTTCTTGCTCAAATGTAAACTTGTATTTTTGGTTTATTTTGCGTTTTTCGGTATACCCTGTAAGTTGTAAATGAGCTTGAGGGGTATGTTTTTGCTGTGTTTAGTTGTGCAACTTTATTTTTATCTAAAAGATAAAGAAAGCTAACTATTCCAAAGTCTGCATTAGTTGGGCATATAATTAGGTAAACTCTTAAGTTCAAAATATATTCATATTAATATATTTTTAGCCATGTCAATTTGAACCTCTTATTAATTTGCATCATAGTATATCCAACTATTCACCGTTTTATATAGTATTATATTACTATATTTAAACATTTAATTTCGTGCAGGTTGTGACAAATTATTATTACATGGTATCTTATAGTCAATGACTCTTGATTAGGGCACCTTGTTATGTTTTTTTTTTTGTGTATTTTTTTTTTCTACTTTTGTAGATTGTGTTTGGGTTGTTGTTTTTGAAACATGTGTGCGGCAGCAGTTTGAAAGGCGGCGTAAACGAACCAAAGTATCTGTATCTGTATCTGTATCTACATACATATTGCCATATATACACAAGAACACACATATACAAATGTACATACATACATGTGTGAATGCATGTATTTCGTTGTACTCGAGCAGTGCACAAATGAAAACGCTGAGGCGTTAAAAAAATAGAGCACACAGTTGTTATTTTTATATTTAATTGTTATTGCTGTCTACATTGTTGTTGTAGTTCCTTTTGTTGCTTTTGGTGTTGCGCATTTGGAGCACTGAATTTTGATACGATACAAATTTTCTTGCTTAATTTGTTTTAATTGAGCTTGAAACAGAAGGCAAACATTCGCTTTTCTGATGGTTTTTTCGTTTCGACTGCTCTTCATGCAGTTAAAAAAGATTTAAAATAGAACAGCATATATTTTTTTTAGAGAAATATGGATCTTCTATAACTATACTTAAGTTAACAAAAAAAATTGAAGTTTCGCAGCTAAGAATCCCGATCATTAAATAATTGTAATTCATCAGAGTTCTACTGCAGATAAAATCGGTTTACTATACTATCTGAACCATACAAAGTCTATCTACAGCTCTATTCTCGATTAAATTGTAAAAAAATGCACGTAACTGAAACCCATTAAAGATTTCACACGTGCAAAAACGCAATTAATGATAAACTATAAAAAAAAAAAACAATGCCTGATCGTAAATACGTCTTGAGTTTTATATATGTGTTTATATAGGCTATAGAGAAAACGCGTAAGCATTTCGAAAGTTGTGCGACTACAACTCAATTTTGGGAGCTGCGACTGCGTTTGGACATGGAACAGACAGGGGTACAAGTGCAATAAATATATAAATGCAATTCGAATGCAACGACATGGCTCAATTAATGAAGCATGCAAAAAGCTATTTAAAAGCAACCGATTAAAACGTGTCCAAAATTGGGCGCAACAAAACTGACGCCCACAAACGCCACCAAACTGGCCCAGTTACAAATCCGAATCGAGTTAAGTTTTTCATTTGCATTTTTTTACTGAATGAAATTTGTAGTTTGCTGCACGCGTGTGTGTGTATATATATTTAATGTACACGCAGCGGATGCATAAGCCGACCACGTCCAAATGGAGGCCCACACAGCGACAATAACAACAACAGAAACAACAAGAACAACAAAGTGGAGAGCGCGACAATTTGAGAGCGTTGACATGGAGTGAAAATGAGCTTTGATTTCTTTATATGTGATTTGTTTATGTGGCCAGCCAAACCATAAGCGAAGCTTATGAATAAGGTCAAAAGCAATGTGTAGAGAAACAGACAACGACAACAACGAGCATTGATATTTGTTGAGATAATGGAGAGTATACAAAATACGCCCACAAAATAAAGCCACAAAAGCCGCAGCGAAATTTGCCAAACGATCAAACAAAACAAAAAATAAACTATGGCAAAGAGGGGAGAGAAAAACGTCAACTGCGAAGTCGACTGCGATAGCGACTGGCTAATGACTTATGACAAAAACGTTCAAAATGAGCGCACAGAGATTGAAATGCAAATAAAAAGCGGGCAAACGAAATAAAAACAAAAACAGCAAATAGCGCACACGTATCTAAAAGATACATTCAAACACATATACATACATACATATTCAAAAAAAATAAAATAAATACAACTGCTCAGACAGCGGAGGAGGACGCGCAGTAGCAGCTGCCTAGGCAAACTAGCTGGCAGCGCAGCATACAAACACACACACACACACTCGCACTCACACAGTTATACAAATCATATGTATGAAACGAAATATAGAATTGAAAATAACACTAATAAAATAAAGTCAGGGGCAGCGCTACGTCAGCGCCAGCGCGATGAGGTAATACGCTATGCTTGTTTTTAACTTTATGAGCAGCATCATATAAAACAACATAAAAAAAACACGCACACACACACGCTTATGCGCAGCCACAAATAAGTTTAAAAGAGTTAAGGACACTTATTGGCTGCATTCTTATTAATTTCGGGCACGCGCTGCGCAGGCGCCAAGCACAAGGAAGGCGCGTGGGCGGGCTTTAAGATTACACAATTAATTTGCTTATTTGTGCTTAAATTTTGTTGTTGCTTATTTTTGTTATCCATGGAAATAACGCCATATGTCACGCACTAATACACGCAGCTGCCGCATTACACATTCGCACATTCACACACACATATACAGTAGCCAAAAATCGGCGATAACTGGCACTTATGTATGTATATATACTGACGCATTTATATACCTTTTGCTGAAATTTTCTGGCGGTTTGAATATTTATTTATTGCCTTTTGATATTTGAACTTGAATATCGCACATACACACACAGTGACACAAATATATGTATGATATTTTTAATATACTTTGAATAGAATTATCGATATCGGCCACGGCACGAATCGGCACCGACGACGGCTAAAACTGAACTGAGAAGAGCCTACAGATGCGCGCCGAACGCAAGCGGCTCAAGAGAGGGAGAGCGAGAGCGAACGCAAATGAAGAAATGAGCGCCACAGACCACAGAGCACCTGCTGTGCTCAGCGCTCTCTTTGGCGCTCGATCGCCAAGGCATACAAATGTAAACAAAACAAAAAGTGCCGGAGAGAGAAAGAGAGCGGTTAAACGAAGAGCTGATGGACCCTTGCCAGTGGGTGCATAACAAAAGCAAAAACAATAATAACAACAACTGTGATGACTAATTTCTGTTAGCGATGGCAAATTTGTTTGTTGTTGTTCTTTTATTTTACAAATTTATTGCAAGACGAAAAGAGGAAGCGTCAAAGTGGAAGTGGAAATGGAAGTTGAATGAATAGTCAGCCGGCCAAAAGTGTTAGTCACAGTGAAATTAGTTGGAAGTCTAAATAGTAATTGTATATCTCACTCAATGCCAGTGTGCGTAAAACTGTAAGAATGTTAGTGTGCGTAAATGATTAGTGAGCACTGTAGGCGTTTGTTGTAGACAACAACAATATTTGTCACACGTTGCAAAGGCCGTAAATTGAATTGAATTGCGATCTGCAGTGTATATAAATAGCTTTTTATATGTATGTAAAAATACTGACAAAAAAGTGTGTAAACAAATGAGACGAGTTTCTTTACCATTGTTGCTGCCTCAGCTCGGTGGATGATGAGTCGCTTGAGTCGCCCCTTGTTTTTCAATTATGCTCAATTATTGACACAGTCATTAGGCAATTGATGAAGCGTCGCTTTTCCCTCCTGCAGCTTAACAATTGAAAATTTGAAATCTTAAAGCCAGCGGGAGATCCACACGCGCTAAGTCTGGGCTCCGATTCTGACTTTCGAGTCACTTTCAAGGGTTGCAATTGCAGTTAATTAAGCCAATTCGCATTGTCTGACTG
The DNA here is from genome assembly GCA_037075185.1 of Drosophila pseudotalamancana. Classification (NCBI taxonomy): domain Eukaryota; kingdom Metazoa; phylum Arthropoda; class Insecta; order Diptera; family Drosophilidae; genus Drosophila; species Drosophila pseudotalamancana. The sequence goes on along the minus strand of JBAMCK010000275.1, from coordinate 900,212 downwards.
ACTGAGAAACCAAACATAACTCAATCAGTTGCTGCATTCCTTAATTTTGCTGTGCGGCAGCCCAAGTATGCGTACTATAGAAGACGTTGACTTATCTTATCTTGAACAGTTCGCCTTAATCGGACGTTGGTATATAAATATGTACGTATGTGTATATGTATTTATAGTCAACTGTTGGCTTCTCAATCACAACACACAAGCCTGATAAAGACATCAGGCACAACAATAACAAATATGAACGAACTATTTATACCCTTGAAGTGAAGGACTTTGAAATCCTTTATACGTGTTTATAGACAACGAATTGCGTGTCTGCCTTGAAATGGCTTTCTAGATATATTGGAAGAATACGAATTATGACATATGCTGAGTTTGGTAAGGATATCAACAAAACAGAAAATGTATAATTAGAAGATATACAAACAAAAGATACTTTAAGCTTTACTCATAATTGGCTATACTGTTCTGGTCAAGTGTTGCTAGGAACGTGTTTGGGCTTTGCGTTAATTGAATTACATACAGAATATTTCATTGTTGTTATTGTACCTTAAGTTATGGGGATAGGGGTGGGGGCGAGTGCTTGGTCGGGTGAAGTGTGCTGCAAACAAAGCTCTCGCAGTTTTGTAGCAAACAAAGTTGCACTTAATTAGCATAAACGTACTCCAAACACACTCACACACACACACACACACATAGGCACACAGTCACAGGCAGCATGCGGGTGATGACAGCGGCGGCCACTATAAACTCCAGCTGGTCGCGTAAACGAATTAAATGTTTGGGCGGCGCCACAGAAACGGGTCAGAATTCGCGTGACCATCACAACAAACATGTAAAGGGCACCACTGGGCGCTGCCGCTGACCACCCCAAAGGAGGGAGCCCCATCAGCGGCCACAACAACAACAACACAAGTTTGCAGCTGAATTTGCACTGGCTTTGTTTGCCTACACATAACACTTTAACTTCGATTTCTTGAATTGCACAGCAAAGTTCAATCGTTTAATTATTATAAACTTACGGAATTGCGTGGAAAATCAGGTGCGAAGATAGTTAAAAACGTATAAATAAAACAACACAATAAAACGGGGCGATAGAGTGGGTCGCGCTTTTCGATACTTGCAGTGCAACACTGTGCACAACTATCGATACACAATTCACTTCGTGGGCGATAGATGGTAGTGCAATATACCGATAGTTGTGCATGAGTGCGTGCGCAGGTGCCTACTAGGCGCCAAATTTAAAATCTTGCTGCAACATGCAACTTAAAAATTGTAAACTTAAAGTGGTTTAACCATGATAATACTTCTTTATAGAAAAACACACACACACACAACGACATGATTGATGATAGCATAGATGCTTGTGCACTCCCCCACAAGGCTGTTTGATAAATTTGTCTGCCTTTCCTGCGATCAGCACTTCCGGCGTGAGTCTGTGCGTTGCTTTTTTTGTGCCTACATAGCTAGGCTTTCACTTCAACCCCAAAGTAACGGCCAGATAGCAATCTCTACTATGCCAAAAACAAAAACTAAAATCTTGGCAAAAATACATGTAATAGAAATCATAAAAATAAAGAAAATTCATGACTTTGGCGAAAACTTAGCGGACCGCATATCGTGCGACATTCCCAGCGGGAGGAGGCCGGAGGACAAACTTGACTAAGCGCTTATCGCCGTTGTGTGTTGTTGTTCTTATTGGGGTTGTAAGACAGCTTCAGTGAAATAAAAATAAATTTAATGTTCCTGTTTTTCGACAACGCCGACGACGACAACTGAAACGACAGCGTTACTTGGGTCTTTCCACCCATATCATATGCGTAATTTATGCTACAAAACATCTCGAGCATAAACAGGAAGCAACGTCCTCTATCCTCTATCCTCCATCCATGGTCCACTTTCCACGGTCCGAGCCGAAGTCAAGTTGTAGTCGCGCTTCATGTTGGGCGCAAATTCAATTAATTTCAATCGAACGCCTGTCGTTTTGCTCATCCGGCATTGATGCCCATGTTTCGATCCCTTCGAAGATGTTACAAATAGATAGATAGAAACATTCGTCAGTCCAAGGTTCGCACGCGCCCTAGCCCTATGCCAAATCTATAAATCTCGGGGCATGCATGCGTTCTATTATGACGGGCCCAACCCAACTGGAGAGCTGTAACATACATGTACACATAGATGTTCCTCGTATGAGGTCCTGCTGCGTCATTGCATTGGTTCCGGTTGAGTTTCTGGCGGCGGACCAAAGATTTATGTCACTTTGTTGGCACAACAGAGCGGCAAAAACCGAAAGGCTTTCTTTCTCGATGGTCTTCGAGTGACCCACTTGGGACTTGCGAGTTGGAAGTAGGAACTTGGGACGTGCGTTGCTGACCAACAGCAGCACTAATTGAGCGATCTTCCGGTTGGCTAATGGGTTAAAAGTGCTCGACTTCAGTCCATATATCATGTCCATAGCTGCGATAATTTCGGCATTTTATCAACCAAAATTTAAGGGTTTTTCCCGAACGTTTGTCAAGATTTATTGCTCTCTAATTGCGAGCATGTACTTCCAGTTCTCAATTACTCACGAGGTTTCGAATTGTACTTAGGAGACACATACAAATTTTAGTTTATTTGGGTTTCATGTATTATGTAAAACAATATGTCAGAAACTTGTAAGAATCCTATATAGTTATATGTATCGTATTCAAGTATTCAAGGGATTGAGATAATGGAGAAGGACGCCACAGTATTTAAAATGTATGCTCTATAAATATCATTATTATAATATATTTTACAATATGAAATACAATATGAAATACATCTTCAAATACATCGATTATTTGCTAACTTGAAGCCATAATTTCAAACTTTTTTTATCTAGAAAACTCTAGAATAGATAAGCTCAAGTTTTATTTAATAATTATACAATTAGGCTTATATAGGATGGTAATTGGAGTGTAAGTTGATCTAGAATAGAAAACGTTGCGAAAGGTTTATTAGACAAATACAATTTCTAGCACTTTTTTTATATATATATATTTCGAACTATTCAATATCCGAACATACGGCTCGTTGTATACCCAGCTAAGAGATCAGTTCTAACATTGCCAATCCCTTCGCTCAGCTATAAATTGTATTTGCCGACTTCAGACATAAAATATATTGTATGCGAGACCCAATCCAAACGAGGTCTACGACCATTAGGCCATGTCAGTGGATAAATAGACTGTTGAGTCATTAAACAATTTACGCAGCTATAAATTTACGCAATTTACTTATTCCGCTCGAGTTTGGCAAGTGGCAACAGGATTCCTGTGGCCGGGCAATAAAAAATACCCCGGCATGGAGTCACAAATAGTCGTGGCTGGGCACATTAACACATCTGTCCAGATCCCGGTACAAAGTGACTGGCGTGTCCGACCGCCTGAGCGATTAACTTTTTGCATCCTTCACGCTTGGTCTGCCACTCCCCGGGATAATGAAAATCCAATCCTCAAAGTTAAAATCCCGGCAGTTGCCTCATGGCAGCGACATCGCCCACGCGCCGCTTGTTTACTTTACTTTTTATTGCCCCACGACGATTTTAATGAAATTGTCATCAATTAAAATTAAAATTTTGCTCTTCCGTGTCCGTGAGCCACGAGACAGTGAGATTGCATAAATTGTTGTCCCATACACGTACTTCCATCTTTTACGACCCGTACGTCCATCCAGCCACGGCCAAGGGTTTAGGCTAACAACTTATGAACTGCATCATCATCATCATCATAATAATGCGCATAACTGAACGCTCAGGCTTGGGATCGGGCAGCTATAAAAATAATTTGTGGCCCATCTCCGAACCCTTGCGACAAGCCAAAAATTTCACTTTCTATCCGAGATTAAGGGGTAAATCCAGAGTGGCTGAGACCCCGAACGGCTGCCAGCAATTTGTAGTCTTTGTTTTTTTCAGCTCCACTTAATGGCTTTTCATAAATGTTTATTGTCTTCAATATAATATTTTATATGCAAATGCGATTGCGTTTCGAGTGCTCAACAAATTTGTCGCACACTCAGTTTATTACCAGGCACGCGTTTTTTTATAGTTTTCATAGAGTTTCGGCTGTTATTGAGAACAAGGCTTGGGATTTGAGTTCGGAAATACTCTGAAATGATTTTTGCAATACGGAAGTATTAATGCGAGTTTTAGCACAGTTTGTGCTTTAATTGCAATCCAAACTTTGGATTTGAGTTGCAAATATTTTATTTTCAACTACAGTTTTTTTCGATCAAAACTTTTTTTGATTTTCAGACATTTTCTTAGTCAAGCAGATGATAGTTTTAGCGCTCATTGGGCTTTTTTTTTAAATTTGGGATTCGTACATCAACTTTTTGATTATTGCTTCATTTTTCTGTAAACTAAAACTATATTAAAAAATTTTATATACATAAAAGAAAAATGGAATTAGGGAAAATAACTTTAACTTTTATTACAGAAACTTCATATTTTGACATAAAAAAACCGAAAATTCTTTATTTTTAATTTTTATGTTAATTAAAACTAAATTTAAAAATTTTATATACATAAAAGAAAAATGGAATTAGGGAAAATAACTTTAACTTTTATTACAAAAACTTCAAATTTCGATATAAAAAAACCGAAAATTCTTTCTAAGAATTGATGAAAATTTAACTTAGTTCTTCTAACATCTTGGTTTCAATATATTGGTTTTAATAGAATCGTATATGTCTTATATCATATATAAGGCAAATAAAAGCTGGTTCAAAGCAGAACGTTTAAAGTTAAGATAGTATATTTTGTGCTTTATTGGAATTGCACTTATTTTTGGACTGTAATGCCTGGCTTATCACATACATATAAATAGAATTAAAAATAAAAGAGTGGCTTCTTATATCTCGGTCATTTATCAGTCCAGTCAGCTCTTAACCAACCAGACTAAACAGCAATTAAGAAACATTTAACATGTAACTGCTCGCAACGCCCCAGAGATGGAATGGGATGGGATGGGATGGGATGAGAGGAGATGAGATGAGATGAGACAACGACGCACATGTGCTGTGTTTTTGGAGGGGGAGGGAGGGAGGGGGTAGAACACCCTCATTACCTTGGGGGAAGAACAGTTTCCAATTCGCTGACTTGTCGCACCCAGTCAAAAAAACCCTCGACGCGATAAACGTCGCTGATAGCGCAACATTTATCAAGGAATAACAACTTGTAACAACAACAACAGCAACCATTAACAACAACAACAGCAACATTCATTGAAGCTCAATTGAGTCTCAAATTGATGTCAGCATTATCGGTAGCTGTCATCTGAAATTGTTCCCCTGGAATGGGTGTAGCATCCCACCTCCCACCTCCCACCCCTGCTTCCCCTCTCCCATTCCATTTCGCATTTATTCTTAATTTTTTCATCATTTATCAGCGGGAGCCGCTGTCCGGGCCAACATTTTCACATGGCGGCCGCAATTGCATATTTATGTAGATGCAAAATGCAATTTTAGTTTGCGCTTCGATTTAAGTGCTCATAAATAAAAATAGCGTCGAACAAAACCACCCTAGGGAGTGTGTTCAGGTCCACCCCAATCCATGGCACGGCTGTCAAAAAGGCAACTGGGAAAGTTTGCAAACAAAACTAATGCCGACATGGGTGTTGATAAAGTTCTCCAGGCCAGTTTCTCCAATCCAGCCGGCATCCGCTTATTGAATTGCACTACACGCTTGATTGCCCGCTAAACGGATGTAAAAGCAGGAGCAGGAGGAGGAGGAGGAGGAGGAGGAGAAGGGGGAGGAGCAGGAGCAGTAGTTGGCACTTGGCCTGGCTGCCATTCAAGAGTGTGACATGTGGATTCGTCATACCAAAAAGCGCAAAATATTATCCAGTCCAGAGTTTCGTTCTGGTTTTTCGCAAAAATCACAAAGGGTGGTTCGATTCGGAGCCCAGGCTGGCATTCATTCACATATCTAATGGACTATCCTTTGTCACTGGCTTTCCGGCGATCTAATGGCATGAGAAACATTAAACATGTGATATGTTTTCCAAGGGGTTTTCCTTTTACCCCGAATATCTCATGTGGAGTGGGGGGCGTGGAAAGTAGCTTGATTAAGATTCAAATGAGATACTAGGTTGCCAAATTAGAGGATATTATCATGGATACAACTGAAGAAAGCACAATAGTTAGTAAGCCTAAATGCGTTTTGAGGTTAGGTACAAAAACTGAGGTATGGTATAAATGTGAGGTTAGGTACCAATGTAAAGGTTATGTATTTAATTATGTATTCATGCATACTGAGGTTAAGTTTTACTATGATATTAAGAAATTTAGCAGTCTAGTTGGAAGAAAATTCATTCTGAGATTATTTTCACGCCCTGGTACTAAGAAATTTGGTTAGATGGTGGTTAAAATAAATACTGAGACTATGTTAATGCACTGATATACAATAATTCACCGATCTCATTAAAACAAAATGCAAATTTAAGTTAGGTATGGTTATAAACATGGACGTTAGATATACATATTGAGGTTATGTCGAAGCCATATTACAAGTATTGAGGTTACGTTTGCATTGATATAGACCGATCATACTTAAAGACATATCAATCTACTTCTGCTTTAACTGCTCAGTTTAAATACTTTTAAGTTTCGATTTTTCCTAATTCTAGTGCAACCCACGAGTATATCTATACTCCTCTTTAACTGATTAACTTACGAAGGTATTAGCTAATTACAAAAGGGAATCACTTAACAAATTGCAACAATAATTAATCCAGAATTTATGCTATAGCTCCGCCCCGGGAACGTTTGACAGTTATGGAAATTTATGATTCATTGGCAGAGATTTGAGCTGCGTTAACTGTAACTGGATTTGCTGGTCGAGTCCCATTGCAATGTTATTCATTTGTTTGCGCAACATTTGTCACGCAAAGGCTGCCGGATAGCGGAGTACCCGGAGGAGAATCACTCAGCATCCATTTCGGTAAAGCCATCCACCCCGTAACATTGTAATAACTTTGACTTTGATTTTATGTCCTCCTTTTTTCGCAAATGTTTGGCAAATGTTGCAAAATTCTCGTCGATGGGTTATGCGGATTTATGAATTTCATTTACTAATGGATTGTGGTAACCAAAAAAAAATCCACAGATGTGCAAATATGCGTTATGGATTATTAAAGTTATGTGGAACTCAAATATATGCATCATTTAAACTAATGCAATGGATGTACAGTAGGGAGGATGCGATTTTCGAAGTATTAAATTAAAGCTAAGTCATATTATAGAATATATTTGGATAGAGGTTGTCTACTAAATCCAAATTCATTTAAATTAATGCCAGTAACAGAAGGAAGGGATACGAAATATTAAATATGGGATCCGAGTTAAGTCAGATTGTAAATGGTATTAGAGAGAGGCTTTTGTGTACAAAATTCCATTTGATCTAAATTTTTAATAGATATTATAATACTCACAATGTAGTAGTAAAATATATATTATAAATACGGAGTAGTTCCAGACTGAAGTCGTTGAAATCTATTGTCGAAAAGGTAACTCTTATAAAAATTGGTTTAGTTGTGGTAAAGGGGGTTGAACAGAAAGAAATAGGGGCTGACAGAACACAGAATCAATCCAGAGGTAACGTAATGATCAAAAAGGTATCAATAATGAAACACGATTGACTCAGTTTTTGGAATTTTAGACAAAATCCATCTCATTTTAGGCTGAAAAATGTTAAATGAAATATTCACAGTTGAATACAAGATTTTTAAAGGACTAAAAATTCATTCCTTAAGAAATTTTGAAGGAGATCTAGAGGTCAAGCCAAGGTAAAGCTGAAATTTTGTCAATTAAATTAAATTTAAAAATATAACTAAAATAATAATTTGTGTAAATATAAATTTAAGTATTGTTAAGCATTAGTAAATGTTATTTAATAGCAAGTAACCGTTAATATTTTGTGCGGAGAAGCCAAATCATGGCCATTTTGTACGCCCGTTTGCCCGACGCCGATTGGCTGTTATAAAAACAAAATAGCACGTGGGTTTCTCCTGCCCCTTCGTCGTACGGTTAACTGGTCCTGCGCAATGCCAGCATCTGGGTGTACATAATGTGCGCAGGGATTACATAAGCGAGTGGCTATGTGCGAGACAGCCGCAGCAGTCATCCAACCAGACTCGAACCCAAACCCGACGATTATGTAGAAATATTTATAACTTGGGAGCGATTGCTGTTGGCTTCTGTCCATTTATCTTTGGTTGGGGGGTTTTTTTTCGCTCGGTTGGGTGGAACCTCAAGCCTCAGCCGGGTTGTCCACAATGCCACCAATGGCAGTAACATTTAATGGCTAAAGTTTTGCTGCCCCCTTCTGCTGAGCCGCAATGTCGACAAAGTGGCGCCATTTTTGCCGCATTGTCGGCGATTTTTACTATATGGAAAGTACTCCACTTTTAATACTCTAACACAACAATAAAGAATTATATTTTGGATAATATTTTTTATTAATATTCAAATGAAACACATTTAGTTTTTTTCGCGTAGTTTTCTATAAATTGTTTCTTTTATTTTTCAGTTTAAACATTGAGACTGGAATGGAACATATCAAAAAACACGTTTCTCATTTCTATTTTAATTTATAATTATTATATAATATTCAGTATAAAACGTCTATGCAAAGAAAACAAAGTGTGATAAATTCATCACAATAATTAAATTTCATGCTAATAACAAAAGCTGGAAAACTCGTTTTTGAACTATGTCGCACGAAACGGAGAATTATGTCTGGAAGATCTTGAAGCCAATTCAACTTTAAGACTCAGACGATTTAGTTCAAGTAACATATACAGAAACAAAGTATTTATTGGCTAAATTTACGGAATTCATTATGTAATATTATCATTTTTTCATATTGGTTTTACATTTTTCTTTTCTTTTTCAAATGTGTTACTTCAGTATTTAATATTTTTTGAAATGCAGCTGCACACGTTGATATGCACAGTTTTGAGAGTAAACCGAAACTTTAGACTTGGCTAAAACAGATAGGTTACAAACACAATATATGTATATGGAGATATGGGATATGGGATATGGGATATGGATAGCTAATTGTGTACTAGGAGTGCACGAAATTTGTCTTGTGGCTTTTGTCATGAGGCTTCTTCATTGTTCTAGTTACTTGTTCATTATCGTTTTTCATATTAAGTCACATACAATTTTGGGGACCTCGGCGCTTTTCAATCAATTAAGTCTACGTAAAACAAAGAATTATACAATATTGTAGAGTAATCTACGCTGAAGTCTTAAGTATTTCATTTCAACTAAATTTAGTTGCCGCCTAGTCAGGTGTGTGTGTGTGTGTGTGTGTTGTGTTGTGTGTGTTCGTTTTGGGTGCTGTTTGGTTAGCTAAGCCGAAAGCCTAGTAGAACTTTTTCGCTTGCGCTTCGCTGCGGTTCCTGCGAATGAATAAAAAGCGTATTAAGGTATATCGAAAAGACCATCCAATTGAATTATTTACTTGAATATGTTGTAGATAAATACTAGCAGCAGCTGCACAACGGTAACACTTAGGAACAACGTGACACCAACGCAGTTTCCGGTGGGGCAAGACGCCGTCTGTGCCGAGCCTTGTGGCATGCCCAATCTTTGAAGGAAACATAGAAGCAAAGGCTTAGCAAGACGTACAACAAGCATTTAATTAGATGGCTAACTAACCTCTGGCCCACATGCGAGATACCCTGCTTGACCTGATTCATGCCATCACGCATCTCAGCTATCAATGTTTGGACATCGTAGCCCGTCGATTGAATTTGAGCTGTAGGCGCGTTCTTCTGATTAACTTGTATGTTATCAGTGCGCACATTGATATCGCCCGCAAGCTGTCGTATTTCCCGTATGGTGCTGAGCAAAACGTTTTGATTGGCAATCAGCAAGTCCACATCTTGCCTGGTGACACCTACTCCGGCGGGCAGCTGCTGGACTGGAGCACTGCCTGCGGCTGGCGGTGGCAATGCTTGGCCAGCGCTGGCGGCGAATCCACGTGATACTAGGGACAGTGTGTTCTCCTGGCGTCCAATGATCTCGTCCACCTTGCGGGACAGCTCGCGCAGATGCTCAGCGATTTGGCTCTGACCTTGCCAGATTTGACGCAGCTCACGTTGATTCTCCGACTCGTAGAACTCTTCCCATTCTTCTTCGTCTTTGTGCTATAATAGAGTGACAGAGGGAAAAGCCTCGTTAAGTTAACACATACTATCAGCAGCGCAGATAACGCATGTCTATCACACAATTAACTGTCAACGTGGATTAGCCACAATTCATGGAATTATAGCCACACGACTTCAACAGCGAATGTTGATATGGGAAACTTTGATAGTAACAATTACCGCTTCGTCTGGATGTTCTTTTTTGTATTCCTGTTTTTGCTTCTCCAGTTTTTCCTGATACTCCTTGTATTCCTGTGTCAACTTCTCCTGGTTGTCTACCTTAGGTTCCTGTACTTGACCCGCAGCATGCAGCGACGTAGTCAAAAAGTGGAACACATCGTGATCATCAGCCAAGCCACCAGTTGCCGCTGAAATGCCAAAGTAACCGTTCTTGGGCAGCTGCACACCATCGGCGCGTAGACACATCTCGTAGTCATCATTGTTGTTCGTCATGCCATTGTGGATGAGCACAGTGAGCACGTTGTTGTAGTACTCGATGCGAGCACGGGTTGGGAATGGTTTGTTACGGAAATCCCTGAGGCAACCGCTGAGCAACTGCGTCGTACCATCGTTGGTATGGTCGTACTGCTTGGTGCCATCGTTGACCACAGCGCTGATGTAGGGATTGTTGTGCTTGTTGTCGTTGTCGAACGAATCGAAGATGATGGCCAGACCGTTCCATCGGTCGGAGGAGCCAAATACAGCACCATTATAATCACCCTTCTCTGTGGTATACCAGAAGGCCAGACCGTCGGCACCAATGCGGCCACGTCCCGTTACCCGGAAAACAATCTCGACATCCCACCAGTCGAAGTTGGTCTGCGATTTCGTCCAGATGGCACCCTTCTGTGAGCGCAATGAGGGTGCCACGCGTACGCTCTCCGCACTGGCGATGGCATCTGGAAAGTAGAGCAACAGGTGGCTTTTAGTTTGTCCACAATTTGAATTTAAACAAAGTGCCTGCGTGTACACTTTGTTGCTTTGGCGTTGCGTCGTCCGAAGTTTTGTCTGATGCTGGCCAATTTGTTATCTCGCTCGCACACACGGCACGCGTCGCAAGTGCTTTGAAAACAGCCAAAACAACTGACGTGGAGCTGCCCCCGTTTACTTACTTCCCCCGTATTCCCAAAACGGTACTGTGCCATCTTTTTGTGCCAGGTATGGAGGCTTAAACGAGTACTTGTACTCGAATCTTCGATGCACGCCGATGGCGGTGGGATTCAGGTTGCCTGCCACATTGTTCTGTGTAATAATTATGCAGAAAATGGCCAGAAATTTGCAAATCGTTGGCAGTAGTAATTTCGACCCGGTCGCTAGCATCTTTAACAGTTTGACAGCGCCACTATTGTTGGCCTGCTCTACCAATAACATTCAAAGAGTTGCCAAGCTGTTGTCAGCGCATCAAATAAATTTAATTCGCTTATCGAAAGTAATCGATTGCAACCGTGCGAGAATTGCGCGCGCACATTTGAATATAAGAAGCAGTTCATGAAGTTATATGAAGTGAAAAACGTTTATTTCAAAACATTAAAAAGTGTTTCAAGGTAAGAACTAAGCTTAAACAATAAGTCTTTGTGAAAGTGCATGCTTGAACATTGAATATTCGTTTTGAGTGATTTATTTAATGACTCTAGCACATAGACTTAACTTTATTATTATACTCGTACGTTTATTTCGTTTCAATTGCCTTTTTGCTTGATATCACCAAAAAATTATTTTTTGTTTTTGAAAAATGTTTTATATTATAGTATTGTTTAGTTTTGAGCTTACTTCTAGATATATAGGTTTTACTGCCATATTAGCATTTAGTGTGGGCTTTTTAATATATTGTTAGTTTGCTCAGCTAATAAGGGCAAGATTTAGCTGTGTGTAAATGTTGTGGATAAGTATTTGAAATAGTCCTTTCTTCAGGCTTCCATCATTTTACAAATGTTAGTTACTCAATTCAATATTTAATCACAATCACTTACGTTTAGTTGTGTGTGTGCGCATTAAAAAAAAAAGAATAAAACACAAAATCTGTTGTTAGCAAACTATAAGCCTAAGTATATTTAAACCATGTTTATTACAACAAAAAGAACATAAACGTTGGTGCCAAAAGAAAGAGGTAATATGAGCGTGCCCTTTTAATTCTTAGTACGATAATAATAAATTACTTTTAATTAATTTTGTGGATTGCAAAAAGTAGTACATACAAATCGCTAAGTACTGCCAAAAATAATTTATATATATATATTTGTATATATAAAGCGAATGCAGTGGGGTATACAATATTCTTTGCTTATTAGAATGTTTTCTCGTTTAATGAACGTGCGCATCCTCCTATAGACTACAAAATATAAAAAACCTATGTGTATATAATTGTTGCTTACAAAATATACACATTACAATATTAATTCGCAATTCGTAAATGTAAGATTGGGTTTTTTCCTGTGTATAAGATAAGACTTATTGTACAGCGTTTATATGCATTACTTAGTCTCTATCATCTTCATTGGTGCACAATTATCTTCAATTCAATTATTGTTTTTCATCTTGATAATGATGTTTTCTTTGTGTGTTCAATTTCATCATTTTTAAAGCAAATTTTTCTTTTGCTTTCTATTTTTATCGTTTTTAAATTCATAATCACTTTATAGCTTATGCACATTGAAAGTTTCTTACAATAAATGTGTGTGAGTGTCTTATGTGTGGGTATCTAAGTGTACATAGCTAAATCAATACAAACGGATTCCAAAACGAACGCAAATTAGATGAGATATTTAGGAACGAAAATTAATTTGCGGATAACGCTGGCAGTTAACAAATGTTAGTGTGTGTTTCATAAACTGTTTAACAAATGCGAATCTTATTGGATCTATTACTTAATGACTTGAATTATTTGTTTGGGGGTCTGTGTGTGAGTGTGCGTGAATAATATAAAATAAACTACTACAATTATACAAAACTAAAAAAGAACTAGGATCAAAAAATACACATAATACGCTACAAGATTCTCTGTTTGGCTCTAGAGAGAGACAGTGGATCCATTTGCTTCATATTCTGATTTAGTGCACGTGTTGGTGATGGACTGCACTGGCTGGCGCTTTGCTGAATACGTTCATCAATTGACCCTCATAGATGGCAATTAATAGCATGATGATAACACCGCTGAGCATTCCCATAATTTGCAGCATAAATTGCATCAGCGACTTGTGGGCAGCTGATATCTCTGGCATCTAAAAATGGAAATGGGTTGAAGTTATAAGATTTTTAAGAATGACCGCATTGAACTCACCATATCGACCAGCGCAATGTAGATGAAGAGACCCGCCGCCACGGCAAACATCCATTGGGCCATTTCTTGTGATTGCCCAAACATAATACCAACGATCATGCCAACGAAACTAAGCACACCCGTCAACAGATTGTAGTACACAGCCGACTTGACCGACATGCCGGCCTTTATCAGGATTGCAAAGTCACCCAACTCGTGCGGCAACTCATGACAGAAGACAGCCAATGATGTGGAGAATCCACCGGCAATATTCTCGGCAAAAGCAGCACCAATGGCCATGCCATCGGTAAAGTTATGCAAGCCATCGCCCATAATAATCATCCATGCGACAGCACTCAGCGATTCTGGTGGCGAATGTACGTGTCCATGGCGATGGCTATGTCCGTGATGTGAGGATTCATGTTCACGCAATATGACAGTCACATGATCGTCCTTATCCTTGGCACCATTTGCCGTTCCTGTGTTGCCCTCCACCTCAGTTGCTACCGTACTGCTCTCCTGCTGATGCTGTTGCTGGTGATTGTTGTGGTTGTGATTGTGATTATGGTGGTTCATCTCGGCGTAGTTGTTGTGGGAGGTGGAGAGGAGGGATTGAGCGGCCGCTGCCACATCACTGGAACCTTCATGCTCAGTCTTTTCACAGCGACGATTGCTACATTCTCCACTGGAGGCATCGCCACCGGCGCCTACAGCAGCTGCTGCTACAGCTGACGCTCCGCTCTCATCCGGCATGTGCATCCAAACATCCTGCTTATTGTTCAGTGTGATCTCGTCATAGCAGTACGGATAAGAACTATATTTTTGCTTGCACATTCTGTCCCCCATCACGGAACTGTAAACCGATATACTAGGATCGCGCATCACCTTAGCCCGTGATGGTTTCTTTAATTCCTTTTTTTCAATGCTTTTGCGCCACTCGGATATCATGGTCAATGAATGCTCTGTCACATAGAAGAAGATGATACCGCCCAGGCAGCCCAAACCCTTCATGATCATGCCATGCTCGTCCTGGCCAGCCAGCGACTAAACAAAACAAGTTTATACTAGTATACTCCTTTATTTAATTGCAGTTAATACTCACGTGTGGCAACAAATGCAAGAGCGCATCTCCGGTCATTGTGCCCACGGCTAGCGACACCAGATACTGAATTATGTGCTTGTAATAGCGGGAGCCCATGAATGGTATAATGGCCACGCCTACCAGACCCAACATGCCGCAGGCAAACACCGAAGAAAATGCATAAATCCATACTGAAATATAAATACGTAAATAACAATTATATACATTTAAAAATAAAGGAAGTGATTTTTTATGCTATGCATAAAGAAGGAGAACTGACTTCTATTATGATGTACAGTTGACAATGATACACATACATATATAAAATATTTTATCTTCCACCTACCATACATAATTTCATCTTTTTTGTTCGCTTCGTAGTTGTCAATGTCAGCAAGCACATCAGGTGATATGCAGCCACCGCTGCTAGTCGCCAGCTCATGCAGGAGTATTGGACACAGATGCATCAAATCTCGTTCGCTGAGCTCATAGTCTTTACGAGGCTGGATCACTGTTGGGGTAATGTTTACTGTGGGGCAGACTACGCTTGTCCCATTCGGATTGAGCGTGCAGTTGGTCAGCAGCAGAGAATTCTTTGCATCGTGGTCGCCCAGATGTCTGAGATCATGCGGCTGGACATGATGAACCAGGCGTTCAGTTGGTACACACTAGAAATATATAAAAAGTAAATCATACAAATCTTTACCTTTAATTCAACTGTTACTCACGCTCTCATTGCCGCTGACTAGTTGCTGCAGTCCAAGCTGTTGTAGCAGGCTTTCGAAGCTACTGACATTTAGCTTCTCCTCCTGCATCAGCTGCTGTAGGTAATATTGGGTGATCTGCGGGACATGTTTCTGTGAGGATGCGTGCTCATGGTCCTGCTCGTGGCTCGCATGGCGCTTGTGTCTTCTGTAGTGCGGACTTGTGCTATAATTTTGGGTATCGTCCTCATCGGCCAGCTGCCTTTGATCGGTGGATATTTCACTGGATGGACTCAGATTGTTGTACGCCAAACGAGCATTCAGCTTAATTTCTGTGCGTTGGGTGACCAGCATCTCGCTGACATGATCCTCGCAGTGCAGTCGCTGTGCGCACAGCAGACACACCACGCACACTGCCATTATGTGACGCGCCATCTTTAGAGGCGAAGCTCTCTTCGCCGCTTCCCGCTTAATACTAATTTTCGTAGATCTTCTGATGTCGCTGCTCCCGCTGGTGCAGATGCTGACTTGTGTCCGGCTTATTGTCGTGTGTTGCTGCCCGCTTTGCTCATTATATATTTAGAAATTCGCGCGCTTTGTTGAATCTGAATTTAAACGAGAAGGTAAAAAATTATATTAGCTAACTATTGGCCGGCTCAGTCAAGCGTGTTGGACGACACTCTGAATACCCCCACACTCATTAGGCTGTACGCATATCGCAATTACAAACGCCATTGCATAAGCTTACAATAACAACAACTACGATTAAAACAACAGCGTTCATCAACGAGCGGAAGTTCAAGTTCATTTGGCGGCCACCTAATGACTCCAAATATGGACACATTTTGCGGTGCCACACACACACTCACTCACACACACTCGCACACACATACATGAGCATCAGCTGCATCCTTAAAAGGAGCATTGTGCCTGCATTTCTTGTTGCCAATTCAATAAGCCACACTTTGGCATCATAAACAGCCAATCAATCATTTCAAAGTAGGTGTGAAATGTTTTAAGACCAGTTTCATAATCGCCGCTTACAGTTTTATGTAGGCGATGACAATATTTATACACTACAGAGAATTATATTTGTGCAGAAGGCGTCTTAGCTAAATCTAAAAGTCTGGCATATATACTTTAAGCATAACATCTATTAGTCGAACAAAGCTTACAATCAGATTATATATATATATATATATATATATATTTTATTTATATATATATATATATATATATATATTTATTTATTATTAAATAAAAATCAAGATATGAGTTAGCTTGGTAGCTAGTTGAGATAATAACTCCAATTCTCTATCTAACAAAACACTCAGAACAATGCATTTGTGATGCATAATTAAAAGGTGCAGCGAGCAGCTTGATTAATTCTTAAGTAGCTCTACAAAGTATCTGCTCTTTATTTATATTCATTTGTTTTCACCTTTTAACAGCTGCACAATTGTTCTTTTTTTCTTTACTGAGATATTTACAAAATATTTGCATTTTCTGAAACATTTTTGCACTTATCCAAAATAAAAACTTACTTTAGCCAAGAAGCTTGTTCTTGATAGTTATGCGACTTTCTCCTTAATGCATCGCGATTTCTGCCAGCAATTGGCAACAGCACGTAAAGTCTGGTTAATTAGCGAGTAGCAGCGATTACATAAAGAGAGGGAGTTATAGCCCAGACCCGCACCCAGCAAACACAACGACGTCATCAATTGCTGCAACGCTGCAGCAGGCCGAATGCAAACCGCATTTGGCGCGTGGCAAAAGTGAAAGACATGGTAAAAGCAATAGAAAAAGTTCGACCCAAAGCAAAACAAAAATAAGTTAACACAATGCTCAAAATTGTTGTGCTATTGCTGTAACTGTTATTATTGTTATTGTTGTTGTTGTTGTTTTTGTCGTTTGAACAATTTTGCAATTGCGCACTGAGTGGGCTAACAGGCAATTAGTTTGAATTCCTGCAGAGGGCGGTCGGGCCAATTATTGATAAAACTTTGGCCAAAATATTTATGACTATGGCCATTGTGTGAGAGGGAATTGTTGTAGTATATGTATGCATATCTGGGAGTCGCGTGGGTGGCTAATATAAGGTTTGATGTTGTTTTACCTACGCAACTGACACAACTATCATCGACCTAATAAAAGTGAAACGTCATCGTTGCCACCGTGCTGCATAAAGTTGGGCGCGTGAAGGTCATACAAGGAAGTGGGCGGCTCCATTGGCATTGCACTTGGGCATGGCATTGACAAGGACACTCGACAGCGTGCTGAAGGTGAAAGGTTAAAGCCGTGCGCCACTTGTTGAGAGGCAAACTCCACAGGCCATGTGATTAAATGGCAATAAAAATCAATTAAATATTTGCCAAAAATAATATTCAAAGTAAGATGCCGCGCACAAATCAGCGAAACACTTTTCTCACAGTAACTACTTTTTCTTTTTTTCTTTTCTTCCTCTTGTATTATTAAAATTGAATTCCAATATATGTTTTTTGTTGCAATTTGTCAATTTGTCGTTTCCAATCAATTCGGACTACTCAGTCAATTGGTCAAGTGCTGACCGCCAATCGTGCCTTATTTTTTATTTTCATTTGTTTTATTGTAATCAAGCTCATTTAAATTCAGTTTGCATGATTTTCATGAAATCACACACACAATGACACAATAAAACACTAAGAGAAATTCAGAGCAATTTGTTGTTGAATAAATTAAAAATGCAATTTTTATACGTAATCTATAAATAGCATTCTATTAAATTGTTAAGTTGTTCCGATAATTTTTGTAAATTTCGTAGTTTTTTTTTGTTGCGTTTGGCTAATTGTACTGCACTGTAACCCGCATTGCCATCAGCTACTGACCAAGCTCTGAACGCGATTTCCATCAAAACTAAACTGAATAACGCGCGAAGCTTTCGGCTGGTTTATATAGTCAAGTCTTTCGATGTTATGTTTTTTTTTTATTATATATTGTTTCGGTATGTGTGGGTCGGGTCTCTCTGTTGATCTGGTATAATGGTTGTCGCGCCCAGTTCCGACCGTGATTGGTAATCTTGGAGCCCTATAATCGAGAACAAGGGTACGAGACGTGCTTTACTGTACCTAGTGTGAAATCACCCTCCAGTTAAAATTGTGAATATTGTTAAATAATGTGATCGTTAACTAGAAGCAATGATTACAACAAAAAATTGCATAAATAAAATATTTTATTATTGTAAATATATTGAGTTTTCTCGAATATTAAATTCGCTGACAGACAGTGAAAGCGAAATACGAAATCATCTTTATATATCTTACAAGTCAAGCCTAATTTACCTTATTTATATTATATGAAAAAGAAAAATAGTTTAAAAGCCTTATTTTAATAATTTAAGTAGGACCTGTCGAAGGAATAGTTTTTGGCTAAACGAAAAACACGTGTCACGTAACGAAATGTTCTACAAATGGAAAATATAAATATAACTAATTTAAGATTTCAGTTGGAGGTAATGACCATTTATTATAGGTTTATTATCTTTTCAGATAGTTAAGATTAAGTAGATATTTATGTAAGCCTCAAATGTCAACACTTCTAAATTCTTCAGGTTCTTCAAATATCATAAAGGTTTCAGCGCTCTATGGTGATTATATTGCTTTGCTGGCAAAATAACCAAATAATTTCCACGAAGTAAAACAAATCTCCAGGGCCATTAAACTTCAGCGCTGAGTCATGTGTTTTTTATCGTTGAATCTCCAATTTTAGCACTTTTTAAAAACTGAAATTTCATACTCACAACCACGCGGGTAAAGCGATAGCAAAACACACAAGCAAACAAACGTTCATACACACACACACACGCACATAAACACACAAAATGGCAACCCGAAATTTCATTAGCGGCTTTTGGAGCCACATTTCGAGGCGTCGAATCGCCGATTCGTCGACTCTTTTTACATAACGTTATCTCCATTCTCGGCCAGGCTAAAACAAAAGTCGCTGACACGCCAAATCGCCGCTCGACTGGAACTGGCGCAAAGAGCTAAACATGAAATTTCAGCTGCCTGTTAATGATATTGTTAGGTAGATATAAACCGACTCATATGACTGAGCAAACAAAGCTCGCTTATCTGATCGAGAATAGTCGACAGCAAAATACCCTGCTTTACATTATGGCATGAGGAACATTTTAATGTCTCATTTCTAAAAAAATACTATGACTATTATCAACTATGAACGTGGACGTAACATCAATCAAAAATAAATCTCTTTTTCAATTTGTGGTTAATGTTTTTGATCGACGTTTGCGATATTAGAGCCAACATCGAATTTGTAAGCTTTATCTTTTACAACATCCTATATATTCTTAAAAATTAAACAGAAGATTGAATAATGAAAGAAAGGATATCAAGCAAATGAAATCTTTAAGGCCGTACTCACAATAAGTACAGGGTATAACATTGCTACCAGCGATCTAGATGTTCTGAAAAGCAACTAACTCCAAGATTAACAAGCTTTTATGTTTAGAGTGCCGCTCACGTCGCCTTAGTCACTATCGCCTCTGCTCCTATCGAAGCCGTTTGTCCAATGTTGAGTGACCTTGCCATGTCTGTTGACGACGTTGCACTCATAGTAAACAGTAAATTACGAGGGTCCAAGTTTAGTATGGCATATGCTACTGTCGAACAACATACCTGTATACCATACAGATTTACGACTATGCTGAAGGGCCGACCACTCATTACGATAAATAATTCATAGTATATCTATATCAAGAATCATGCGGTAATCGCCTTGTAATGACTGACGAAGCTTCCTCCCCATGTGCGGGTCGTGTGAGGGCCAGGAAGGCGGGAAAAATAGGCAGGTTGCATTTTAAAATGCTTCGCATGAAATATGAAATTCATTTCGTTGCACCCACACAGCTCGTGTGGCAAATTGTTTATAGAATTCTCCAGTGGAAGCAGTTCTAATTGTGGTGTTCCATGACCATTGCCAATTGATAAACCTTAACTCTTTACCTACATATGCATATATAGCAAAAGTGCAATCGTTTTGTTTGCCCAACTGGTAGACACCCATTGCCCTGCTGACATGACTTTGTAGTGCTAATTTCCTTCCATATCTATACTATGAATTATTTATTTTACTTTACACTTGAAAAATGCTCTGAATCAATTTTGTTATCTTCATTCTACAATCCTATCTTCACGCGATTTTTGCTTGAAAATTATTGATAGTTAAGACTGTTTAAATACTCTTTAATCATTTTATGAAGAGTTTTACATTTTTTATGCAAGAGTTTTACTATACAAGAACCTTCAGACCAGCTTTAAGAATCTTTCAGATATGGTATATATTAAAAAATATATAAAAGCAAGGAATTTTATCAATGTGGAGGAATCGATGGGACTTACGAAAAATATATAACAAAATGAATTATTACTCATACACCTCCATATCAACGTATAAATAAACTGAAACAGACGGACCATGGTAGATAGACCTGACTGCTGATCTTGTTTGAAAACATACATAGTTAAGAGCATTTAAATGACTTTCTTTTTAAACAAATTTCAATCAGTTTAGGGCATAAAAGAGTACAACCTAAACACTTGGTAAGTGTGTAAAACACATGTTGATATGATAAATGTGTCATTGCCGATAGGCGGCTGTGCTCCATATATACCCATAAATATATGCATATATAGAGAGAAGTATGTATGTATGCGTGAGGATTTATTGAACGCCCACGTTGGAAAATGTATAACCAAATTAGAAATGTAATCTATGATAAGATATTACTTAATATATATATATATATATTTACGCGTAATTTGTTATCTTGCAATAATAGAGCATTTCACTTGCCCCAAATATGAAAATTTAGAACTACAAACAAATACCAAAAGAAACAAAAAATTCGTATTGAAACTTATATATTCATATATTTTATACAAATATATATACACACACATCTATACAAATAACCACTAGTGTCAAAAAAAAAAAAAAAAATTCAACGCACATGGACTGCGATGTTCTCTATAAATACATGCATATGTGATGAATGGAAGAGTGGAGGAAAAAGGGCGGGGAAGCAAGGTAACGGTGGAGTGGCGGCTGCTGCACACACGCACACAGCTGTCATTATTGGTGTGAATAGAGAGAATCACGGCGTAATCTAAGCATAGAGCAAATCAAAAATTTGGTAACAAGCCGCATATCAACAAGCATTCACACGGCCCACACACAGCCGATATGCACACATACACATACACCCACACTCGTACACATACTTTCACACATATGCGTGCAGAAAAATGCGGTCGTTTGTAGTATGGATTATAAACTTACCTGTCTATATACAATGTATATCTTTAACTAGAGCCGATTTCTATATGTATTTTGATGTGTCAATTTCGAATTTTATTTTAAATCGCTCCTGCGTTTACAGCAGAGAGATTGCATTCGTTAAATGATGTTCAATTTTGAGCTGTGCCTGGTGCTGCGGTGGTAGCAATCTATGAAACACTGCGTTAAACTAAGAGATAACAGGAATTGTTGATTGCGCTGCAACACTCTTCTTCTTGGACACAATATATAGCATTTAAATCAGCATCAGTTTACGGCGTCTGCGGCAGAGCGGCAATGTGGGAATTGGGTTAGGAACTACGCACGAAAATAGTACTAACACGTTGTCACGGGCACAATTCCACAGTGTTTAAGCTAATTGATGATGTTTCGAAAACCCCAGCAAATATACATTGATGTTCAAATAAATGCCGATTTACACTGCACGCACGCTCCAACAAATATTCGCAATTAAAAAAAATATGACTGCTTCTTCTTATATAATGCCATTCACATGGCAATCGAAAATCAAGTGGGAGAGCGACGCTGTTATGCTAACTCAACGTTCTGTTAATTAGCAGAGATCTGTACAAAATGTGCGCCAAAATATGAATAGTGTTATCAAAATGTGAAATAGTATTGTATTTAAAAATATTAATAGAAAGAAAGAAATAATCAATCATAATAGGAATTTGTGTAATAGTTTTGTTTAAAATTCGGGCTAAGAACTGTTAACTGTCGCAAGAAAGACTTGTATTTTTTTATTAAATATGAGTAGGGCAACACTGTTTTAATTCCAAACAAAGACGCAAATGCAAGCAACTGTATGTACATATCGGTACGCATACGTATGTATATGAACTTAATTTTGTGAGCTCCTTAGTCACAACATGAGCTCCTGGCGTGAAAGTATAACCAGTTTACCAAACACAGTTGCACAATTTGTCAACGAAAGTGCATCAACAGCATCCAGTTACTTGCATTCGGCCCACTCGGGTTCGACAGTCTCTGAGGAGAGTGCTCCACAGCATACGGACTACAAGGCGTTGCCAATACCCTCATCGCTGGTAAAGGAGCAGTGGCGTTTGATCTTCACATCAGATGCCAACATACAAGACTTGCAGGCGGCCATTGCGCATTGCCGTGACCTTGTTTTGTTAACTGACGAATGTAGTGAGGAGCGACGATGGCTGGTGCGTCATTTGGTAGACCTACGTTACTCTCTCCAGGAGCTGGAGGAAGCACAGGCAGTTGCCACCGATGATGTGGTGCTTATGAATGCCATCAAGTCCGTGGTGGGCCATCATTTCGTACCACATTACCCCAACACGCGCAACCGCTTGCAAGCGGCTGCCAAGCGTTATTATTGCGATCACTGCACGGGTATTATTTGGCGTGTTGTACAGGCGGCCTACATATGCAGCGATTGCAGCTATTTGGTCCACCAGAAATGCATTGACAGTGTGCTGCGTGTTTGTGCTCACGTCCTGGCCTCCGATCGGCAATATCCGATTGCCGATATCTGCCCCGAAATAGGTCTGGCCTCCCAGCGCTACAAATGTGCCGAGTGCTCCACTCTACTGAATTTCAGTAAGTACTGAAGTATTTTCAGCTTAGAAGTTTCTTAAATTATTATCTTAAATTTGCTTGCAGAAAATTCATGGATTGAGCCACGCCTCTGTGATTATCGCGGTCTCTACTACTGCCCCTCGTGCCACTGGAATGATAACTCCATAGTGCCCTCCCGTATTGTTCACAACTGGGACTTTACGCCTCGCAAAGTGTCACGCACAGGATTGCAGGAGATTCAGTTGTTCATAGACAAGCCGCTCATTCGACTGGAGGAGGAGAATCCCAAGTTGTTCGTGTTTCTTGAGAAGCTGTGCACCGTAAAGAAATTGCGCCAGAATTTGGTCCATATGAGACACTATCTGGCCGCCTGCAAAGTGGCCATTGAGCAGAAGCTCGTAGACCAACAACTGGGCAGGCGACGGCACTTGGCACAATCTAATGAATTTTACTCAATTGGCGATCTCGTGCAGGTGGAATCAGGCGTATTGATTGAATTCCTGCAAAGTGTATTTAAAGTCTTCGGAAAACACATTCGTGGCTGTGACATGTGCTTGGCCAAGGCATACATCTGTGAAATCTGCAGCAACAACGAGGTCATATTTCCCTTCGACGATGGCTGCATCAAGTGTGACCAATGCAATTCCATATACCATCGTGTGTGCCTTACTCGCAAGAATATGATTTGCCCGAAATGTGTGCGTATCCAGGAGCGTCGCTTGCAGCTAGAACGTACTCTAAGCAAGCAGGCGAATAAGGAAACTGATGACAATGTCGATGATTCCTCCGATGCAGTGCAACCGGAGGACTCTACGTAACCCGGCCACAATAAATTGTTCTGTTTTAAACTCGTATCTGTGTAACATTGTTTTTAATATGTATGTACATATACATAAGACCATCTTGCAGAAGCGAGTAAAATATATATCTTATATCATATACCCCACCCATCGTCCCACCTTAGTCTTAATTTGATTTTTTGCCATATTTTTGTCGATTGTGGAACTTGCGCGGATTAATACCGTAAGCCTTAAGCCGGTCGTCGGTAATTCCGTTGGGATTGGAATTATTCGGTTTGCCTTTACCTTTGCCTTTGAAGTCCCGTTTTGGCGCACCGCCCGGTCGTCGCGGCGCATCGAATTTGTTGCCACCTTTTTTGAAAGGATTTGCGTCTGACGTCTTCCCAGCAGCAGCTGGTTTAGACGCCTGCTGCTTATTAAAGGGATTGACACCCGGACCCTTTTGCTTTGTATCATTTTTGCTTGGAAATTGTTTTTTGGCAAAGGGATTTTTCGAATTATCTTTTCCGTTTTCCTGCTTCGCCTTTTGTGGCACTACTTTCTGGAACTTTTTATTTTTAGCTGGTGGCGTTTTTATTGCTGTTGCCACATTTTGCTGGTCTACTTTCTCAATTTTCTGCTTTTTGGCAGGAGTTGCAGCTGCTGTGGTCGCATCTTCCTTGGTTTCTGGTTCCGTACTCTTCGGCTCCTCTTTGTCAGCTGCGATTGAGGGCGTGGTGCTTGTTGCCGCGGCCGCTGCTGCAGCCTTACGTTTGAGGCGCTTTCTCTTTGACTTCGATAGAGTCTCTGTCGGGACATTCTCTGCCACCGGAGCAGCAGACTGTTCATTGGTATCAGCTTTTTCGACTAGTTGCGTCGGATTTGCTGATCCTGTATCTTGCTCATCGTCAGACCTGAATGAAGAGCATAAACTTTGGTTCACCTGTACAACATTATACGTTTTTAAGTTTCACTTACTCCTCGCCGTATAAGCTTTTGAAAATCTTCCGCTTAAGATCCTCGTTCTTGGCTTTCATTTTGTATAGCCTTTGCTCTTTCTTCTCCACATAATCAGGGCGGTTCTGGACAGCCTTCTTTAAGCTAGCCCACTGGTTGAGCTCCTTGTTCTTAGCTAGCAGTATCTGAAACAAGAGAGATATTAATTACATTCGTCTAAGCCAATTTCAGCAATCACTTACCTCTTCGATCGTTAGACCAAAATCATTTGGAGTAGTCTCCACATATTTAAAGCGACACGGCTGATCGCCTATAATATCCTCATAATCCATCTGGTAGTATTCATCGATATAATCGCCATATGTTTTCTCGTCCTCCGGATTAAAAGGCGGCTTTTCCGTTTGGATCATCTCCATGAATCGGTTGCGCCGTCCTTTGCGTCCCTTGCGACTTCGAGTACTATCAATCAGTTCCTGCTGCAGCTTTTGCTTCGATGTCGTGGGATCAAATTCACAATCCATATTAAAATCGTCATCTTCGCAATGCGTCTCGTCATCATAGCCGTTGCTTTGCGTGGGATCATAATTGTCCCAATCCTCAATGGCCAATTCTTCTATATCTGACGGGCACTCCGGCTTCTCCTCTCCTTCATCTACTTCATAGTACTCGTCATTGAATAGTTCCTGCATCCGTCGGTCATGTGCTTCTGGATCGAAGTCCTCATCCAACTCATCATCCTTAAAACCTAGCTCATCGTTACCCGTGACTGCCTTCAGCTTCCGAATTTTCTCCTCAATTTCCTTCCGTTTCATGTCTTTAATCAAATCCAGTTCCTTCATCTTTTGTAGCTTCTCTTGCTCCTTGCGCTCCTTTATCTCCCTTCGCTTTTCCTTTCGCGAGTCGTCTGTACGACGAAGCGACTGTTCAACAGTTCGAGGATAGCGTTTGATGAATTCCGCATCTGGCTCCTCAAAACGAAAGTTGTACTTCTGCTCAAACTCTTCCTGCTTCTCCAGTTCCTGTTCGTCATCTGACAACGGGGCATTGTCGCCCACGATTTCATCGTAAGTGGGAATTTCGGAAGCATTCGCATTGGCATATCCCTTGTTGAGTATATAATCGCGTAGAAAGCTTTCTCCTTGAGTTAGCTTGCTGCTGCTCCAGTACTGCTTGAGCGGAGCCAATTGTTGCTTTGCGCTGTCCTCGATCTCTGCATCTGCTTGTTTGCCGGCCAGCCATTTGGCAAAGTCTGCCTCCTCGGCGTCCGTTTGGGCCTGGGTTTTTGTGCGTTTCTTAAAGATGCCACCGAACTCCTCATCTTCTTCATCATCTTCCCGGTTCATAACGCTCCTGAACTCTGCCTTCAATCGCCGCTCCTCTTCCACTGCTGTCGGCGAACGCGCACGTTCAAACTGCTCTTCCGTTTGCTGTTCCTCATCGTCAGAGCTTTCAAATTTTCCATTGTGCTCTAACATAACTTTGCGCTCGTAGTCCTTTATCGTCACGGGTTTGCTCTTGGTAGTTTTCTTTTTGGGTGTATCTTCATCTTCATTGCTGTCACTGCCCGCATTGTCATTAAAGAAGTGCGTCTCTTTGTCGTATATCCGGGGATCCTTGCTTTTCAATGAGGCTAGAGTTTTGAAAAAATCTTGATCAAATTTAACATCCACTTCCTCCTCATCGGACGACTCGCTGTCACTGTCCAGCTCCGACTCAGAGATTTCTAGGCCCCGATCCTTATCTACAAAACAAATTTATTAGCGATCTACAAATCTAAGCGGAAAGTCAGATCATAGTTTACACTTCTGTAACAACTCCTTTTTGCGCAAAACATTATATGAATTAGCATAGTCCTGGTTTGTGGATAGCTTCAGATCATCCGCATCATCGTCGGAGCCGCCAAATAACTTGTTACTCATATTAAACGCTGTTTATTTTATGTTTATTGATAAAAAAGCCAGCACGTGTGTTGGTTTAGCTAACTAAACTGGTTCCATGCGACAAATGAACTGTTCTTTTAGTAACTCCGAAATCGTAGTTCCGTATGCAGCCCTGGTTAAAAACTACAACAAAGAGTACTAATGCAGAGCTAAATATTTACAAAATTAAAATTGATTGCGTGATTTTCAACATTCCAATAATATGACGGACACGGAGGAAGCCCCGGTGTCCATAACATCGACCACCTCAGCAGCACCCATCGACAAGGACGCAGCCAAGAGTAAGAACGCACTGGTCCTTGGACACCTGCCCAAATCTCTTGAATGTTTTTATCTCTATTAGTCTGTGTTCTGCTAAATGCAACTGGTAATGTGCCCATCATAAAGAAACGTACATGGACCGTGGATCCCAACAAAACAGTCAGTTGGATTCAAAAGTTTATACACAAATTCCTCAAACTGGACGCAAATGAACAAATTGTTCGTCGTACGCAAGCTTGTCGAGAAATTCAATCTAACTTTGCTTTCCTTTTGCAGTTTTTATACGTTAATCAAACATTTGCACCAGCGCCGGATCAGATAATCAAAAACTTGTACGAATGCCATGGGACAAATGGAAAACTGGTCTTATATTACTGCAAGAATCAGGCGTGGGGCTAAATCGATACGCTACTTCTAATTATTTATTTGTCTACGTTTATGTTTATGTTATGTTATGTTAATTGTATGAGTTGACGCCGAAAACCTTATAAATTTCACATTTTATTTCCTCAATTCGAGGTCTTAATTACGTCTATTAAAGGACCATATTTGAAAACAAATAAATTGAAATCAATTGTGTTAGGTTGACTAACGATCTAATCGCCGCGCAGTGAGTCCAGATCGTCGGCTGCCTCTTTGGATATTCTGTGATATTTGGCTACCGTTGGGCGATAATAATAGGCTTGGTAATCATTACGATCCGACATCTTACGGCGGATTTCGTCTTCCAGAAGACTGCAAGCAATGAGATTTGTTATATGCAAAATGAGTTTTGTTTCATTCCTTTGGCTTACCGAATTTGCGCCTTTTCGTTCTCCTCGAATATGTTGTGCAGAGCCTTCTCGTATTCCTGTTGCTGCGAGTTCAGGATGTAGCGAGCAATGAATCGAGTAATGGGATGCTAAAATGAGAAAGCAAATGCGTTTGTAATTGGTATTTGAATTGACATGGATTCAGTAGCACCTTCTCGTATTCCCAATGCTTGGGTACGTAGTCCTCAGGTATTTCAGTCAGCTGAGATGGGCCCACAAAGATGTTGGCATAGAGCACCAGCGCCGTGATTGGCAATAAGCCGATCATTACGTAAAAGTGCAACAGATCCTTGAACTTGTCCCATTGGAAGCGGGATGGCTTAACGGTCATGTGGTGGTGTCCATGATCTCCGCTCATTTGGCGCAACTGTTGCTGAATTGCTAAAATGGACGTCAATGGATGAACATTGGTTCATGGTTGCGTAATGCTGCCTATGTTTACTGCTCTTTTTAATACAAAGACATTTTACTTACCATTCCGGGTAACAGGTGATAGCAGCACGGCACGATTTTTGGCGAATTGTGCCGCTGGCAACAGCAAACGGCTCCAACCAACCATTTTTTGACTATTTATGCACTATAGTGCCTTACACAAAAATAACGTGAACAGTCGGTCAGTCAAAACAAGGGCTGCGGAAGATATTTTGTTTTGTTGCAGTGACACGTTCGATGTCGTTCGATACGCTGTGTGTTATCGCTACTATCGATATTAAAAAATAACAGCGAAAATACTTACAAGTAACACAATGAGTATTGCGAAGGGTAAACTAAGCATTTTACTTTGTAATGTGTTTTTAAATCGGTTTACAAAATTGTAATAATTGTATGCGTCGCCTCATCCTATGTATTATCAATACCGTCAGCCCTGGTAAAAAACATCGCTGGCAAATGCTTCCCAGCCCTGATCGGCCGCAGAGTCAAACATACAAACTTTTTGTCTGGACACAAAACTTTGTTGCAACTTTGTTTTTGAAATTATTTTAAAGTCTACAAATAGAATAGGTAAATATTTAACTAAAAGTGTTATACAAGATATAAGAGCGTAAATGAAAAAATAGAAAAGTTCAAATTTGATCATTTAATGTCTTTGCGCTGTTGCTGATAAAAAGCTTTTGGACAATAAAAAAGTAAATAATAATATATATGTCAGCTAGTAGTTACAGTAAGTGCGCAATTGCTGAATGAAGATAATTTGACATTCTACATGTTTTGTGCAGAATAAATTTGCGGGAAAATAAGAACTGTAAACTATTTAATAAGTACATAAAATACATGTCTTCGAATGAGAAATATGTACATACACACAGTGACGCAAAAAATATTATGAATGGTACAAGCCATTGATAGTGTGTGAAGGAAATCCTAAAGTAATCTGTGCTTGAGTTATAGATAAAATGACTTGAAAGTTAATTGCTGTTAAATATTTTTTCTTGTGGCAGTCTGCATACACATGTATGTATATGTGTATTTGCCTGTACGCACATACATACATACATATGTACATGCAAATACTGTAGTTTGTTTTGGTGGTGGGCGTAGGCGTCGCCGCCATTCTCCCTCCTCCACTGAGCGTTTCGTGCAAGTGCTTAGCTTTGGCCTCGGCTCGACTTGAACTTTGCCGATTGCCGTGTCGCTAGCAGCAATAGAAGAAATAACCTATTGCCATTCTGGGCAAATCAATTGTTGTATTGGCGATAAAGTTGAATATGAATCAGCGCTCATCAACATTAACAACACCAACAACGGCAGCAACAACAAGAGCAGCAGCAGCAGCAGCAGTGGGAACTGCGCACGATAAGAGTAGGAAACAAGTTTATTAGCTTGTTGTGGTTGCCGCGTACATGGCTTCTCACAGTGGAGAGCAGATGTGACGTCATCAAAGTAGTTTTGTACACCCAAATTAAGCCAATGTATTCGGAATTTAAGCTTCAATACTCTGTTTACACTGTCAAAAGGAGTACATTCGTTCATATTCAAATTTCTTTTTTGAAAAGTTTTTCATAGTTAAAAAGTAAATTCGGGTAGGCTATCTTAAAATATAAAGGCTTGTGAATTATTTTTATCAGTAGTAGTAGTTTTCATTCACCTAAATTTAGTTAATCTAATCGGAATATCATTTTCAATGCCTTCTAAGGTCTACCCGTCTTTCAATTTTCTCTTATCAAATATCTTTTCCAAAGAAAAAGTTTATTCTGGTAGGCTATATATTTTTATCTTTTGTTCTATCAACAGTGTATTATATCACTTCATAATACTCGACTGCAACATTTTTTTCATTTTTCCAGCTGTCGTCGTTTGTTAATCATTAAATTTGTACAACGACAAAAAACGTCTCTGGGGCAATGGATGCCAATTCACGATTCCCAGCGCGATTACCAGGTAAGACCCGCCGTCAAATAGGCAGTAGGCCCTTATTTTAGTTGTAATTACATATAAATAAATATGTTAACATTTCGGTTTCTTTACATTTTTTTTGCTATCCAAAATAAGAGTCTCAAATGCTTTTGCGCTCGCTTAAGATATAAACGTTAGCTGTAACAGTAAACATAAACAGTAATCGTAAACAATTATTGCCTTGCTTTAGTCTAACATTTAACTCCCCCAACATTGTTGTGCTACTAACCCAAATCGAGCATCTCATGCCTATTCCAGGTGGTTTCACACTGTATATAAATCGTACATAAGTAGCATACATACAAATACATAATGCATATTTGTAAATTTTACTAGTTGTTTTTGTAGCTGCTGTTCCTATTGTTTGTTGTTAAACTTTTGTGCGTATTGTGTGGCTTAGTTCTCTCGCTGTTCGCTGTTTTCTCAATTTTTATAAAATCTCTGTAAATAATTGAATCGATCTTGCTAATAAGAAACGTGTAAAGCCCGAATAACTCATCAAATTCTTTCTGATTCATGTTTATTCACTTACTCAATACACAAATCCGAACTAACTTGTTGCCTAAGGCCGTCAAAATACTTAAGTGAAAAGCATTACTTGTAAGATTACATTTGCAAATTATTGCCACTCCAAAAGAAATCCTAAGAGATTAATAAACTGTTTTCCTTAACCCATGCACGATTACAATCGCAAGGGCCCGCCATTAGCTCAATTGTGGGTAACTCTGAGGAGCCGCTGCCCAGTCTATCCGATTTGCATGACTGCGAGCCAAAGCTGGAGTTTGATGATACAGAGCTATTGACCCCAGCGACACTCGAGAGTAAGAACTATTTGCATATAATGTACGCGGAATGACTAAACATTTGATTTTTTCACAGAAGATGTTATGGTCGGCGATTTTGTGCTAGCCGATGGTGAGTGAAGGGGAGCCAGCTGTAGTTAATTGAGCGTAGTTGAAAACGTTTAAGCATTTGCAGATCCCGAACTTGAGACAGAAGAAGCTCCAAATCCCTTAGAAGACGATTTTGAGGATCAGCTGCGTGAGCAGTCCGAGAACTTTCAGGCAATCAAAAACAAATGTGATTTTCTAGGAACTGATAAGCAGGGCCGTCACATTTTTGGCATTTACGCCTCGCGCTTTCCCGAAAAGTCGCAACTTGAGGGTTTTGTGCGGTAGGTCTGGCAATTGCTTCCTTAATCCTTATCCAAGTTATAACAAGTACATTCTTCTTTCATTCTCTTGTAGCCAAGTTATCAAAGAGATTGAACCATTTGTGGAAAACGATTACATACTTGTCTACTTTCATCAGGGTCTCAAGGAGGATAACAAGCCTTCGGCACAATTCCTGTGGAACTCGTACAAGGAGCTGGATCGCAACTTTCGCAAAAATCTAAAGACTCTGTATGTTGTGCACCCGACGTGGTTTATACGCGTCATCTGGAACTTTTTCAGTCCCTTCATCAGCGACAAGTTTCGCAAAAAGCTAGTATACATCTCCAGCCTCGATGAGCTACGTCAGGCGCTGGGTCTGAACAAGCTCAAGCTGCCCGACACCATTTGTGACTTTGACCATAAGCTGAACCCGAGTCGCGGCCGTGTATCGCAGCCAGCAACACCCAATGGGCGGCCTACAATGCAGTTTGGCGTGACCTTAAAGTTCATTGTAATGCACAGTCCATGCCTAAATTCTATACCGCCGATTGTGCGCAAGTGTGTGGACTCACTCTCAATCACGGGCGTCATTGATACGGAGGGTATCTTTAGACGTTCTGGCAATCATGCTGAGATTATGGCTTTAAAAGAGCGTGTCAACCGTGGCGAGGATGTGGACCTAAGCAGTGTAAATGTGCATGTCATCGCTGGCTTGCTTAAAAGTTTCCTACGGGATCTTGCCGAGCCTTTGCTTACCTTTGAGCTCTACGATGATGTGACCAAGTTCCTAGACTGGCCCAAGGAGGAACGTTCAAGGAACGTAACCCAGCTGATACGCGAAAAACTGCCCGAGGAGAATTACGAACTATTCAAGTACATAGTGGACTTCCTGGTGCGAGTAGTCGACTGTGCGGACCTCAACAAGATGACCTCCTCGAACCTGGCGATTGTGTTCGGTCCCAACTTTTTGTGGTCCGGACGCACTAACACTTCCCTGGAGGAGATTGCACCGATTAATGCATTTGTTGACTTTGTGCTACAGAATCACAAAGCCATTTATCTGATTGATGTTAACCAACGCACTGTGAGCGTCGACTAGCCGTATCGATGATCCGTAATATGTAAATTGTTTCATTAAGTGTTAGCCTTAAGCCCGTCAATGGGAGCACAGTGAAAAGCGCAAGCGTTGTTTCGTGTATAAAGTGTGTTAAAATTTAAGTTAAAATCATTTTACTTATTCTTAATAATTATCCTTGTAACTGTGTGCAAATGCAAGAGCTGCTTGTAATGGTTCTCTGCACCTATTTTAATCGACCTCTTAACCATATACTCTCCCTTCGATACTTATTTAACATATTAAAATCAAGAATAGTTAATTTACCAAAGAAGTTTGTACGGTGTTTTATAAAACAAAAAGAAAAGGGAAGAAAAGAAATACGAAACTTAATTTTATACAATACGCACATTCCAAACTAAAACTAAGTTGCTGAATTTGCAAAATGCGAGCACCTGACGGAGAAATCTGTTGGATTGTAGAGAACTCACAAACATAATAGGAGTAGATTATTGAATTTCCTTATAGAAATACAAATTTTATATAACAAAAAGAGGTATTGTTAAAAAAAAATAAATTAAATGTTAAAATCATAAATCTGTTTGGATTATAAAAAACTGGGTTTTATGAATAACAAGAAATAGCAAATTTGTTTCGTCCTTTCGGCTGCATTTCTGCGCATTTGAAGTTACTTTTTATTGGTACCAAAACAAATGAGTCCAAATTGGAATATTATTTAGTTTACGAACGTTTACAAAGTAGTTGGTTTTAATGTTTAAATGTTGATGTTCTTTAACTTGCGATTGAGGTCGTTAAATTTCATAATCTTTCGCACGAAGAAATCGCCATAACGATGTGAAACCTTTGTATCGGCAATATGAATCATGTCATCATCAATGTAGAAGTCAAGCTGTAAAGAAGAAATGGAATTATAAATATAACATTACTTTAAAGATAAGATTTAAAGCTTACTTCTGAGCCCGACTTGAAGGTACCCTCGAGACCGCTGGGACCCTTACTCCAAACCAAATTGCGCATCTTGTGCTTAAAGCAGAGCAGACGTATAAGTAGTTTCGATACATCATCATCATTGGCATTGGGATCAATGAAGGATGCTAGCTTGGTCAGAGGTAATGTGGTATAGAGCTTCAGATACGAACGGGTAGTGGGCAAATCCTTTTGTTGGCGAACTTCATCCATGAAAACAAGCAGCTGGTGCTCCATTGGGTCCTTGACGTAGTCTTCCATTGGCGCATCGGCGGCGGGCGGGCAGGGACTAACAAAACGTGGGCATGCAAAAACAAAGAACGATTTGAAAACTTCCAAATCACCGCACTGCATCTTGAACATAGCGTCGTGGTAGTTCTTCTCACGCAAAACCTGCTGAATGGACTCATCGATGCACTGGGGATGCAGAACTAGACAAATAGCTAGCAAATGATACATCTGCTCTGCCTGCTTGTTGATTTGATCGTTCTGGTAGGACCGTGTGCTATAAAGCTGCTTGGTGCGTTGAATATACAGCAGGATGTCGGAGAAAGTGCGTATGGCATCGGCGTAGCGGCGCATCATCATGTATGCAAATCCTACATAGTACGATGTGGATATCTGGCAGGCAGGTATGTGCGAGTAAGCAGATTTTTTGTGAATTTCGATGGGTTCCAACACCTTAATCGCCTGATAGTAGTCACCCAGCAGGGAGTGCACACGCAGCAAGCCGACCAGCGAGAAGTAGCCGAGCATCTTGTAGAAGGCCAGCTTGCCAAAGTCTCCGGCCACAGTCTGGGGATCGATGCCCTGGGAAATGGCCTCCAGCTGCTTCTTAATATTGGAGATATCGACCAGCGAATGCAGCACGTTCAAAATGCACAAAATACTCCAAACGTTGCTATGATTCACGCACAGTTGCTGAATCTCGTCCTGCGACTTGTCCGTCAAGCGTGCACTGGCGGACAATACAAGATATTATTTTTTGTATAACACTAAAACCCATTTAAAACTCACCGGTATTGCGCAAAGTTCTGGAACTGATAAACAAATTCATCCACCAACTCCCAAAGCCAGATGTCGGGTAGCTCAAGCATTACAGGATTCTGAGCCGAAATAATTAGGTTGAAGAAATCGCAGTAGTTAAAGAAAGAGTTAATGCGCTGTTCCAGCTTTGGGCCACCCGGAATGCGAGCGTGGATGTGACGGTAGTACAGCTCCTTGTATAGAATCAAAAACACCTTGTCGTTGTCCACAATGGCGCCAACCTCTTGCTCCTCTGGCCAGGCAGTTTTGTCAAAGTGGTGATCGCTGATTTGCGGGAATGTGTTCTCATACATATTCTGTATGTCATAGAGATTCCCCTCCTTGATCGCCTGGCAGAAGTTCATGAGAAAGAACTTAACATTCTCCGGCATGCGGTTTGCATAGTAGTTACGCTCGTACTCCATATCCAACTGTGGATCGCCGGTGTGCGCATAATCATCGTAAAAGTCCTGCGTTATAACAAAAAAAAATAATAATCCATTGCATAGTTTGGGCGTTTGTGTTTTGTTGATGGTGGCGGAGACCCAAAAGTTGGGTTATGTTTTTGGGAACCCCGTTGACTTGCAATTTGTGCGAACGCAACGCATACAGTTGTTTGCAAGTGACAAACACTCACCGTGTTACCGAAGTCCTCACCGCCGTACATTTTGCTGTCTATCTATTTACTGCTTGACACAAAAACCAAAATACTCTGCAACGTCTGACAAACACGCCAACAAATTTTTCTGGCGTAGCAGAAAGGGAACGTAACGTTGTGCGATGCCGTTTACGTAACGCAAAAATCAGTAGCGTAACGCAAAAATGACCGATAAAGTGCTGGTAAATGTAAAAAAAAACCAACAAAAAATTATCGAATTAAATTTATTTGTAACCGATAATTTACAAAATTTTCATGTATCGATACAATTAAATCATTGTGAACCTAGCGAGACGTGTGTGTCATCTAGTCGCAGCGTTAATTATTATTTTTTAATCAAACGACGAGGCGGTGTGAACGTTGGGCTGGGCGCACGTAGAATAACAATAGGAACGCTTTCAAATAAAATCGTGAAATAAATTAAAGAAAAAAGCATCACTTTGTGTTATAGGCAAAGTCAAGTTGTCGTCGCCAGTGCCGCGGGGTTGGCCAAGCAAGTTGTCCCGTTGGTCTGCACCAATAAGTGCATTTGACTGTGTTAAGTTTTGTGGAACATAACTAATTAGGTATAAATGTGTGTTTGAACCCTTTTTGGTTTATTCAAAGTACAAAAGCCAAAATGAGGCATCACAGTTCATCCCAAGCAACGGCAACAATTTCAATTTGCTGCTGCTTTTTGTTACTGTGCAGCAACAGCGTGGGATTCGCACTTGCAGGTAAATTATATTTATTAAATATATTGAGCTTTTGCATTTTTGTGGACAATAATGCACAAAGAATAATTTTATTATGGGAAATCATTCCTAGGTGTAAGCCAAGTTTTGGGCGTGTTCCCCAACGCTTAAGACTCGTCATTTTCAATTTTCTTTTTGTTTGTGCTTCGCTTTTAACTCGCTCTTCAAATGTAGCGATCGCACGCTCTCTGCTCTCGCGCTCACCAGATCCAAAACGCTGCTTACGAACAGCGTTAACAAAACAAAAACAACAAGCAACGCCTTTTTTTATCTCGTTGTGAATGCTGCTTATTGGATCACTATAAAGTGGAATTTGTTGCGTTTTTAGTACCGGCATTTTGCATTACAAGCAACACGCATGCACAGGCGATTGGAAAATCCTAAGCCTAACACGTGGCTGCTCCAATGTGTCAACCTGCTGAAGAATTTGAGATGTTCTATTTGGTTGGCATTAGCAATTAATTATACGCTGGCAACAATAAACATTTAAAGTTCATATGCAAACATTTTATGACTAAAAATAAACAATTGCTCGCATTCTCAACGCTCTGCCCCAAACACAACAACCTCTTTGGTAATTTATTTTGATGCTTATAATTATTTGCCGGCCAAGGCTCGCATCATCCACACTTCCAATTTCAGCGGGCGGAAATTACTTTTCAATATCGGTCACGTCATATTTATTTCATTGAGAACATTAGCCAGATCTTTTATTATTATTATACATATGTACATGTTGTGATTACGAGAAAACCGATTTGCTGGAAATCATAATAAAATAGAATTGAGGGACTGCTTAAAATTGCATGTTCTTTGGCATTAATAAATATGTAAGCAGTAAGTCGAGTTAGTTAAGATATCAGAAAGTAGTTCAAATATTTCGCTCTACCCCCTATCGATTATTTTCTTGAAATGTTGTGCGTGTCTCAGTGTCTTATACCCATACCACGACCTGTCACGGTTAAACTTACTGGGTTCGCCATATGCTTGTGCTTATGTATGTGCGTCTATATCAAGATTGACTCCAGCTAATCTGCTGCATGCTTCCCAAGGCGGTGCTTGTGCTCCCCCTCCCGCATCTTCCACAACTTAAAGTCAAACACAAAGTGCACATGAACTCTTTTGGCCTTCTCTGGTTTCTAAGGGTTGTTTTCGTGTCCCTGTGGCGCTGTTTAAACAGGAACTGCACCCACAAAGGCGACGCCACCTTGGGGGTTGTCTGAAATAGACAATTGTCGACGCTAGGATTTCCGTGCCCAGTTATCACGCCTGACGCTCGCCTAAGTGGGCACTTTTGTATTGCAGCTGTTGCAAGCTTTTCAATTGGCGCTCCTGCCGCGTGCACATGGTCATGGCAACAAAATATTTACACAAAATAAAGAGATAAGAGGAGTCTACAAATTGCACTGCAATAAATAAATGCAATGTGCATACTTTTGCTTCAGCTTTATTTATGGCTCGTAAAAACGAGCATTAAAAAGCCGCATGACTATCGCCAAGGACCTAAATGAATGCCTCTCAAAAATTATAATTGAAATTATTCTTGAACTCAAATGTATTGGCCCATGTCCAAGCATATTACTTTTGTTTTTCCGCAAATTTCCCAATTTTATTTACGCCAGTGACAGTTTATATATGTACGAGCGTGTTTCCAATAAGATTTTCTGGGTCAGCCAGCCAATTTGAAACTCTTTAAGAACATAAAGAAAACGCTGAACTGGAAGATTGCGCGTTCAAACACAAAATCATGTTTACTTTAAATATTAATATTTATTTATAATGTATATGGGATTTAAATTCTCTGAAATTAAGAGAGAGTGAGAATGAATGTTCTATTCATAATTGATTAGGCAAGAGCGTAATAGCGACACAGGCTATATAGTATACCATTGTAGCTTATTGTTTCCATTACTTGCAGATTCCTTCTCCGATTATTTCTCCGACTATGAATGCAATCAGCCACTGATGGAGCGGGCTGTTCTAACGGCTACATCGTCGTTAACGGACCGCGGGCCAGAGAAGGCGCGTTTAAATGGTAAGTAATAGTTATTTTATTATGATTCAGTTCATTGCATTTTTAGTTGTTCATTATATATTATTTTTAAACCGTTGTTTGTTTGTAATGCCTTAAATTAGTTTTTGCTTTAGTTTTGGTTGTCAAGTTTATTAGTTTGAATTTAGCGCACAATCAAGTGCGTTGACAACTCTACTCGCCGAACAGCGATGCTAACTCGTTCGGTTTGTGTCGTCGTGTTGGCTGAATGCCAATAAGAAGAAGCATAACCGATTTAGCAAATTAGTTGATTAAGCGAAACTAGGTGACAATGTTTTGCAGTTCATTGAAATAAATAGGCATTTGCATAATATTTGCATCGACAATCAAATGAACAAACACATCTGCACACGATGGGCGTTCGATTTAAGCACATGGACGCCCACGTTGCCACAGCTGACGCATGCCGTGGCTGCCATACAGCCAGAGGAGCGAACGCGTCTGATGAAATTTCATTTCATTGATGATTTTCTGTCCTCATTGATTGGTCGGCTGTTGATGCGCAAATTTGTGAGCACGTGCAGCAACGAGCCCTATCATCAAGTGCGATTCGCGCGAGACGTTCGCGGCAAGCCCTACTGGGTCAAGGCGCAGGAGGAGCAATCGAAGGGCACCCAGCTTAGCTTCAATGTGTCGCATCAGGGCAAGCTGGTGCTGCTGGCTGGCATTAGGGGTGGCAAAGATGATGCAGAAATCGGCGTTGGCACGGATGTTATGAAGATCGAGTACAATGGCGGAAAATCTCTGGCAGAATTCTTTCGCCTAATGCAGAGCAAATTCTCTCAACAGGAATGGAGCTACATTGGCAGGCCGCAGCACAATGAACGCGCCCAGCTTAAGGCTTTCATGCGTCACTGGTGTCTCAAAGAGGCCTATGTGAAGGAGCTGGGTGTGGGCATTACTGTTGATCTGCAGAAGATAAGCTTTGCCATGGACACAACTCATCCCCTGGAGGAAGCCGCTTCACCGCTGTGCGGCACCACGCTGTGCCTTAATGGAACGCCCATGACCCAATGGCATTTCGAAGAGCATTTAATTACGCCTAAATATTGTGCTGCCATCGCATTCCGCAACTGTCTGCCCCTCGAGCATGCAAAGTTTGAGTTTGTCCGTTTCGAGGATCTGATCGAACGAAGTGCTGCCGCCGAGCAACCAGATGTGGTGGCCTACTGCCAGAAGGCGCTGCTGAAACCCCACAAACGCCACGAATAGCAAAAGGACATACAAGAATTAGATTAGTTTTTATTCCGAAATAAATGTATATATAATTTTGATAAACCTCTTGTGCCGAATCATGCTGGCGTGACATACAGCTGTCCTTATATTCGATCCCCGTTTTGGTTGCTAGCACTAACAGAGACGTAAGCCGGAAATATGCATAAAAGGCAATAAACCCAAATGTAGGCACTCGCGGTTCGGTTGTAATGGGCCCCAGACATGTTCCAGACAACGTTGTTTGCTTTGTATATACCTACATATGCGCAAACAGCAAACAGGACGAGGCAGAGCGAGGACTGGCAAGGGTAGCGAGTTTGTTTTTTATTTTTATTATGATATTCCTGAATTGTTTACCAAAGTTTTATCGATGGAAACTTTTATGCGGCATTGAACCCAACTTAAGCACAATTTTCGTCATACAATCCCTGCCGATCGATGATGCAGAGTATTCACACAGTCTTTGGTCACGGCGTAACCATTAAAACAAAAGGAAAATCTCTGCATGCGGCAATTGTTTATGCTCAGTCTGCCTGCCATGTCCATTTAGTGTTAACACTAGGCTGTTGGACACACCCCTATTGCAAATATGTTTCCCACTGCAAATTCGAATTGTACCGACAATTGGCAGAGGGTTGGCTCTTACCCTTGCTCTTGTGGAGGACCTTTGCTGGTATAGGGTCGTACCACTTGCAGCTGTCAAACGAAATCGCCTTAAATTATGGCCCCTTAATTGGCGGGCAGAAATGGTGCACAACATTTGTCTATAGCTAATCGCCCAAACCCATTTCAGCTTACAATTGAATTTGTTTTTATTTTGATTTTGATTTTTAAATTATGTATCGTTAATTTTTACTGCCCTCCCCCACCCCGCACAAACTCAAGCTGGCACCTCGTGGTCAGCCAAGAGCTCGGACTTTGATCAACGTCTGATTATTGATTTGGGTCAGGCGAAGAATGTCACGCACATTGCGTTGCAAGGACGCCCGCACAGCAATGAATATGTGACCGAATATACCATTAGCTATGGCATCTCAGACCTCGAGTTTGCTGACTATAAAGAACCCGGCGGCAACATTAAGGTAAGCGCGAACCACCCGCTTCTTCGCATTTCTGACTGACTCTAATCCAATCACTGTGTGTGTATGTATGCTATGTTGGTTCTGGTGAGGATGGTGGTGGGTGCCCGGAACCTGGGAATGCGCTGACTAAACAGCTGCACAATTCAACAGATTTTCATTAATATTTAACCTTTTATTTGTATTTCTGCTTGTATTATTTGCTTATATTTTGTTTGCACCTTTTCCGTTTTATGAGCTTGTAGATTGCTTTATTTAGTTTTCTTTTTACACCTTTTTGCTTAAACTAATCCTAACCCAATTGAAACTGGTGCAGGTAACGCTGCTTGGACGCCTGTCGAGAATACCTATAACCATTTTCTAAAAATCGGTCTGGGCCATGCACATACGGTACGCAAAATCGCGACTATGGGACGCATGCACACAGATGAATTTGTGACGGAGTACATTGTCCAGTACTCGGATGATGGCGAGTATTGGCGTTCGTATGTTAATCCCACAAGCGAGCCGCAGGTACAGTGACTAACACTAATCTAGGTTCACCTGTTATTTAACCTAAGCCAAAACTTTAACCAAAACAATATTAACAAAATCAATTAACTCTAACACGGCATGGCGCATCTTTTGTTTGATTGTTAAATATATATATCGAGTTCTTTTAAACGCAGATGTTCAAGGGAAATTCCGATGGCAACTCCATACATTACAACGTCTTCGAGGTGCCCATTATTGCACAGTGGGTGCGCATCAATCCCACCCGTTGGCACGATCGCATCTCTATGCGAGTCGAGCTCTACGGCTGTGAATATGGCAAGTGATTCAGTTCTTTATGACACCCAAGATAATATGTTTAATGGCAATTCCTTTTTTATTTTAGTTGCGCAGAATCTCTACTTTAATGGCACTGGCCTGGTGCGCTACGATCTGCGACGTGAGCCCATTTCCTCTTCACAAGAGTCCATACGTTTCCGCTTCAAGACTGCCTATGCGAACGGAGTCATGATGTACTCGCGCGGTACTCAGGGCGATTACTATGCCCTACAGCTTAAGGACAACAAGATGGTGCTGAATCTAGACTTGGGCTCGGGCATTATGACCTCGCTCTCGGTGGGCAGTCTGTTGGACGACAATGTGTGGCACGATGTTGTCATATCGCGTAATCGACGGGATATCATTTTCTCAGTGGATCGAGTTATAGTGCGTGGTCGTATTCAGGGCGAGTTTAGTCGGTTGAATCTTAATCGGGAGCTGTACATGGGTGGAGTGCCCAACGTGCAGGAGGGTCTTATTGTGCAGCAGAACTTCTCGGGCTGTTTGGAGAACATTTATCTAAACTCTTCTAACTTTATAAAGAACATGGATGAGAGTCATCAACTGGGAGAGGCATATTTGTATACCAAGGTGAACACCATAGAAGCCTGCCCCTCACCACCCATTTACCCGGTTACTTTTACGACGCGCGGCTCCTATGTCCGGTTGAAGGGCTATGAGAACTCGCAGCGCATGAATGTTTCCTTCTACTTCCGTACGTACGAAGAGAGCGGCGTAATGCTTCATCACGATTTCTACTCGGGCGGCTTCATAAAAGTATTTCTCCAGTTTGGCAAGGTTCAGATTGATCTACAAGTCAAAGACAAGCCACGCATCATTCTGGACAACTATGACGAAAAGTTCAACGATGGCAAATGGCATTCCTTTGTGCTTTCTATTGAGCGTAATCGCCTCACTCTGAGTATTGATCAACGTCCAATGATAACCACTAAGAATCTGCAGATAGCCACTGGCCTTTGGTATTACATAGCTGGTGGTAAGGAGAAAAACGGCTTTGTGGGATGCATGCGTCTCATCTCTGTGGACGGTAATTACAAGTTGCCACAGGATTGGAAACAGGGAGAGGAGGTTTGCTGTGGTGATGAGGTTGTTGTCGACGCCTGCCAAATGATTGATCGCTGCAATCCGAATCCTTGCCAGCACAAGGGTATCTGCCATCAAAACAGCGGCGAATTTTTCTGCGATTGCGCACAGACTGGTTATGCAGGTGCTGTGTGTCACACCTGTAAGCAGAAATAATGTCATTTTTTGTGTACAAAACAACTATATCGATTTTTCCTTATAGCCAACAACCCTCTGTCTTGCCTTGCCTTGAAGAATGTGCAGCACGTGCAGCAGCGGGTTAACCTCAACATTGATGTAGACGGCAGTGGTCCTTTAGAGCCCTTCCCAGTAACTTGCGAGTTCTACTGTAAGTGCATGCGAGTACGTCGGATTTGTATTTCATATAATCTTATCAATATAATCTTTAGCCGATGGTCGCGTTATTACAACACTGAGTCACAGTCAGGAGCACACGACCACAGTTGATGGCTTCCAGGAACCCGGCTCCTTTGAACAGTCCATCATGTATGATGCCAATCAGTTGCAAATCGAGGCATTGTTGAATCGCTCGCACAGCTGCTGGCAGCGTCTGACATATTCGTGTCGATCATCGCGTCTCTTCAACTCGCCTTGTAAATATAAATTTAGCAAGTCTTAAGATTTTCTATGGGTATTAACTATTTGTTTAAAAAAATAGCTGAAGTTGGTAACTTCCGTCCCTTCTCTTGGTGGGTCTCGCGCAACAATCAGCCCATGGATTACTGGGCTGGTGCTTTGCCTGGCTCGCGCAAGTGCGAATGTGGCATCCTAGGTAAATGCCACGAT
Source organism: Drosophila pseudotalamancana (assembly GCA_037075185.1). Lineage (NCBI taxonomy): Eukaryota > Metazoa > Arthropoda > Insecta > Diptera > Drosophilidae > Drosophila > Drosophila pseudotalamancana. The sequence continues at coordinate 857,288 of JBAMCK010000275.1, read as the reverse complement.
CCCACTAAATGGTGCAATTGCGATTCCAATACCTTAGAGTGGACCGAGGATGGCGGTGATATACGTGAAAAGGAGCATCTGCCTGTGCGCGCGGTTAAGTTTGGTGACACTGGCACGCCGTTGGATGAGAAGCAGGGTCGCTACACGCTTGGACCATTGAGATGCGAGGGCGATGATTTGTTCAGCAATATGGTCACATTCCGCATAGCCGATGCCTCTATCAATTTGCCACCCTTCGACATGGGTCATTCGGGTGACATCTATCTAGAATTCCGCACCACACAGGAGAACGCTGTGCTATTCCATGCCACTGGGCCCACCGACTACATAAAATTAAGTCTCAACGGTGGCAACAAGCTACAGTTCCAGTATCAAGCCGGAAGTGGCCCTCTGGGCGTGAATGTGGGCACCAGCTACCATCTAAACGACAATAACTGGCACACGGTGAGCGTTGAGCGCAACAGAAAAGAAGCGCGCCTGGTTGTTGATGGTTCCATAAAAGCTGAAGTGCGTGAGCCACCAGGCCCCGTGCGTGCTCTTCATCTGACCTCCGATTTGGTCATTGGCTCCACAACTGAATATCGCGATGGCTATGTGGGTTGCATACGTGCGCTACTTCTAAATGGAAAGATGGTGGACCTGAAGCAGTACGCTATGCGTGGACTCTACGGCATCAGCTCGGGCTGTGTGGGTCGTTGCGAATCAAGTCCTTGTCTCAACAATGGCACCTGCATTGAACGATACGATGGTTACAGCTGCGATTGCCGCTGGAGCGCCTTCAAGGGTCCTATTTGCGCAGATGGTATATTAGTGTGTGTTTTAACCAGATCTTTCTTTACTAATGGACTGTTTTCTAGAAATTGGCGTCAATTTGCGTTCCAGTTCCATTATTCGCTACGAGTTCGAAGGCTCCTTCCGTTCATCAATCGCAGAAAACATACGCGTGGGCTTTACAACCACCATTCCCAAGGGCTTCCTGCTTGGCTTCTCTTCTAATCTGACTGGCGAATATTTGACCATACAAATTTCCAATTCAGGTACCTAGACGGGTCTTAGATGAATTTATGAAATAGTTTTTAACCTGTTTGTTCACCCTTCGCAGGTCATTTGCGCTGTGTCTTTGACTTCGGCTTTGAGCGTCAGGAAATTATATTCCCCAAGAAGCATTTCGGCCTGGGTCAGTATCATGACGTGCGTTTTATGCGTAAGAACAGCGGCTCAACGGTGGTGCTGCAGGTGGATAACTACGAGCCGGTGGAGTATCACTTCGATATAAAGGCATCAGCGGATGCTCAGTTCAACAATATTCAGTATATGTATATTGGCAAAAACACATCAATGACCGACGGTTTTGTTGGATGTGTGTCACGTGTCCAGTTCGACGATATTTATCCACTGAAACTGATGTTCCAGCAGAATCCACCCAATAATGTCAAATCGTTGGGCAGTAAGTGTGCTTAGGTTAAGAAAACAAAACATTTGACTAATTTTCGATACTCTTGTAGCTCAATTGACTGAAGACTTCTGCGGCGTTGAGCCTGTAACGCATCCGCCCATTGAAATTGAAACCAGACCGCCACCTTTGGTGGATGAAGACAAGTTGCGCAAGGCTTATAACGAAGTCAACGCTGTGCTGTTGGCAAGTGAGTAACAGCAGCTCATAAATCTCATAAAAGTGTGTTTCCTAAATCTTTGCTCTTTCTTTTTAGTCTTGCTTGTCATACTCTTCCTACTGCTGGTGCTGATGTTCTTCCTCATTGGTCGCTATTTGCACCGGCACAAGGGCGATTATCTGACGCACGAAGATCACGGCGCCGATGGTGCCGATGATCCTGATGATGCTGTCCTGCACTCAACCACCGGCCATCAGGTCAGAAAGCGTACAGAGATTTTCATCTAAGACCGGTGCTGCAGTCTCTGAAATGCAATCGCCTTAAACAAAAACCAGCAACACACACAACCGAGCGACGTATCTCGTACACAAAGTATAGACACACAAATTCTAACGAATTAGGTAACGAATATTATTAAAAAAGAAAAAAATACCATTGATAATAGAATCCAATGCTTTTCCCAGACACACTGCCAATTATTTTTAGCAATATGCTTGCTTTAAATTTGGTTAACAATTGGTTGCTGATTATCGATAACCTTGTCGCATTGTAACGTTTTGCTTTTTGTTTAATCGCAATTCGGTTATTATTATTTTATCTCAATTTACTTTGTACTTTGACCACACAATAGTCATCAAAAACCGTCCATTTTTGTTTAGTTGACTTTATATACATATTTGTTTACCAAATTAAGTTACAATTGTACTTTAAGTTGCTGCACACGCTGCAGCCCATCAGCCAGCGAATCACATTTAGTACTGTATGCGTATTTATGTCTATATATATATATATATATATACACATACATGCACAACTACACCAACAACATTCCATTATATTTAAAGCGTTATTTTTCTCTCTCTACTTATTATGTAAATCGTTTCAAATGTCTTCTAATTTACACAAAACGAATGAATAATGAATAATTTTTGTAATAAAACAAAATGCTAAATTTGAATCGTTTACTTACGAAATAAAATAATGAAATTGTATTTTTGGAAAATGCAATTGCATATTTAAAATATACCTTAGCATATGTATATATGAATAGTACTATATACACTGTGTGTTTACACTGACATAATACAGATTTTTTCAAATTTCAATAAAAATAATTATATATACAAAAAAATCGTTTATGAACTTACCAAACTGGGTTATCTATGAAAACTACTTGATTCGCCCGAGTTTCAGTCTCTTAATGTTTATTTAATATAATGTTGTATACTAAAAATATACGTATGTATGTATGTAAATGTATATGTTTGTGTGGGTGTATACATATTTTGTGGCTATTCCATATTTTTATATTTATATTATTTCATGTATGTTTAACAATATCGTTTAACGCTATTTTTGATTACTACAGGATTTGGTTTCTACTACGTTAGTGGAATATTTCGATTCACTTATATGTGTGTTTGTGTGTGTGTGAGTGAGTGCGTGAGTGTGAGTGTGAGTGTGATTGTGTGTATACATAATAATGCTATTTGTATTATCCAACAACAGTCTAAATTGCATCTAAATTTAAGATAGAATAACACTGGGTGGGTATATATAAATATATATATATATATGTATGTATATATATGCAATACTTGGCAATAAGTTAAGTTGAGGTCTTTACTAATCTTCCAAATTTGTAACAGTTTAAGCTTAGCCAGAGCTTTTGCTAAATACATATTCGTTGTTTCTAGAGTATCTATCATAGTAGGGTTTATCTCAGCCGATTCGCTGTCTGTGATATTATCTATTAGTGTCTACTGTGGGTATACGGATATGTTTTAACAGGGCGTTGGCCAACAATCTCTAAATGGAAGTCAACAGATTGCTGTATTGATTATGTATTATGTACTTGGTTAAGTATAAGTTGATACTTGATATTCATTCTATGTCTGTCCCAATCCCAAAAAATCTCTCTCTAATATTCATTCTGTGTGTGTCCCAATCCCAAAAAATCGATCTCTTCAAAAATGTATCACAAATCGTAAATTGCAAAACATAAAGCACGAAACTACAAGCCGAAGGGCGTGGCTGCGCCCACACACTTACTGGCAAGTGCAGCATATTGTCCAGAGTTCATCCCGGCGCCGATTAGGCACCAATCTAGGCATCCACTAGTTGTGCACGTTGTTGTTGGCCAACATGCGATAGCGGTTCAGTAGGAGTACGGCAGCATCCTGGGCGGGCTTTATCTTGCCGTGCGTCTCCTCGTAGGCGCCCAGCAGAATTCGTTCTCACAAAATGGTACAGAGCACAAACATCATGGACACCAGGCACAGCATGGCCACAATATCCCGGTGCAGCTTCCGGTCCCGGTGAAAGGGTCGTGTGGTGAAGCTCTCGCTGCGTGCCCGACGCAACAGCCACAACGGTATGACCAGATGCAGCAGATCGGGCAGCATGAAGCCAATGTCGCGCACCACCTGATGGGCTGCTCCCTCGCCGCGCACCACATTAATGAAGAACTGGTCGAAGCTTCCGGCCAAAATGTGCAACAGCGCAATGCCCACAATGCAGAACACCTTCTTCGGCTTGACCACATTCGCAGTGCTGGCCAAGTGCATGACCAGCACAGTGGAGAACAGCTCCGTTATCTGCAGGCGAAGTTCGATTAATTCGATTTTATATAATTTATTTTTTTTTAGCTAATGGAATAATGATTTAAACTTAAGTCCAGTCGAATAACCAAAACTGAGTCCCATTCATACATTAAATTTTTAAATTAATCATTAATTAATTTCAATGGATTCTTGTTAGCAAAATTCATGACTTAAATTGTTTTCATTTAACTTCTTCAGGTCGTACTTGTTGCCCTTTCATCGTTAACTGGGCTTAGCGTCAAGTGCACTTCTTTCGACTGCCCGATTGGGTAGGCTCATTAACCTGGCCAACTGTAGAAGTTGCCATTTAGCTGCACTTCAAAATTTGTACTCAAATGTGCACGACTTGCACTCAGATATATACACAGATGTATATACATATATGTATATGTATATATATTGTGGTGGCTACTCAGTGCCAAATGAACGGTACGGAGCAATGCATAAGTTTAGAAGTGGTCCACGTGGAGCACGAATAGCGAACACCGGAGCATATTGTATAAAGTTTTAAGCAGCGCTGTTTTTCTGCTTCTTGTTTTTGTACTTTGAACTTTGTTAATAAATTATGGATTACCCGGCTGGCCGGGCCACTTGTCTGCCCGAGCAAGCACATGGTTGACCGGACTTGGAGTGCAGTTAGGCAATATAGTCGTAGCCGTAACCGTAGCTGTAGCTTACCGTGAAGAACAGTTGGTGATTCCATTGATTGTAGTAATCGTCGTTGTAGTAGTTGATGCACGCCCACCAGGCGTAATAGTGCGAGAAGATGGAGAGCAGGAAGAGGAGGAGCATTGAGTAGCGTACACGCTGCTGCATGATCAGGGCGATGAGTCGCTTGATGCACTCATAAAGTGCAATTACGGCGAATACGGTGAGTATCCACATCTTGAAGCTGTTCGGCGTCGCATTGAAGTACATGTGCTTGTAGGCGGCCACTCCCGACTCGTAGGGACCCTTGAACACAGTGTCCCAGCAGGAGCACGTACAGAAGTGTCTGTCCACATATCGTGCATAATTCTCCCAGAAGTACCACAGGACCACAATGTGAGCCGGCGGTATCAATGCGGGCGCCAATGAGCCGCACGCCGTGGGCAGCCACGTGACATCAAACATTGCGCTCTCTTAAAGCCAATCAATCCCGCTGAGCTCCCAAGAGAGAGAGAGAGAGACAGAGTTTGTCCGAGCTGGTGGCTTGGCTAACTGGCTGACTAGTTGACTACCTGGCTGGCTGGCTGGCTGTCCGGCTGGCTTCCTCGCAGTTGCAGCTGCTTCTCGTTAGTCCATGGTCCAACAATTAAGCTGCAAGCAAAGAGTTCACAGTTATATATGTATGTATGTATATTTTTGTTTTTTTTAATTTATTGCTACAGGTAGTAATGGAAGTGAAAGGAGGCTGAGGAGCATCTTACTTGAGAACAGTTCAAGTTTAAGCCATTTTCAACAGTTAGTTAAGATATTTAATAACAGCCAATTTTAATTGCATTTATAAAAATTGGAAAAATCTTTATTAGAAAATTAAAAAAAATATTGATTTATGGAGTTGATTTTATGATACACATTTTATTTATTTATATATTTTATACAACAAAATTCATGCAAAAAGATTCATTTAGTTAAAGAATTTTGTTTTCTTGCTTATTTTATTTATTTATTCTTGGTGGCATAAACAGATTTGTCATTCAAACTAAGATTTAATGATAAGAGAAAAGTCCTCGACGGCCGATGAGCCGAGTTGGAATTGTTGTCAGTGCTATTTAAGAAGTACATTAATGGTTAATTAATTATACACGAACATACAGACATGATATGCAAAAAAGTTTCGTTCAGAAGAGAAATTCTATTTTCCAGCTTTATCAATGAATAACAAAAGTATTCTTGGAAGAACAAACAAATATTTTTGTCAAGAATTTTATTCATGGCTTAACCTTTGCCTGGAAATTATTAATATATGCATTACCAAGCATTTGTTAATGGAAATATGTAATGGAGCAGACAGCTTCACGATATTAATAATACATTAATCTGTTGCAATGCACGGATTTCAATAGAATTTAAAAAATGAAGTAGATTTCCGCAGCAGATTTTCAATTTCTGTTTGCATTTGTAAAAATACATACATTCATAAATTTTGTTAATATTTGCCAAATATTTGTTCTACTTATGAAAATAAACACAACCGATGCCCAAATATGAAACAGCAACATTTCAATTGTCGCAGAATGGAATAATATTGTTACATATATACTAACTATATATATATATAACTATATATATATGACCGATATATGTGGCTCCCTTTGTAGGGCCACTTTTTGGCACATTGCAAAGGCCTGTTGCGAAGAATGAAGCAATTATAAATTCATGTGTTTGTTAGCGCAGATGGGGCAAGTGGCAGGCGGCAGGCGGCAGGCGGCAAGCATGCATTCTGCTGCAGTGCGTCCACCTTCTGGCGTGGCTGCCAAAATAACGGAAGCAGAAACAAGCAAATCGTGCGATCATTAGTGTGTGGCAGTGTTGAAAGGGTGCTGGCAACTAGTTGGGGCAACACTATTCGGAAAAAAAAGGCAACCTCTGCTCCTGCCCCTTCAAGTGCTCCACGGCCTGGGCGTCGGTTTAATTAATGCCGTATCTGAATCTGCAGCTGCCAGTGAAAAACTATTTTGATTTGATTTTTCTTTTCTTCTTCTTCTTCTTTTCATGCCCTGAACCCATTGAAAATGTGTAAACAGGGTATAATGATTTTGTATGTTCATTAAGACCGATAAGTTTTGCTTATTATAATTTAAGCATTATTTTCATTATTTCCATTATTTATTTGCTTATTTAAATAAATTATTTAATCACTTAAGCTTTTTTTTTCTATTAAACTTTCGCTTGAAACTGTGTGATTATTATTTATTTTTATTTTTTTATTTTATTTTAATGTTTAGGAAATGACTTAAAAAGTTGGTTGTTTTTTATAACTGGCTGAAAAGCTGTGAACATTTAGTTTACAGTCTTAAAAATGTATATATATTTCTATTTCTATAATATCCAAAGATTAAGTTTGTTTTAAATAATCGATAACTCGCTTATTATCGATTACATGTTTTAGGTACTCGTGTGAAAGATATGCAAAATCTGAAATATTCCAAATGTATATTTCCATATATATAATATTTTGCTAACATATTTCAGCTATTGGCTACCTAACCAATTTTAAAATGCAGTAGGGTATCTGCTGGTCGGGCGCATCCGACTAGAGTCTTCTTGATTGTTTCATTCTGTTTCTGTTGCGCCACAGCTTAATAAACACAAATTTACAGAAACAAACGCAATGTGCAGAGATTGACGTCATTGTTCTTCAATGAAAACTTTTGCGTGTGTTTAACTTGTAGAAGGAAGAAGAGTGCAAGATAAAAAAAAAAAACAGCAGCAAAGAACAAAATTGATAACTTAAAGTTGGACAAGCATAAAATCAGTGCAATTAGCATAAAATTTGAATATAAAGCAATGCAATGAAATTTAACACGGGAATTTGCAATCTTCAATTGTTTTTAATTTCAATTTATTGATGAAGTTCAGCGAAGAGTTCAACGCAATCGTTTTATTAAATTATAGATATTTAGGTGTACTTGATTGCAAGTGCTATCATATATTGATTACTGATAAACCTTGATTTTAGCTTTATTTATTAACTGTCAATAATGGATAAATTTAGTTATTGACGATTCTAACTTTTATCAGATTGCCGCCTCTATTTAGACCTACATATCATATACAAGCTTTTTGTCTGTTATATATATTAGTATAGAAATATAATACCCCGTTAACGTAATTGAGAGCAAAATAATTTAACAGGCATCATAACTGCTTTTTATAGATATCTTTAAGTAATAATAATAAAGTAAGAGTCAAGTCACGAGCCACAATTTATTCAAAACTTTCCACACTCAAGAGTAAATCAAAATAGGAACACAATCAGGATATTAACTCCTCATCTGGTCATAGACGCCCACTTCATAGGCACCTCAAAGAACAATGGCTGTCAACTAGTTGCCCTCAAAGGGTCGGGTATATCAGGCTTGAGTGGTTATTCGCGCGTTTTTGTTTGCCAAGTCATCAAATTAAACTTTGAGCTACTTACTGCAGTGCACATAAAATCAAATGTCTACAGAGCTCGACTGGGCTCGACTGTGCCACACCCCCGAAAATCGCGTGTAAAATGTCGCGATTCAGCTGAAGGGTTCAAGCAAACAGCACCTACAACAACAACAACAACAACAACAACAACAGCAGTAATAATAGCAGTGACAGTAAAACCGTCAACAGTGCTCGCACCTTTACTTGACTTGCATTGTGGCACAGGCACAGGCACAGGCAAAGGCAACGGCGCAGGCAACGCGTCGTATGTGTAATGTGAGGCCGACACTCGGCAACAATTCTGCACCCGCTGGGCTTTAGACGTTGCCTGCCACTGTTGGCTGCCACTGTTGCCTGTCTGGGTGTGTCGCTCTTTGCCATTGAGTTGTGTTCTTTGCATGCTCATTTGTGTCTCCTTCAATTGTCGTTACCAGCTGTTGTTGTTGTTGTTGTTTTTATTGTTATTGTTGCTGTTGCTTTTGTTGTTTGCTTGAAGTGTGGCAGACGTTTTGTCTCGGCGCCGGCGGCTTGTCCCTCTTATTGTTGTTGTTGCTGTTGTTGTTTACAGTAGCTTTTGGAAGCCATAAAAGTGTTTTGATATACATATGCATAACATTTAAGGGCGGTCTTTAAGTGCCTTCGATATGCAATCATATATTACGCATACGCCGCGTGCGTCTGCCGAGTGCATTCTATAATGGGCGCGGAGCACGTTATCTATCGTTCCACATAATGGGCATATATTAAGCAGACCGTGCATGTGCATGTGCATGTGTGCGTGTGTTCGGTTGAAGTTTATGCTGGGATAAATCGCAGTTGTTAAATTATATTTATATGTATTGCCTATATTTGTTTGGTCAATATTTATTTAGGCTGCAAACACGATATGCCGTCTGCTATCAGACACACAGACACACAGACCCAACTGAACACACACACACACACACACACACACACAGACATGTAAACACCCACACGATTTGCACATACAATTGGCCATGGCCAAGTCTGTGTTGTTGACTGTGAATTGCTTTCAGCTGCTCGACGCTGCATCCTCGTTAGTTGCGCGCAAGCCGAGAGGACGCTGCCGCAGACGGAGCCGCAGCCGGAGACAGAGCCGTAGCCATAGACGCAGCCGGAGCCGGAGCCGGAGACAGAGCCGGTTAAATGTCTAGTACAGCAACGAAATGCGGATACATACAAGCAGTGAAAAATCGAAAGAAAATTAAGTGGCCAAAATACTTAGTTGGGTTAGGGGTATCTCACACACACAAAAACACACACACACACATTCACAGACGCCCCCACACACACGCGGTCGAAATCTTTGAATGGGATGCTGAAACAATACACACACAGATTTAAGCCTTACACTTTATGCACATTGGGCCATCGGCTTGCACTGTAACGGATGCAACATGAATTGCGTTTTTCACAAGTAATTTTCTTGAAAATTAGCAAAAATTAAAAAAATTACTAGCGCACTGGAAATCGCTGTAAAAATCTGTGGAAACAAACAAACCGCGGGCGCGTCGTGAAAAAGCCGACTGAAATTTTTGTTATGCTGGGCGAGTGTGAATTCTGCTCTTCAGTTCAAAGCGATGCTTCGGCAGCGACGTCGGCATCGGCATCGGCATCGCCATCGTTGCTGGCATCGGCATTGCCTGCGCCAGCGCCGGCGCCGGCGTTGTTGTTGTCGTTGTCGTTGTCTGGCCAATGAATTGTAGCAACAAAATACTGGGCTGCAGCTCTCAGCTGCTGTCACCCTCACGGCCGTTGGGGCTTTGCTCTCGCAAGCGCTAAATACTAGGAATTTTTCAAACAGGGAAATGCACGCGGCGTCTATAGTTGGAAACGTAAAGTATACGCACTGTTGCAGCCTCAGCTTCACGCTTCATTCCGCATTCAGAACTTATGCATGTATATTTGTGTATCGCTAAAGCCATATTAAAACCATATACTATTTTTATTTATTGCCTTGAGCAGTTGTGCACCTGTTGCAAATGCCCCAAAGCTCTTATTCTGCGCGTTTTTGGTCAATTGGCAGGCAACGCGTTTAAGCAATAAGTTTAACAATATTTTAATTAATTAACGTAATTGAAGTGCAAGCTGAGCCCTTTGCTGCTTAACTGTAATATGAATTAAACACTTCAGTTGCTTTTAATATAGCTGAATATATTTTTTTCTTAAGTTTTGTTTAAATTTTACAAAGAGACACATTTATTAAACACATTTAAACGTTTATAAACGCTTTTAAGATTTAAAACAATCAAGTTTTGGGGCTTCCATTAAGTTAAATAAAAGCTTAAAATTCTGTGAGTGCATTTTAAAATATGTTAATTAGATATTTTGTTTTGTTTTTGGTTGCATTTACTTTGGCTTTTCGTTTTAATTTTTTTTAAAATTTTTTTTTACAATGAACCCATTGCAAATGGGTAGACAGGGTATAATGTTTTTGTGAAAATGAATGTCACAGGCAGAAGGAGGCGTGGCCAATCTCATATTCTTAATCAAGATCAACAGCCGAGTCGATTGAGCCATGTCCGTCTGTCTGTCCGTTTGTACGAACGTGTCAATCTCAGCAAACACAAAAGCTAGAGACTTAAAATTTTGTATGTACGCGAATATTGTGTTTCGGTAATCGATGACTGTTTCCGTTTGCTTGTTATCGATATCACGATTTATTATTCAGTGTCAATTACATAATCCAAATACAAAATTCATAAGTGTGTGTATAAGTGCTCGGGGTTCAGGGTATCTCCTAGTCGAGCACACTCGACTAGCGTTGTCTTACTTGGTTTTGCTTACATTGTGGACAGTTGGTACAAATATTCGATGTAGCTCTGTCCTTTCATTGTTCTCTGTAGGAAACTTAAACAATACACTCTGGCTATTTAAACAATGGTTTTATGGTTCTTCATAATTAGCCAGCAGCATGCACAGACTTATTTTTAGGGATACATGAAATAAACTACATAGAAATGTTGCTTTTGGGTTTTCTATACTATATTTTGCTTATAAATGATTTAACGATTACTTTATGTTTTCATTTGTGACATACAAAAATAATAAATAAAGCTCAAGCAGTGTATCTAGACATCGAATAACCCTTTCATTCACTTTACTCTTTTAATTACAATTTTTCAGGTCACTTTTTAGCATATTTTTGTCTTTTGTTCTGGTTTGTTAGTGACATTGCTTAATTATTTACTTATATGTATACAATATCCATATATAAAGCTTTATATATATATATATCAATATTGAACTTAAGGAGAATAAATTCGTATGATGCTGTTTAGAGCTACTTATACTCATTTTTTATCTTCAATTAGGTACAAGTACTCATTTAAACCTTGGTTAAGGCCACTTCCAAGCAAAAAATTAGTTTAGATAGTGAGTATATTCTCTTAACTAGAATAATTATATTCAATTCATTTTGAAATTGTGTTGGTAACTTGTAACATCTTTTATACACATTTATGTTTGCATAATTATTTCAATTCGTTTAATATGCTTAATCAGATTGCATATATGATAATACTTGATATAATTTTTTACGCCTGTTTGGAGTTAATCATATTATGTCTGCTTATTATGATAATGTTTGATATAATTTTTTACGCCTATTTGGAGTTATTCAAATGTATAAATAAATTATTGATTTGCCAGCAAACTATCAAAGTAAACTGACTTATTAGAAAAGTTTGGGTTAAGTCTGTCGATTAAATGTGACAAAGAAACTGCGACACATGAATAACTATCTATATTTAGATGTATGTGTGTGTGTGAATGTGTGTGTGTGAGTGTGTGTGAGTGTGTGTGTAAGCGAATGCCTTTTCATCTCAAGTGTATATACGATGTGCAAATTAGTTCTTCACCTGACAGTACATTTCAAGTATCTACAAGATACATTTCGGTTAGTAGGCAAACACAATAGATACTTATTAACTAGGCTTATTAAGCAGCTACTTATAGGTAGGCATTTTTATGAGTACATGCCAAATAATCAGAAGCATTATAGTTAAGCTCACTTAACGGGATTTTTATTCAATTTCCTCTTCTATTGTATTTTGTTCGCATTCGACTAATATATATGTATGTGTCGAATGCTTATTTGTATCTTTAAGCTGGTTATAATTTGCGCATTGTATAACTGTCATCGACACACGATAGAACGGAGACAGCCATTAATATTAGAGAATATAATGGACAGGTATCTCATTCCGCCTTGTGGGAATATTAGCAGACATATATTGTGTGTCTTTAAGGTAAGCTTATTTTAATTGTATTTCGGTTATATTCAAGAATGTTGAGAGATTTTTTTCGGAGAAGCATCGCACTCTTAACCCTATTGAAGGAAAAATATCAGCTAAAATAGATGCAGCAAGCATTTTTCGTAAAATTTATTACAAAAATAATAATAATTAAGGTGTCTTTAAGCTCGGTCATAAAATACGATGTATTTGTCACCTGTTACGCTTTCACTCTTTCGCTCTCTCTCTCTCTCTCTCTCTCTCTCTCTCTCTCTCTCTCTCTATCTCTCTCACACTCCAAATCCAGTTATTTGTCAGCAAAGTTGCTTTAAAACTTACTCTGCGCCATGGGCATGGATGTGGAATTGTTGATCTCGGCGACAACGACGATCTCCTCGTTTTCCTCCGTCTCCTCGGGCACCATCATCAGGTTGTTGTTCAGCACGTAGACCTCGCCTCTGTTCCCGTACTCTGCCGCTCGACGGTGGTTGAAGGAGGAGCGCGATCGAGTCATGTAGGAGGAGCGAGTGGTGGACACACGCCGTAGTATACCGCGTCCGTACATGAGCATACGGACCTCAACACGGAACCTGGGATGCGTTGCGGCGTACAGATAGGGATCCACACAGGCGGCCGTTTTGCAGAAGAGTGCGGGAATCATGGAGCCAAGCGGCGTGATGTGATGCTCCAGACCAAAGACGCCCATCATGGCCACCACCGAGTAGGGGGACCAGGCGATGAACCAGAGCCCAATAATAGCTGCAACAATAAACGTGAGCTTCTGCTCGGTCTTGGCCTTGTCCTTGCTCGACTGAATCCGATTCGCCATGAATACCACCTTGAGTATATAGAAGTAGCAGTAGACAATCAAGCTTAATGGTATGCAGTAGGCGGCCACAAAGAAGATGGCCATAAAAATCCTTGCAGGCGTTTCCTTGTTGAGATAGTCAAAGCTACAGGTGGTCAGAAAGCCCTCCGGCACATAGACAGACAGTCCCACATCCAGGGCCGGCATTACGGCAAACAGAAAACTGTAGCACCAGATGAGCACGATGATCAGGTAGGAGCGCAGCCGGGAGTAGCGGCGCAACGGCTGCAGCGGATGCACCACCACATTATAGCGATCCAGAGCAATGGCCGTAAGGGTGCCAATCGCACAGGTGCCACTTAGTCCGCCGACAAATCCGTAAATGCGGCAGGCTGTGATTTATTTTTTGGAGCAGCTTGTATAGAAACCCTTTCAGTGATGCACGCACTTACCTGTATCGCCCAAGGCGGGGCCCTCCTGGATGTTGTTGTAAATAGCAATCGGGCACTTGACCAGCATCAGGAAGTCGGTCAGGGCCAGGTTCATGACCAGAATGTTGGCCGGCGTGCGCAAAGACTTGCAGCTGGCAAACATGAAGATGACGAACGCATTGCCAAAGCAGCCCACCACGGAGATTAGGCAGTAGAGGCCGGCCATGATGTAGAAGGTGCTGGTATCGGGCGGCTCGAACTGCAGCCAGAACGGATTCACCTTTGTTATGTAACTCAGATCGAACTTGTCGCGATAGTGTATATAGCCGGGATACAAGCTGCAAAGCAAATAAACATGCAAATAGATGAGAGCTCAACTTTCTTGCTTTCTTTACGCAAGGTTAGAGCTGCTAAGCGCAATGATACCCTGTAGATATGGGTGATATAAGATGGTAAATACGTGTGTGTAGAATGGTTAAGTAAGCCATATGCCCGAATATGAAATTCTGTGAGTAACAAAAGGTATATAGAGTTGTAGGGTATCTGCATAGGCAACTCCACTGCCGTTTTTTTTTTGTTGGCTGCATGCAAATCAAGCTTTCGAGCTTAACACTCCTTTAATGGAGTTCAAATTGACTCAACACATGCCCGACCCTCACTCACCTGAGATCTGTCTCGTTGTCAGTCACACCTGACGAATGCTTGTCATGAACTTTGGTTGCATTTGCCGTGGCCGCTGTTGAAGCATTTGCAGCTGCTGCTGCTGCTGCGGCTGCTGCGACAGTTGTTGTTGTTGTTGCATTCTGTGATCCATCACTGGCGCTGCTGTTGGCGCTGCCGGCGAGCAGCTCGGAGAGGGCAGAGGTTATCCACAGGCTGCCATCGTCCGCCGTCAACGCGGGCAATGTTGACATAATGGAATCCATGCTGTTTCTTTTGCCGTATTCGTCTTTCTGTTTACTTTGTTGGCCTTTTTGTCAAATTTTAACGATTGTTTCTACGGGCCGCAGATGGATGCAGCTGCTGCTGCTAAATTTTGCATGTGTCACACTGCGTATGCGTGATGCGTTTGGCCGTGACTTTCAAAAGGAACACAGCTTTTGTCTCCAGCTGTACTATTTGCCCTATTTAATCATTGCCTCAATTACCGCAATTGGTGCAGCTGCTCGATGCTCCGACATCGTTGTCTTCATTGATTCCCGAGGAGCCAGCACAATGGATTCCTGCCTCCAATCAAGTGTGCTCCACTGCTCAAGCACTAAAAGTAGACAAATAAAAATGCAGTTACTTTTTAGAGAGGTTTTCCAATTTGTCTTCCTTTTATTCACTCTAAACCAATTAAAATTCAACTCAACTCCGTGGACCAGGGATTTTACGACATTTTAAATCGTCTTTACCTCTTTCATTAGCGTTAATATAAATTGGATGTATTTCTGCGATTATGTACTCTTTATATTAATTCAACGTTTGTGTTCGATAAAGTAATTACTTTTTAAGTCAGTATGAAAAGTAATAATTATAACATTTATGAGGTATTGAAGGTCTTCATTGGTTAACAAAGTAATAAGTGAGTAACTTCATTAACTTTAGTCGAGTGTGATCGACTAGAAGATACTCTAAACTCAGTGCACTGCTGATGCTTAGAACATGTTAAATGCTCATAAACATCTAAGCATACGGATGGAAGGATGGATAGCCAAACAGATGGACAGAGCTCAATCGACTTGACTTCCGGTATCGACTTCTTCTGCCTATTACATACATTAAAAAAAAACAGTGTAGCCATTTACTTGCTTACTAGTATCCATTACAGGTATAGTTACAAAACATAGTTGCAATGAAGCACAAATGTGAATAAATGCATTTGTCAATGTCCTGTACCGTCACACAAGTAACGTCAACACAATCTGGATGCCATAAATGATTTATTAAAGCACTTGTTCAGATGTGTTTTCATTGTTGTGTCTGATGAATTGTGCAAATCAAAATCAATTATCGCCTGCGGCTGATATTGCTGATGGCTTATTAAAGGGATTTATTGGTCGTGTCCCGGCACGTGTCCTCGATGAGGGTTGGCTCTGAGCTTATGTTAATCGCAAGCTACTTAATTGCTAATTAAATAACTGGCAACCGGATTGCGTCAGTTTCGTACTCTTTGGGGCCGCAAGTGCTTTGCAACACAAATACTCGAAAGCAAAAACGGCGACGCAAACACAAGCAGCTCTTGAAATTGTTGGCAGGACAACTTCTTGCGGGTGCCAACAGCAACACAAGCAGCAGCGACAGCAGCAACAACAACTGCGAAAACTTTCTTGGAAAGCAGAAAAGGGCAACAGCTGTGAGGCAGGAATCAACAATCTAGAAGTACAACTTTGCCGGGGGGACATTCTTCAACAGAGCCTTATTACATTTTATGCACAACTCTAAGAAGGACTGAGCATCTAATAGATGGCCCCATTTAGCTATAATTTCCACTAATTGGCCAAAATTGATAAACATAGTGCACAGGCAAGGGTTGCCTGCATTTTGGCACGCTTTTGTTTCGCCCGCCAAAGCGCAATTCATTCACGCATTCATACATACACAGATTCAAATGCTTTTAGGCCCTTTGTGTGTGCAGTTGAAAGGGTTGTCTGCGTGTCATACACAACGGCATTCCCGTTATGTCGATGGCCAATTAATAATTGTTGTGGCATGCAAAGCGACCAGCACTTGTATTCCAATTAAATAAGAATTAAAGTGCTAGCGTGTAAAAACAAAACAAATGAGTATTGCGCAATGAAGTAGTTATCGATAACATAAATCGATACTTTCAATCTTTTGCAATACTTAAAACACGTAGCGCGATCGACTGCGCTTTCTTTCACGTAAACAAAGAATCGATAACGTAACGAGTTGCGATTTAATTAACGTTAACTGCGATAAGGCAAAAGCAAAATAATATGATGTGAAAACAATAATGAATAAAATTGAACAAGTTTAAAACTAAAAGTAATTTCTTTTGAAGTAAATTAACTGAATAACTTTCGTGAACTTCTTGTTTATAAACAATGCAGAAATGCTTGCAAGTTTTAAGCTTCTGCATTGATTAAAACATCAATTACATTAATTGCACTTGCATTGTTTTCTGAGCTTCAATTGAGTGTGTGTTGCATAGAGAATGGATTTCTATTGAAATGCAGCGTGACTCGATTTCCGATAAGCCTGACCACCCAATGAGCCATTCAAATGTCCATGGTAATAAAAGTCCAATGGCCATTGGGCAAGCTCTGATGACCCTTAAGGACTATTTGTAAGATAATCCTTTTACACAAAATGCAAAGCAGCGCAGCGTCTTATGGACAGTTAACCCTTAGGCTTCCTTTGATATTATGTGCTTCCAGCAAGAAGCATATTTAAAGAGTTTTGTATTATATGCTTTTTAAAGCAACTAGAATTATTAAAAATAAAAAATAACTATTCAACCAATGATTGAAAGGAAAAGCGGCATTCACTTGCACTTAGTTATAAAGGGATATGTAGTACACTCAGCGTCGACTATGTTTTTGGCGGTGCGGCTGGTGCCACTCGGTGGCTGCTGCAATTAAGCGCCACTTGCGCTTTTCCAGCGAAAGTGCAACGGAATTAAATGAAGTGAACCGGCGGAAATTACAATATATGCGCCTAAAAGCATGCAACAATTATTGTATTTTTTTAAAATAAATTTTTAATTCCTTTTCAGTCTCGTTTTTGCGTTTGTTTTGCAGATGCACTTGCAGAATTCGACGAAATTTATTTTAATAACGGAATTTAATAGCCATAAAATATTAAATTAAATTCTACAAAAAAAAGTTTGGTTGAAGCTTTAATTTGAATTCCCAGAATATTCAGATATTTTTTCATACAAATTTCCTTTGCCATAATATATTTAAAACTTAAACCAAAGGTCAGTTTTAAGCTGCATTTCACAAACTGCTGCCGTTGATTATTCTGCTGCCTGTTTTTATATTTTCTTTGCTGAAGTGATTTCTCATTATGATAAACAGACAAATTGTTTTTTTACATTATGGAAAACTGACAAATTGGTTTTTGTTTTGCTTTAAACTAACAACAGTTTTGGCTAAAAAAGTAAGCTTGTATACGACAGGGATTGACAGCAGTCAGTTGTCATAAAAAGCTGTAAAAAAATCTTCTCTTTTATGACAGAGATGTGCAAATATGATCAAAACTGATTTGTAGGGATTAAATTTGTTCTTCAAATCGAATTTACACTACCTCAAAAATAGCAAAGCCTAAAAACCTGTGTGTGCGTGAATGTGTGTGGCTGTGGGGTGGCTATGGTTAATATATATGTGTGTGCGTATTCGTGTGTGAAGTGTAATATGACGTGCTAAGCCTCACCTAGGGCTGCCGGCGTCTAATATGCCGCCATTTCGCAGTACTACATGCACAATCCATCAGTTTTTAACAGCTTCCGCTCTCCCCCGCTGACTACAAACGTATATTGATTTATGCTCGTACCAGTTCTCATTTTTACTACTCACCCATTGGAAATGGGTAAGCGAGGTATGATGTTTTTGTGACTACGTATGCAACAGGCAAAAGAAGGCAAAAGGAGGCAAAAGGAGGCACAGCCTCTAACATATTTTCAAAGTTTTTGGGCAGTGGAAGCTCAGCTTTAGCCAAAAATTTCGGCCTACGGACTTCAGGGTATCTGCTAGTCGAGCACACCCGTCTAGAATTGTCCTACTTGTTTTTACTTATGTGCGGCAATTTTTGCCATCATCAGCGGCTGCAGTTGCCGCTGCTGCTGTTGCTGCTGTTGCTGCTGACAACCTGGCCGACAGAAGCTGCCAAGTCTTAAATGTAAAACTATATGTATTTTTTTTATTCATTCCCCTTTAAAGGGTGGCTCAAGGCCAAAGGATGGATATTGTGTGCCGCCATCAACAGGCACTCAAAGATCTAAATGCTGTGTGGAGAAGAGATACATCTGCGGCTCATGCCCAGATTTAATGCTAGCTGTTGTCTGAGCTTTAACATACGTGAATGTCTAACAATTGCCTTCGGACTCATATGTCGCAACTGGAGAGTCCTCTGGCGCTGCATAAGCAGGACGAGTGTGCCCCAGACAGTGCTCCAGCGTGCATGCTTGAAGGCCAAGTGCCTGAGAATCAGCTGCAGCTTCGGCTCCTCGGCCCAGTTTAGCCGGCTGGCCCCTAACTGCAGTTGGCAGTGAATTGTTTACAAGCGCTTCATAAATGTTACAAAGCTCAACGTCCACTCAGGTGTGTCTGACAACCAAAAGTGCACACTGTCTTCTACTCTCTTGCTTGTTCCTAAGCTTCTTCCTTTTAAAATTCCGGATGCCGTCTATTTTATGGACGCACATCCTTGTTCTTTATCGAGCAGCTATGCGCATTTCTCTTTATTATTAAATAGCACATCTCAACTGGTTGATTGGCCAACAACTCTGTTGACCCGCTCCACTAACGGCAATGATTGGCAACATTGTTGCCTGATTGGCAAGAAAAAAAATGTTTACAGGTCGTCCCTTAAAAAAAAATTAAGTTCTGTTCAACAGCCACTGAATCAATCAGCAAATACAGCTGCAAAAACAAAAAAATGTTTAATTCAAAACTAGAAGAGAACAGTTGCAAAGGGACGCAACTGACTGCGGGATACTCTGTTTCAGTTGAATAGAAACCCTCAATACTGAGAATTTTATCATAAAATCCTTTATTTCCATCGACTTCTAAGACATATCCATCTAATCTTAAGCGATGAATACATATTTCTCCATATACCGAGTATATGAGAAGCATTACAAATAAATGACACTTCCACTAAACTGATGTACTCTCTCTCCCCTTAAGAATAGAGTATAAAAAGGACCTTCCACTTGACTAGATCAATGGCTATTCATGCATAATGCATGATCCGAAAAAATAAACACAATATATTTTATAAATTGCGAATAGTTAAAGTCTTGTACGCATATTTTAATATAAATTAAATATGTAATATAACATTTTAAGTGAGTAAAGAAATGAAATTTAAGAACCTTGTGGTAGTAAAGATAGTAGTGTTTTATGTTACACTATTCTAAAAAATAAAAAAAAATTGTGGTTATCTCTTTTCCAAGTTTCTCAGAAGTTTTCGTAACTCATTTATTTTCATCATAATTGATGGACTTCTTTCGTTTTGGTTCGTTATTTTTGTTTGAAAACTATTTACCTCTATCAGCCGAAAATCGCGTTGAGATTCCCTCTTCTATTACTTCAACTTAACACACGAAAAGTTTGTCAACTAAATTTATAACTCGGCGCCAATGGGACGCAACATTTTGGTATTTGTGAAATATTTTACACCTTTGTCAAGTTAATGTACTAAAATAACATATACTGCAAATAAATAAATCACTTTGACGAGACAAAAAAACAATTTTTCTTTTCAGTTTTTGTTTGCGTCGAACACACGGCGTATACGAAATGTTAATTAAAATTCTCGCAAATATGCTACTTGCAGGCGCCGGATCATTTTTGAAGATATGTTTGCTGTAACCGACTAAGGCGCCAAAAGTTGGAGCCTTGGAGCAGCTGCCACTAACAGCCAGATGAAAGGCTCGCGTTCGACTGAGGCACAGGACACAGCTGCCAGTGTTTTTATCAATGAAAATTGTTGCTCAGTCCAAGATGCTGCAAAGGCATGCAGACAACTGCAAAGCATGGAGAGAGAGACAGAGAGAGCGAGATTGCGAGTGAGGAAGATAAATAGAGAAAGAGAGAGAGAAAGAGAGAGCGAGAGGGAAACTGGCAGTTGATGTGCTCTCTGCTCTTCATTGAGTTTCATATGTTGGCGGCTTAACTCTGTTTCTTCTTAAACATTTTCAAACAAGCTAATATGAAAATCAACCAAAATAAGGCTTAAATATGTCAGGCCGGCAGACACACTTAAAAAGTATATAAAAAGTTCAGCATACGTGCTAAGCACATAAAGACTGATTTAACATGGAAAACATGAACATGAAGTCTGGTTTAATTTTTGCTTATAATTCTTTAAGAGCAAAAACAATAAAGCCTAAAGACAAATCATGGCAACGAAGTCAACGCTTAGTCAAGCTCACTAATTGTCATTTCTGATGATTTTCATAAAAACAGAACAACCGCTTGAACATGTTTGTGTGTGTGTGTTTTTTATTGGCCGGATTAGACTCATTTGTTGGTAAATCAGGGCATACTCACTCGTATTTCATTTTCGCTTTATGGCCGGAACGTGCGTGTCTGTTAGAGCCACAGTCGCCTAGCCACAGGCTGTTGAGCGTGTCCCTATGTGCCCTTTTGCCATTCGCAGTTCAAAATTTACTTTTTAATGAGCATTACGCGCACATATTATTCATAAATATAGCTTTGATTATTGGGTATAGTTATACGTCTATCTGACTTAAGCTCCTATTCTGCACTGCTTTCTGTTTTTCGCATCGTCAATTCAATCTCTATCAATTGAGCAAAGCGAACCGCAATTATTGGCTGCAGCACTTTAATTAACAATATGAAAAGTCGTTGATAGGTCACTGATTGATTACGAGATACCCTGTGAATGGTCTAAAGCAGCATTTAAGTTAGTATGTAGTATAGATTTTCTTTTCAAATACATATTATGAAAAGTGTTCTAGTGTTCAATCTGTATTTCAAATATTAGACAACATTTTCTTGTTCATTAATTATTTGATTCCTTATATTATATAAATTCAAAAAAACCTCTCTGTAAGCCAATTATGCCATGTGTGCTGCTCCAACTTTTAAGCTATTCTGTTATGGAATCACTATATAGTGTATACTTAGAAAACTTAATCTGTTGTCAACTCTCCGACTCGACAAGTCGGAAATTAAAAATGAAACTTAAATGTAAACGACTATTTTACATATTTATATTTACGTATATGAATTTTACACGTTGCTTTTATTATTATTGTTGGTAAATTCAGCGCAGGCTGGAAGCATTTACTCTCTGCCCTCCCATTGTCATAAACCGCACAAAGTAATTAGTGACACGAGCAACATGAAAGGTAGAAAAGTAGGAAAAACTTCTCCGCGGGGTTTCTTTAAAATATATGACAGATAAGTGTAATTGCTTTTCCTGCAGCACTTTATAAAACTATGTCTACAGACAGAGCGAGAGAAAAAGAGAGAGAGAGCGAGAGACTGACATGATTCAGGTATTAATCAACAAAATCTTTTCCGTCCATGAGATGTATTTGTTGATACCAAAATAAGTATACAATAAGTACGAGTTAAAATATATATGTTCTTTGTTTTTTAGCCGTATGTAGAAGCATCATTAATGTTTTCACCCCTGCCCCTAAAAGTATGCATTAAAAATTTCGATTGTAGGTTATTTTTCTATTTATTTAAGATTTTAAGCATAATCGTACTTCAGCTGGAATTATATAAAAAATAAAAGACTTGTTAATCTGAAATCATTCGTTTTATTAAAATTTCAGAAAATTTCTTGTTAGTGCAGTACATTGAGCCGATGTCAAGCTGCATAAGTAAACCAATTCTTAAAATATACTTAAAACAAAATATAAAATTTTACCTATAATAGATTATCATTATGAAATGTAATATATTATATGCTAGTTATTTTATTTTTTACTTATTTTAATAAAGTGTGATATTTGGAATACTATTCGTTAAAAGTGATTCGAACGAGTTTTAAAATTTTACTCTTCTTCCCATCAGTCATTCGAGTAAAACCCTGAGCTGGGCAATCCCCATAGCTATATGAATAATAGATACACATGTGAAGCTAAAACCTGCAGAACAATTATGTGACTGTTTTGAAGTTGGCTCTAACACCTACATACGTTCATCTTACTAAACACTTATATAAACAACTGACCAGACAAAAAGTGAGTTGGCAAAAACTAAAAACTTTCTATAGCCAAATGGTCGAAAGACCACTCAATAATTCGTTGGCACAATTGACAATGTTACTATTGTAAAATTTAATAAACTTTAAATTTTCTTATTATTTTTCCTATTTACCTTAATGTGTGCCTGTGCATCGGCTGTTTTTCTTTTTAGACAGAACTTTTGTCCGAGCTATAATGTTAATGCATATTGATTGACGGAATGTCAGAGCTAAAGTCAGTCGACGCATTCATTATTAATAGCCAAATTGAGCCATTGGGGGATTAACGCTTACAATAATGCAAAAAAGTTGTAAATACAATGGAAAAATCGTTGTAATGTTATGCAATCGCTATCGACGGCAATCAAGTGGGGA
The DNA here is from genome assembly GCA_037075185.1 of Drosophila pseudotalamancana. NCBI lineage: Eukaryota > Metazoa > Arthropoda > Insecta > Diptera > Drosophilidae > Drosophila > Drosophila pseudotalamancana. The sequence continues at coordinate 834,185 of JBAMCK010000275.1, read as the reverse complement.
AACGTTGACGAGAGCGGGTCGACCTTTCCATTCGAGTTTTCAATTGCTCTACAATTGTCTGTTTTGTTGTACAAGATAAACACAATGCAATCAGCTTAAGTAATGCAAAAAGCTAATGACTATCCAGAGATAACGGCACACTTTCTTATCAGATTGAGCTCGATTTATCTAAACAGCCGTCGCAGGTAAACTTTCACAGTCAAATGGTGAACCCAACAATTAGGTACTTAACATTTATCTGTTAGATTAAGCCTCTTAACAGATGCTTAACAGATGCTAACTGAAGCAGTTTTAACAGCCTAACAGTTAGCCAATCAGATCTCATCTTCAACAAACTTAACGAGTCTGGACCACCAAAAATAAAGATTTTATGTGAGTGTCTAGACTGAGTAAAATTTACATTTCTATTGTCTAAAACGAAACAAGTTTGAACAAAAACATTGATTGTAGTGCGGGCAGCATTTATAATTTATAATATTCTTAAAATTGTGATGTAACACTCTTGTTGGTGTGTTTGCTTCTCACTACGCCAAGTACTACTCTGTATTCTAAATATACTTACAATACAATTATTTGCCCTATTTCTAATTTTAGTCCCTTAGCTACTAGCTTTTCTACTCCTACTTTAAAACGTGTATCAGTTATTATATTCTACTTTTAAACGTGACGTCACAATCTTTCATGTCGCCTTAACCTTTAGCTTCTGTTAAACGAAAGTTCTGCGGGAGAGAATGCGTAATCAATCAAACAGTTGCAATGTGTGTTTCTCTCTTCGTGCTCTTTCTTTGCTGCGACGATCAAAACAGAGAACAAAAACAAATGCCGTTTCACTGCGCTTTAATATTGTTTTGCTGCGCTCAATTCGCTTCAGCTATTGTATTTGAATTTGTCTTTGCAAAGTCAAATTTCTTGTAATAAAGCCAAGGCAATGTAACGGTAATACTCAATGCAGGAGAATTAAAGAGAGTTGCTGCATTATTGCTTCGAATTTGCAAAGGCAAACTTTTATTATCGACGTCAAGCAATGCAGGAGAATGTGTTTACATTGACTAATTAATAAAGAGAGTTTCTGCATTATTTTGGAGCTTTGTTATTTTTTGCTGCGTTCAATTTGCTTCAGCTTTTGCATTTGCAAAGGCAAACTTCTGGTAATATAACAAGAGAATGTTGAGTAACCATTAAAGAGTTCCGCATTTCAGATTTTGCATTTGCATTTGCATTTGACTTTGCAAAGGCAAACTTCTAAGCCAAGGCAATATAGCGGCAACACACTGACCGACCATTAAAGAGAGTTCCTGCATAGTACATGCACGCAACCACCGAGAACACAGACCACTGACAATATTGATTCAATATTAGCGTGGGTTGACTTAAGTTTCAATTCGAATCGCGCAGCAACAACAACACAAACACCTTTGGCTAGTTGATATAAGTTAAGGCAACAAGCAGGCCCTAACCGCAGTTGCTTCGCCGCATTTGGCGGGTGAACAGCGTTTGACAGACAGACAGACAGACAAATACATATATACTACATACACATCTACATACAGACGAAGGCGAAAGTGTTGTGTGTGTGAGTGTGTCAGTGGTCGGGTCTTAAGGGCTTAAAGTTTTCCGTTTTGAGTGAACAAAAATATAAAGAAGTCAGAAGCTGATTCAACTGATATGTGGAACCAACAAACGATTGCGCAAAGTGTTGTCTGGTCTTTGATCTTGACTTTCGGTGAGCTACCCATTCAATTTAGTATTACTCAACTGTTCAGTTCTGGTTTATGTTGCTTTAACTTGGCTAAAAGTAATGCGATAGGCCGCAACTAATGTGCAAACAACGACTCTCGACAACTCGGTGACAAACAATGCATAATAATTGCCTCATTATCAGTTTGTCAATTGTCTTGATTAAATATTTAAAATTTGTGCAGTCATATTGTCTAATCTTAATGGTTTTTTTCTTTGAACATTCAAATTAGTTTATGTAATTGCTTTTTAATTATGCTTAGTTTGTTTTAAGGAACACCATATACTTAGTTCTAATTCTTCTCTTGCTTTAATTTGTCCTTGACACGCCACAAGTTCAAAAACAGGTTAATTATCTGTTAGCCACAACCAAAAAAAAAAAAAAAAAAGAAAAAAAAAAACAAAACAAGAAACACGTTTATTACGTGTCTGGCCAACCTATTTAACAAAAAAGTTCCAGACTATAAAACGATTCTCTAAGCTTCGATTCAGCTCGGCAGCGCTTCTTTTGATTGCTCATCAGTTAATGTGTAATGTGTGTGCCGCACTATTCATACCCTGTCCCGGAGCCGGAAATTCATTTGAATAGAGTATTTGTTAGTCACACAATGGAAAGGGTAATCAGTGTAGTTATCCAATTACTAAATTATGTCTTAAATAATACAATAAAGCGAATTCAAAAATTACTTGAACACACGTTAGATTTTTTTTTTTTTGCGTGTTTAACTTATTTAAAAATTCACCTTTGTTAATTATTTGTTGTCATAAATGAAACGCGTTGTTTATTGCCAATAATAATTATTTAAGTATCTACGGAATTAACGCTTGCGTAAATTAGCGCGACTTTTTAGCTGCAGTGCAGGGTTCCAAATAAAAAATAAATCAAAAATTTACATTTTTGGGCTGTGAAAAATAAATAGCAATAAAATAAACATTAAAAATTACACAACTCCAAAACACAAGGGATTTATTTATTATTGCACAATTGTTCAGCCTTTAAGATAAAACTGCTCAGGAAAGTGATTTTCCTTGGAATATTTAGTAAGCCGTTCAACTGTTAACTGTTGTTTGAACACTGCTAATTGAACAAATAATTATACTAAACGCTGACCTTTGGGGCTATTAAGTTCAATTTGTATTCATTCAATTATTCTGAACATTAAGCAGCAGACTTCGATTCAAGCTGAATTTCCCAATAAAGTAGCTATACGAATGTTATCGGAAAGTTATTATATACATATATAAGGAAACAAAGTTCTTAAGGGATTCTTTCTTTTAGATCCAACATCCGAAAAGCTAATTAAATACTCATACTCATATTCGTATTCATTCTCCAAAATAAAATAATACTTCAATTTAAAATAATCCATTTTTGGCCAACATGATGGAAAACAAAAGAAGGAACCTTCGCAAAGTTTTATAACAACCGCCTTCAAAATAAGAGACGAGTTATAATGAAAACATGAACAGAAGACCATTTCTTTGTCTACTCGACTGTCAGAACTATTGAAGCCTATATACATACATATATGTATATATTACTTTATACCATTGCAGATATCTCCTACTACTAGGAGTAGTAAATAGAAAGCAAACATAGTTAAGATCAGATAGACAAGTGTATTACGACTTTGTGCTCATTCGAACGCAAACGTGTTGCACAGTAATTGGGACAAGTTGGAATCAAAACAGATAAAGAGAATTTCTTTATCTACGTAAGTGCTGATATTCCTTTACTTATACACACACTTAATTTATTTGGAGACATCTCCCCTATGAGAGCAGTAAATAGAAAGCAATCATAATTAAGATCCCAATAGAGTTTACTCGATCGCAAACGTGTTGCAGAGTGTATTTCTTTTCAACCTTAGGCAAAGGGTCGGCAACGTCAAAAGAAGAAACTCAACAAACTTTTTTTTGTATTTGTTTGTTAGACTAATTGGGGACACTAATCGCGTATTTTTAGCTATCCCTGGGGTACCGAAAATAGTATTCAAATTAATTGAACTCATCGGCAAATATTTGTCAATGGTCTCGATGTCAAGCAACGACTTGAACGTCTCCGTTTGTCCAAGCAATTAGCAAGTCTTGTGCTCAATCGTCACCAGACCAGATATATGTATATATATAAATACATATACGTATACATCAATTTATATCCATTGTTGCAGCTGGGGTTGTGTGGACCCAAGATTTTGGCTATGGCGGAAAGCACGGGCCGGAGCACTGGGGCGAAGATTACAAGAAGTGCAGCGGAAAGTATCAGAGTCCCATCAATATCAATATCATGAATGTGACCAAGCGCAACTACACCTTTATTGAGTACAAGAATTTCGATGAGGTACCCAAACGTGTGCACCTGACCAACAATGGACACACTGTGCTGGTTACCATGGACTTCGAGAAGGGTAAGGAGCCGCGCATGAAGGGCGGTCCGCTGGCGAGGAAGACGAACTACCAATTCGAGCAGTTCCATTTTCATTGGGGCGAGAACGATACCATTGGAAGCGAGGATTTGATCAACGATCGCGCCTATCCGGCTGAGCTGCACGTGGTTATGCGAAGTCTCGACTATCCGGACTTCGCGAGCGCCTTGAACATGGATCATGGCATTGCCGTGTTGGCATTCTTCTTTAAGGTAGTTCAAGCAAAGCATCTTTTGTCGTGCTCATATACTCAAGTTTTGTGAAAAACTTTTAGGTTGAAAGCGCCGATAATATCCATTACGAAGAATTTGCGGAGACGCTGAGCTCAATAGATCGAAAAGGAAAGTCCGTAGATTTGGCAACCCCTCTCCCGTTACTAAATTTTATTGGAGGCGATCTAATTACCTTTTTCACCTACATTGGCTCGCTGACAACTCCGCCATGCGCCGAGGAAGTCGTCTGGATTGATTACTATCTGCCTATCAAAATATCGGAATATCAGGTTAGGAATACCATCATATATATTATATATATTTGTTTGACTTTGGATCTTTCGCAGCTGAATCTTTTTCGAAAACTGACAGCCAACGATGATCACTTGAAGAACAATTTCCGTCCAACCCAGCCGCTTAATAATCGAACCGTATACTTCAGTAATCCCAGCGAATACCGATTGCCCATAGATAAATTTGGCTCCATTCCATTCGTGAATGCGGCGAATGCAGGTGAGAGGATTGCGTGTGGATTATTCACCGTCATCCTTGTTGGCATCACCAGCCAGTTGCTAAGCTCGTCAAGGACAACATTTTAGTGGCTTTTAATTAGAGCCGTGTGGCGCAGCCCTCCTTTACCGACCCTCTTCGCCTATACCGTTAACCAGCTGCAAGCCGCACCGTGAATGCTTTTTATTGTTGTTAATGCATCCGACGTACTCGCATGCTCAACATTTTAATTAAGCCCCGTAATTAAACTCCGGCTTTGTTTACCGCATGTGCCGACAATTTGAATTTTGGCCAGAGGTTGCTAACGGGACTTGACCCAATAGGGCATGCCTACAGGCACGTGCCTCTTTAGTTATGAGTAACACCTGCTTTAATTATAAAGAGTTAACGTAGCATTTTATTCATAATTTATGTAGCACATGTCACTGATTCTATTTATTGAATTTATTATTCATGAATATACATATTTATATACTCACGCACACACAAACACACACTTAAGTGTTTTGTGAGCATAAGTAATTATTAGTAATTTATGCTCTTCATTGAATTTTCATGCCCACACACTCGATTTGTTATTATAATGCCACTGCACCTTGTGATTTACGAGCTAACGCTCTCTATAAGAATAATATTTCTCTCTATAAATATATATATGTGTATTTGATATATGTGTCAATTGCGGTTCTATCAATAAACAAATAAAAACCACGACAGCTCTATCTTTCCCTCACAGAAGCTTTGTAATTTATCTATTTGAAACGGAATGCACGTAAGTATTGATTTAGATAAGATACACATATATACATATATATGTAGTCTAACATTACACAATCAATGTCTAAGGCGCTCTACTTGATGTAAGAGTATGAGAAATTCTTTTGCTGCGCGGCACAAAAAACTTGTTGCTTATAAAAATGAAAAATGACTTTTCCGCAGCGAAAGTGTTGCATGATTGATTAGAACAAAAACCAGTTGTTCGATGATTGATGACTGGCCGTAATAGTAAATTATTAGCCGTAAAGCTAAACTTCTAAGCCATAGAAATTGATTCGAGTGTAGAAAAAACCCCGAGCAAGGCTGCAAGCGGATGTGATTTGAATTTTGAGCTATTAGAAATTTTCTAATACGAAAATAAGTTCCTTATAAGCCAATTGAAAGGAAAATCTACTTGCTCTCACTCTTAATATAGATTCCTCTAAAAATCACAAAATTGAATCAAACCGAGAAAAGAACATTCAATAAATTTGTTTGCTTTTGCAGATTTGTATGTTTATAGCGTTACAAAGCGTAGAAGAACCAAGTTTTCCTCTGAACTGTTTATTTGAACGCTTTTAAAGACATTATTTGTTGTTTTTTTTTTACAAATTAAATAAACGTTGATTGGATTTGTAACTAATGTAACTAATTTTATTTTGCTTTACTTAGTTTTTACAGGTTTTTAATAATTTATTTTGTATTATCATTATCATCGAATTGTGTTTATGCTTCTGTTTTGTTTTCATATATATATATATGTATATATATATTAAGCACACGCATATAGCTGCATGTTTCCTTTGTTTCATTTTGTATATGTATATATAAATATGTACGCCTGGATTTTTCACTTTACAATCTTAAATATTAACTGTGCCATGATGTGGCTCATGTTGTTTGTTTGTGTGCTTGGTTTTCAGCTTTTTTTTTTTCTTAAATTGCTCGCAAAACTCTACAATAAACACTGTATATGTATATATATGTATAATAATGTGTATATTCAAAATGTGAAATAAAAAATTGTATTTAAAAATATGTAATTTGTTTATAGTATTATGCACGCATTAATATTACATTTTTTTTAGTGTGTTTATATTATTTGTGTGTTTGCGTTGGTCTTAAAAATAATATAAATCTTTTCCTTTTATTGAAATATAGTTTTTTTTTTATTTGTTTTAATGCATGCTGCTCATATATTTATATATATATATATATATAGTATAAATTACTAATATAAATTAAGCACTCAAAATATTGCAGCTGCTACAAACGCACGCGCTGCTTTATATATGTATATATATATATACAGTACATGGATTGCAATTTAGAAATTATTGCATGCCTTTGTTGCTGAAAACCGCATTTAAAATTCACACCTTTCAAATGTATACCTATGTTCTAGATTTTTTTATTCGTATTTTTTTTTTTTGTGTTTTTGTTATGAAACTTTATACAAAACATGTTTTTGTTGCTTTTCTTTTTGTTTCTTTTTGATAATATAATACTATAATTAAAGCAAATAAAATAATAAATTAATGAGTAGTAAGTAAGCCAAGCTAGCCAACACAAATATAAAAGGATTACTATATAAATCAAATTAAGCAGCAAAAGCGCATTAACATTACAAAATATATAGTTCAATTGTGTCTGGAAGTACGTTAAGTATAAATTTTACATATTCATATTCTCAGCATATGAGTTGTCAAAATAGTTGCGCAGTTACAGTTAGGCGACAGCTAAGTTCTATAGATAGTCCTTTGTACAACATATTTAATATATTGATTGACATTGGCTTCATCTGCCAATTTCTTGGAGACTGATGATATCATTCAATTTCAAACCATGTCCTGCATATATATATAAATATGTACATACTATATATACTAAAATAGCAAGTTGTTTGTTGTTTCTGTGTTTTGGTTTTGCTCTGTTATTTTTTTTTTTTTTAGCTAATTGCAAAAGTCTAGTTAATTTGATTTGAATAGAGCTTAGTGTTAAGTCATAGGGTATTATCAAAGTGCTGCTACAATCTGAAAATGTTTTTACACATTCTGCAGTTGAAAACCTTAAAAATTTGTGTGCTAAATTTGTTCCATTTGCCTTAATCAATCAATTCTCGTAAGCTTAAACGATATTTAACACGCTTCTTTCATTTTTGTTTAGAATTTTAACACTATACACTATTAAGATGATACTTATAAAATATTGCGACCATCATATTTTCTTTGCTTGTTTCGTCAGTTGGTTTTATTTGATTTCCTTTTGTTCATAAGTGGGTGGTTCTTCTAGCTGCCCATATGGAACACATTAACGTAGTTGATTTCTGCAGAACAAAGGAAATACATATAAGTATAAAGGGAAACAGGGTTTACAGTGTATATATGTGATATGTGTTGTATGGATATATGAATGATAAATTAAAACAATTACTAACTTTTTACATAAAAACTGGACAAAGCGTTGCACAACTTAAAGTTGTTAGTTGTTTTTTTTAGCCTGGATACACGATATACATTTATGGGACCATCGGCATTGTTGTTGTGTGGATATATTTATATATATGTATATACATAATATATGTAAGATTGTTGATCTTTTTGTTGTTGTTGGTGTTGTTTAAAAGCAAAAAGTAAACGTTTGAACACAAAAATCACACAAAGCATTTTCCTCACAGCCGCCGGCCATGAGTTTATTCTTTGTTCAGTTGCTTTTGGGATTCTACAATTGCTGCCCGTATACCATTCTGCCAGGCCAGTCCACTTATCTGGGCCGTTGTCTGTTTTGGGATAGAAAGAGAGGTGGGCGATACAGATATAAAATATGCGCAACACACACAAAATAAAAACATTAAAAAACCAATAAACAAAAGTCACAAAGTCACAAAAATACAGATGATCAGAATGAGCCGAATGACTGTTGATGACTATTGTTCTTGTTGTTGTTATCGGCGTTTTGGTCCACCCTATTGGATGAATGCCGAGATGGTACTCACCTAAAGTATTGATCGTGCAGTGATTGACGTTGAAACTCGGCGGCCTGTAAATACTGTATATATGTAATTAATCAGTTAGGAAATGAAATACGGGATTTGGGAAACCTGTAGCTGATCCGCGTAAGACATGCGCAGCAAAACGTCCGAGTGCGGCTCCCTAGGTATAAGCATATTTGGGCGCGGATATTGGCCAACATTCGCTAAATTCAGATTGTAAAAGAAACAGAGTAGGGAGAGAGAGAGACGAAGAGCAAAAAGGAAATCAGTTTCATTTGTAATTTCATTTACTCAGCGGGTATACAAACTCACGTGGCAGTTGGAAACCGGCCTCCGGTGGTTGCGGCTGTGGATGCAAAGGCAAATGTAAATGAGTATGAGAGTGTGCATGATATTCTCTCGTCAATCGTATCTGAAAATTATTGAATATCGTTGATAGTTTCAAAAGAGCCAGGTGCTGCCTGAGATTAATGGAGCCTGCTTGCAACATAAATGCGAGATTCGGTAAGTGGAAAGGCGGGAGAATGCGTTATGGAATTGTGGATAATGCGT